>JBBPDH010000130.1:5278024-5293390 GCA_037974565.1 Clupeocharax schoutedeni
TTTAGTAACCAATAATAATCAGCCAATAAAGTGTCTAAAATAACATGAACTCAAATATGTTTAAACAGTTAACCATAGGTTCCCTGATTATGATTGATAATCATGAGTCAAATATTGCAGTTGTCAGTGAACTTGTGTGCATAATTCCTTTTCATGTTTTCCAATATAGCAAAGACTATGCACTTCAGTGTCAGTGACATCTCTAAGCCTGAAATTCTATTGTTTTGTTTTGTAAGACATGCTTCTTTTGTGCTCTTTTATATTTATTTAATTGATGTACGGTGTCCTTGGGTGACTTGAAAGGCGCCTTATATATAAAATGTATTATTATTATTATTATTATTAAGCAGTGCTCTCCTGCAGGTGTGTCTCAAGTTTTACGAATACGAGTTCATGGAGCTTGCATGCCAGTGTCCGGCCGTGGTGTGCTGCCGCTGCGCGCCCACTCAGAAAGCTCAGATCGTCCGGCTGCTGCAGGAACGCACAGGAAAACTCACCTGTGCTGTCGGTGAGTTTTTATTTTCTTACTACTGCAAATAACCTGGTAAATATGAAGGTAAGTAATGTTATAGAATGTCATCAGCACAGGAGTAGTAGTATTAGTATTTTACAGAAGTCCTGTTTTCCGAATAGGCACCAGAAGGTTTGTGTGTACACTACCCTTCCGTTTGTCATTTTATAAGACACTCCCCAATGCCACATTAGTCTTAGCTCATGTCCATCTGTTTGGCAAAGGAAACATGGTGGAATCTGGGAAGTGACTGCCAGGTGCTATTATTGTAGGGAAAAAAACACACTGCTGCTAAAACCTTAATGAAAACAAGAGTCAACAATGGAAGCAAAGAATTATTACATGCAAATGGGGAATGGTGTTAAGTGTAGGCATGTAGAGGCAATGATTATGGCGTTTTAATGGGTGATTTTACACAAACAATAAGCACATAAATCTATCAGAGCCAGGTAAGTGACGCTTTGAATAGATAAGGTAGTAGCTTTAACACACAGCCAATCTGATCACTCCGAAGTGAAGCTATGGTGATCCATGGTATTTCTAGCAGACTCTTGATGATGGGCACTCTCGATAGTCTTTGTATGCTTTTGTGTAAATGAGTGAGAATGAGAGGAAAAATATTCCAGTTCTGACGTCAAATTGCTTGAGATTGATACTGCTTGAGATACTGCTTGAGGTGAAGTATCTTAAGTTTTGGCCTCCTAAGTAATTAATGAATGAGACCGTGTAATAAAAGTGCAAAATGTATTGATAATACTCACTGATGTTAATGTTCAGTAGAGCAAAAGAAAAGAACAAATATATCCACAGCCATATCACCATGGATTTGAACTGTGTGTGCTTTAAAGTCCGAAAAAGCTACAAGTGATCTGAGCAGGATTGAGCATTCATCATGATCGCAGCTTCAATTGACATGGCACTAACCCTGCTCTTCCTCAGGGGATGGAGGAAATGATGTCAGCATGATCCAGGAAGCCGACTGTGGCGTGGGAGTGGAGGGCAAAGTAAGAGCCGCTGCATCCCTGTCTCACACACACTGTCGCATGCTTCCGGAATAACCTCTCCATCTGTCCCTACTGTCACACCATTATAGTCCACACACATTCATCTGTACTGACTTCTTACTTTTCTTACATTACTAGTGGAAGTCCAAATCTACAGAACTGCACTGTATGTGTTTTAACCTGCATCTGCGTTTATTTCTCTTGGGAAGTTCATCTGTTATGTCTGAGAATGTTAAAAGTGGGGCATGAGTGTAGGTGGCAGAGGGTTTTGAAATTTGCTCTAGACTCTAGACAGTTTTACGATATTGAGTCTAAAAGAGCTTCAAACAGTACAGAGGCAGGTTTTGACCCACTTGTGGAAGACCGAAAATGAGACATTATGAGCTGGTTAATTGATATTGACTCACTCATGACTAAGATGGCATAACCCTACGTTAAATTGTCGTGGTTAACGTGGGACTGTGTTTTTCCCTCCAAGTCTGTAGTTCTCTTGGCCCAAAGGAGTGCACCAGGTCACCTCAGAACTATTCTTACATATATTTTTAGATTCTAATCTTAGTATAGCCTTTTTACATATGCTACGGCACTGTTGTGTTTGTTTTTGTTTGTTTTATTGGCCCTCAGGGCCCCCCAGATTGCCCACAATTGTAGCTTTCCTATGTGCTGGAATTAAGTTAAAATATGGACCATCTTTGAGTCCCCAAAGACTTGTTTGGAAGTCTTTGCACTAAAGGGCAAATGTTTGGAAGTCATAGTACCTTTTGTAAAAAGTAAACATGGATTATTTTAATGAAATGAGAGTAATTTGATAATATTTATTAACGTTAGAACGTTAAAAGTTATTGTGGGATATGGTTATGAATACAAAAATGTAATCTAATTGAGTACTATAAGACATTATTTTTTATAAGTCTGTTTCCCATGGCCATGCTGTGCCGTTAGATGCAGACTGTGCTAGGAAGTACCTCAAAACTACACTGGCCACTGGCTATAGGCATCACAGAACACTTTGATTTCACCTGCCTCTCTAACACCAGTCAATCAGACACGAGTTTTAATTGTCAGCAGAGCACTGGTTAGTCATAATCAAATTTATATATTATTATATATATTATATTATATTGTGCTGTGTGGCACTGTGTGCATGTCTGACCTAGAAGTGCTAATAACTAGAAGAATGGAGCTACCTCACATTAGCTTAGCTCAACAGGCTAATGTGTATACATCACAGAACAGGTTTACAGTTCTGTTATTCCAAAACCAGCCATTTTCATGTGGTGGCCAGAAAGCATCTCTGTTGGGTCTTTTGGGGTGTTACCAGTCTGCAGTGCCTACCAAAAATGGTCTGTGTGGCTAGCAACAGGATCACATGTGGCCTAATATCATTGCTGCATGTTTGGTCCAATCCAAAAAACTGCTGAATTAGTTAATGCTGGTTAATTTTAATTGTTGCCCAGCATTATATATATATATATATATATATATATATATATATATATTAGAGTTGAGCCTAGATTGTTTTTTAATCTAGATTAATCTCATTGTAATGTAATTTAATCTCATTGTAATCTTGGAATTAATATAGATTAAACTCTGCCAAAGGTCTGAAGCCCCCCTCCCCAAAATGATCCCAATGCCTATTTTTATAGTGTAAACCATAAATATGCCTCCAAATGTTCTCCCAGATCATTTTAATTTCATATTGAACTCAGTTTAATACATTAACCTTAAAGAAAATGCAAATATAAACCCGAGGTTTCAATATGGAAAAGTCAGGAACGAGAGAGAGACAGAGAGAATGAGAGAGAGAGATGGAGAGAAAAGGTAAGGGGGAGAGAGAGAGAGGATCCACACGCTCTGGAAAAGTCAGGAACGAGAGAAAGACAGAGAGAGAGCGCGCGAGAGAGAGAAAAAGAGAGAGAGACTTGTGTGTATATGTGTGTGTGTGTGTGTGTGTGTGTGTGTGTATATTACAAAATGCATATAAACTTCTTATATTCCCCCTTAAACTGCAAATCTGAAATGTTGTTGCATGTTTATTTTCTTAGGAAGGCAAGCAGGCTTCACTGGCTGCTGATTTCTCAGTGACTCAGTTCAAGCACTTGGGCAGACTGCTCATGGTACATGGCAGAAACAGCTACAAGAGGTCCGCCGCCCTCAGCCAGTTCGTCATTCACAGGAGCCTCTGTATCAGTACCATGCAGGTAGTGTGTGTGTTTGTGTGAGTGCTTGTGCAAATACATTACCTAGACAGTTTCTGACTCATACCCAGTAGCAACAAAAAGCACTTTTGTACAGATTCCTGTTTTCAAGAGCACTGCTTTCACTTTCCAACCTGGGGCACCCTTAGGCAAACCAAACAAAATACACATATACACACTTGCACAGTTCCATCAACCGTTTGTAATGCAAATTATGCGTCTCTAGTTTAAACCCAGAGAGTTTAAACCACTTTTTTCCGTCTGAGCATCAGATTCACATTCATATCTGAAATTGGACTCCATACATATCTTGACTGATTATGTACATCTAAAGTATATGGACAAACAAAGGAAAAATCTATGTTGAACACGCCATACTCTGATCTAAATGACTGTTATATGTAACAAAGAGAACACAAATCTAATTTGTTCTCTTCAGCAAACGTACTTCATGCATTAAAGCATATCATTCAGTTGTAAGACATTGGATACGTTTGATTGACTACAGCTTTACACGTTATTTGATCTTAACTGCTGTGTTAAAGGAATTGTTTGATGATAAATATTGTTTGCACAGTTTGTTTCCAGCTGTAAAGGCATGTTTGATATCAAGAGTTGGTTCTTTCAGTTTTGTACAGCAGCTATGAGGCTAATATAACTATAATCTTATTCCCCTTATTTAGCATCATACAAAATGCACCCTGAATCCTTACATTAGCTTTCTAGCACTAGTCATAATCAAAAGAAGCTAATTTACTGCATAGCACACAGAACCCTGAAGTTCTTTCTCTGCATTTGACCCATTGTGAGTGAAGCAGTGTGTGGGAACGGTGCCCTGCTCAAGGGTACCTCAGTGGTGCCACTGTTAGTCCTGGGATTCAAACCCATGGCTTTCAGATTGCAGGGCTACCACCGGACCACCAGCTGTCCTTTAAAGTACCCAGAGTGCCCATGAACCTCCTTTTGCAGAGATTGTTCATTCATCCATGTTTGACCCAACCACAAGCATGAGCTGTAATACCTGGAATTATCCATATTAATAAAAATGTACCATATAATATTAGTTAATGGGTAGCATATAACTGTGTTGTAGTAAATGCATAAAATCTACTAAGCAAATGTTTGAGGTGATGTTACGATATTAGTAAAGATTTGTTCTTAATTTCTCTCCAGGCCGTCTTCTCCTCCGTTTTCTACTTTGCGTCAGTCCCTCTCTATCAAGGCTTTCTGATCATCGGGTGAGTAGCCCTTCCACAGAGCCGCGGTGACTCATCTGTACTCGCTGAAATCCCAGTGGTATTCGAATTATGTGCTACATACTACACTGACATTTGATTTGAGCTGCAGTATTGTCACAGCGAAGAAAGTCACAGTTTGAGCAGTGCTGACTGTACAGAAGTTGACGAACACCAAAGGCCGCTTTGTATTCCTAGAAATTATGAGGCTTTAGAGCTGAGGTATTCATCGCGTAGGACACTGTTTTGTGTGTTTGTGTGTTTCTAAGACAGTATATGGCACAAAATAAATTTATAGCTGTGAGTCATTTTGGAATTTAAAACACTGTCATAGTTTGTCGCCGCAGGAGTAAACAGGTTTTATAACTGAAAATTGCATTAAAATGCTCAGAAACTCTCATATACATGAAAAACACTGCAGAAGTTATAGTCAGCCATGACTTTATTTTTTGTCAGTGCTTATCTCCGCTGCAAATGTGTTTTTTCCAATTAAAAGGAGTTTTGAACGCAGTATTAAATGCAGGTTTCTGACTTTATATTCCAACCATTCTGACTTTTCATTATAGCCATTACTTTAACTTTAAAAATTTTTGTTTTTTCCCCCCTTTTCCTGAAAAGTTGCCACTTCATAAATACAAGATTCAAACTATAAGCATGTGCAAACAGTCAGTCAAACAAATAAGCAAGCAAGCATTATAGTTAAAGGTAGTTAAAGATTTGACACCTAAATCCAGATCCTGTGTGCAGCTATTCAACGATCTACACCATGTTCCCTGTCTTCTCCCTGGTTTTGGATAAGGATGTGAAATCTGAAGTGGCTATGCTCTATCCTGAACTTTACAAGGACCTCCTGAAGGTATTCGCTCTGTTTTGCTCATCACATTAACAAAGAAAGGTGCTTAACTTTTATCATGTACCAACTCAAGCCTTTCATTATTTTCAGGGTCGACCGCTGTCCTTTAAAACCTTTCTAATATGGGTCTTGATAAGCATATACCAAGGTAAGCTGAGTTTATTTTATTGTGCCATATTTGACATGGAGTATGACTAGCACCCTACACTCGACAGACAATTGAGTTCTCCAAATGAGTGCACCATTTACGTCTGCCTCTGAATGAAGTGTGACTTTGTTTGCAAAGGCAGTGTGGAGGCTTGCTAAGAAAACAAGGAATCTTCAAGACGAGAGACAATGTCACAGAACGGACACGCTTGCTTGGTGAATTTTTTTTCACCCAAACAAAACCCACGCACGTGTTTTCCTCCCTGGTTAGCTTGAAGAGTTTATTTGTGTCTGAGGTTGCAAACGTTGAATAACCTAAGGTGGTTTTCCACTATTGCCTTTTGTGCCCTTTCGAGGCGTAGCTGGGCAGATCTAGAGCTACGCCCAAAACCTCTCCTCCCCCGTCTTACTGTTTCTTCTTCCCTCCTGCTTGTTTGGTGTTTGTTTTGCTTATTCTAGATTTAACAGGCAGTTGCCTACAAGTTTCGCTTTTGGGCAAGTTTTCATTCACCAAGGAATTCCCCTCTTTAATTGATCTCTCGCCACTATTTTACTCAAAAACAAGTTATTCTTGCTCTTCCTGCTTTTTGATTTTTGGCTCATGGATTGTTTTGGTTACCTTGTTATCTCTTAAGTTGAATCTCATCCTTCGTATTAAAGTCCCTGGAAGTGTTTTTGTGTCTGATCTTACAGATCACAATAACACTTTTGGGGAGGAAGTTCAGAGTGGAGGAAAAAAAGCTAAAAACATGGAAAATCTAGATCCAACGGGCTTTTTTCTGTAACAAAAGTTGTTTGTTTTAACTGTAATGCAGAGATATCAGTGATTGAACCAAATAGGAACCCTGTTTATAGTGAGAGGTTTAAACCCTTTCCTCTTAATCATTTTCTCAGATCCTTTAGGACCTTTAGACTTGGATTTGCTTTGTAATGCCATGTGTAATGTCTGTCTCACACAATGATAATTGACTGCATGAGTTGGACTTTTGTCTGTTATTCACTGGTTTGTGATTGACCCTGTTAATGTGTGTTGTTCTGCAGGCAGCATCATCATGTACGGGGCTCTGCTACTGTTTGAGTCAGAATTCGTGCACATTGTGGCGATTTCATTTACTTCACTAATCCTAACTGAGCTGCTGATGGTGGCCCTGACCATCCAGACGTGGCACTGGCTCATGATAGTGGCCGAGCTCCTCAGCCTCGCCTGCTACATCGCCTCCCTCGTTTTCTTACACGAGTTTATAGGTGAGAGCCACAAAACACACTGATGCATTTAAACACGTAGGTTCATCATGACACACTGCTTTTAATAAAGAATGGGTTTTTGTTTTTTAGCTTTTATTTTAGTTTAAATCTGAACTGCTGCTGCTTCAGGAAAACATATTTCATTGTACTTTCAACATTTTAACAATAAGAATACAAGTTAGCAAATCTTACAGCTGACAGTGAATTAATTAAACCAAATGAAATGCAGTTGCTTTTGAAGCGGGTGTCTGGTTCCATTCATCACCACTGTGAACCTCTTCTGACTCTCTGAGGTTCTCCAGAATGAGCGTCACACCAAACCCACTCTGTTCCTCTTTAAGGGGTTTGTAGATATGTGTGTGGCCGTGACAGTGCAGCGAAAACTGCAAAACTAGCTTTCACTCTCAAACTAACTCATCAAGGCTCCAAAAACTATGCTGGTTACTATGGTGTTGCTAGGTGGTTACTGATCAAATTCAGTAAAATTCTGGAACCATTAACTTTTTAACTTCATGCGGGGTAACTTGAGACATCGAAATGTCATGGGTTTGAATCCCAGGACTGTCTTTTGCACCACTGAGGTACCTTTGCACAAGGTATCGTCCCCTCACACTGCTCCCTGGCTGCTTCACTTGGTGAATGGGTTGAATGCAGAGGACAAATTTTACATTATTTCCACTTTGTGTTGTTATGGTGTGTTCCCTTGTGACAAATGAAAACCTTACACTGAGCCACACCTGCCCTGAGCCTCTCTATTTACACCTTTGCATGGATTTTGGAAACGGAGTTCACCTGAATTTTGGAAACAGAAGTAGTGTGGGTTAAGGGGGGCTTACTGTGGATATTAAGCTACACTATTTATTATTATTATCATTATTATTATCATTATTATTATCATTATTATTAACACCAAATTAATACAATTATTTTATCTAACAGACAAAAAAAGTTGATCTGTAAAGTTTCATCTTTAAATTTGCCTGTTAATAGGAATGGGCACCTTATTCTTAACACACCTAAAGGTTTACATTTTTATTATTAGACAAAAAGTAAAGTCTCGCCTCATATTCAGTCTTGATACATCGCTTAGTTGTTTTTCTGTCCATTTTTATGACAGTTTTATGGCATTTTATGCCAGGACAACAGTCAAGGCTTCAGTGGTAGTTATCGCAACATCCCCCTTGCTGTTAAACCATTTTGACGTCACCATTTCGTAAGGTACACAGGTGAAAGAATGCATTTGCATTCTTCCATTCCATTCCTCTTCTCCCCAGTGATCTGTTCATCAGCAGTGGTTTTCCCGAACGCTTTACTGTTTCCCTCAGTCAGCACTGCAGCTTGCCAAGCCCCGGTCCCTTGTCCTCAGCCCTTGCCTGTCCGCTCTGCCTGGAATGTGGCTTCACATACTGGGGTGGTGTCAGGGTGTGTGGAGGCCGAGCAGTATCCCACACCACCCAGGCTTGCCTTGGACATAGTGGTGGACACCACATGGGAGGGAAATGCCACAAGCCTTTGCTCATTTCCTGCTAGATAGGCACTCTGGCCAAGGTCTGTGTGTTTGTCATATTACCTGAAAGTGAGTTTTTATGGATTATAGCTCTCTTGGCATCCAAAAACCTGGATTGTTTAATGGGACAATATGCTAGATCATATTAGTTATGGTTAATAAACTACATATCCTAGTGATGGTTAGCATCATTTTTTGCATCATGTTGCAAAATTGACACATGACAATCCAAAAGAAGGCAATTTGTGTAATGATTTGTGTAGGATCCAAAGAGTTTTTGGTCGTGGTGTGTGTTGCACAACTGTATATGGCAAGTGTATGATGATTTATATATGCAGTTTTCATAACTAATGCTAAGATGCTGATTTGTAGCTTAGATGCTTTCATTACTACTGCAGCAACTTTGTAGCCCCAGACGCTAAACATGTTTTGACTGATCTGAGCAAATTTTAGTGGATAAACAATGACTTCATTCTTAATTGCAAATATAATTTACATTGTAGGAGACATACATCATGGTTTTATTACACATGTCGTATATATAAGGCATTCAGGGTAACCCATTTCTGTGTATACAGTTTTCTGGACACTGATTAATCTATGTTTATTATGATGGAGAACGGTCAATGAAGCATCACTCGCTACAGTAAAGCTTAATTTTGTCTTAAGCTATGTCTGGACACGTTTAGCCAAGAATATGCTGCTGAATCCATGTGTAGACGGGTAGAGGAGATGATGGATCCATGATGGCGGCAGTGACTGTGTCCAGCCTGGGCATGCGTTCACAGTACGGGAACAAGAGTGGCCATTGAGTTGTGTCTATGAGGCATTGGAGCTGGGTAATGCTCAGAGTACGCGCCAACACCGGCTGTGTGTGGCACCTGACCACATTAAATAAAGAGCGGTGGGTCATTCAGGGAAGCCTGACTGCTTGTCAGTGTGATGAAAGTTTCCATCGGCCACACAATCAACATTTTTTACCTCATTAACCCAGAGTGTCATTTCTGCTCCAGTATATTTGAGTTTGTGTGCATGTGTGTTTGTGATGGTGTAGAAATGCGTAAGAATAAGACCATTGCGCCTTCTGGATTGACTGTGGCCCATATGCTATTTTAACCATGTTCACTGTGCCTGTGGGGTATAAAAGTTTCAGAAATAAACATGGTCACTTATTCAGCAGGAATTTAAGAGTTCCACACAAGAGTAGGAGTGAAGCGTTCAGTGAGAGGGCTGTGAGCAAACTTTAGCCATAAGTAGACGTCTAGACACCAATTCCAGACAAAACCCAGGCTGACGCGTCGTCCCTCCATTGTTTGGTATCTTATACAACATCCAGTTGAGGAGATTTTCTATGTAGCATGTATTTTTACAGCTGACTTTGATGACTTAGTTTAGGTCTGGGTAACGGACCCCAAATTACACAGGTCAACAAAAAAAAAATATTTTTGTAATCATCAGAAACCACAACACACTTTTCTAAACCAGGTTTTCATGCTGATTTCAGACCTGTTTTAGGTTATTTTTCAGTTTTTATTAAACCGCAGCACTAATCAAGTAACTCTTTCAATATTTTCAGTGCGAAGTCAGACAGGCCACACTGTGGCATAGATATGATGATCAGTGTCAGTCGTCTACCACTGTTTCTTCAAAAACGCTCAGCATATGATTATTTGCTAATTATACCAACTATAATGCAATATAGAACGAGCTTCATCACAAAAACTGTACGTGCGGGAAAAACTAACCACAGATTTGAAATCAGCATGAAAAACTACAAAAATTTAAACTAAAACTAAAAAAACTTACCTCTGATGATTTTGACTTGTTGACCTGTTTCATCACGTTATTTATCACCAAGTCTAATCTCAATTTTAAACTTTACCACTGAGTTTTAATAGTATTTTGAACTTTTATTCATGATAATGCTGTCACTGACGTTATTGTGTTTAGAATCTAGCAATCTACTATTGCGATTTTTTATTTAAACATATCAGCAAGGATGTTGTTAAAAAAAGATAAAAGCATTTTAAGGGTGTACATTTTTTATTTGATTTTTTTATTAGCTTTTGTTCTGGAATCACCTATCATGACAAATCACTCACAGAAATAATGAATGTCTCTCCTCATCCTCTCTACAGATGTCTACTTCATCGCCACACTCTCGTTCGTATGGAAGGTGACAGTCATTACTCTGGTCAGCTGCCTGCCGCTGTACATCCTGAAGTACCTACGCCGACGTTTCTCTCCTCCCAGCTACTCCAAGCTGACCTCCTAGATCCACTGGATCACCACACAAACCCACTGCCCTGGTCCACCAACCCCAGTAGGCCAGCTTCAGCACCTCCTGGACCCCTTCGTCTTTCACATCTAACAGAGCTCCAACTCATTTTAACTCGGATGCTTTTGCACATGACAAGAAGAGTTAATGGCTGAGCTTAAGAATGAATGGCACAGGTTATGTGTATTATTTTGCAGTGTGGATATATATATATATATATATATATATATATATATGTATGTTTGCTTGCAAAGGCAGGGACCACTCTTCAGTTCACTGTGTGGGTGTAGCATTACAAGAGAATTAGAACCAGAAGGTAATGGATGATTCCATAAAGAATCTGGTCATTTGTGCCACTTGTATTCACAGTGAAGCTATGTAGAAGAGCTACAGGGCCATCTCAGCTGAATCATGAGAGTTTTTTCATGGTGAATTGCTTGAATGAGTCATTTCTAAACATGGTAACTAAGGCTTCTCAAATGTTCATAATGGACCATGGAAAACATTTGAGAAACATCTGATCACCCCTTTGTTTTCTGCCTCCATCGGTCCTGATTGCAGGTATTTTGATTTCATATCTATTTATGTTGAGGAGGACGAAAGGGAAAAGAGCCAACAGTAATCGAGGCGATGAGGCATCTGCTGATCTGTACTGCTTTTGAGTTGTGTTCTAAGTTCTAAGGAAATTACAGGATTTGAAAATCGTGAGCGTATTGTTTATATTGTTAACCTAAATGGGTAGACCAGTCTCAAAGAGGGTGTGGGTGTGTGTACATGTGTGGGGCAGGCTTTGAACATGCACTCATCACTAAACCTCCAGAACTTAGTACAGTTCAGTTCTTTTTATTAGCATGTTGTGCTGCTTCTAACAGTGTCGTTTTGGTCAGAGCGAATAGCAGTGGGTCATGTCTAAAGAGCAGGGTGAGTATAGTGCCACAAACAAAATGCTATTTTGGCTTACAGCTCCCTTTCTGGGTCCTCTTTCTGTGCCCACTCTTGTGGTGGCTTCTGATCTTGGTAGCCATGGGACTCTCTGTCTCTCTGTCCCGCTCGCTCTCCCGCACGGCATGACTGAGCAGAGTCCTGACATTTGGTCAGAATTCTGACCACTGTTCCCCTGATGAACACCTACTCTCACTCCCAGAGTAATTATGCCTTTAAAGAGAACAGACTACTCCTCCTCGCTTTATTGGAGAGTCAAATTGCTTCATATGTCAACTTAAAGGTTTCTTAAATGTAATTGACCTTCAGCCCATTGAGGCTCATTAGTATCAGGTTTGTAAATAATCAGAGTGTTCTGAAGTGTGCACTTAATATTTCATCACTGTGTTTGTTTGTTTGTGTGCGCGAGTGTGTGGATTTATTCAGATTAACATTAGTGACCGTCTGCCATGTCTATTCAAAGGAGTACTTTAACAGGGTGCCATATAGACTCCTTCTGTCTCTCTGTAAATTTTCATTTGATATACTTCATTTATTCTGAAGTTTGGCATCAAAAGTGAACCCCCCTCCGCCTCTTAAGACATTTCTGCGTGTATTAGGCACACAGGGTCAGATCCAAGGGCAATATAATTAAGTCGAAGAGTAAGAAAACACATGGAAATGTGAAGAAAATGAATCAACACTAGTGCAGTCACGTTTCCTTGAAAATTCCAACCCCCAAAAAAAAGAATAAACTGCATGACTAGAACCATTCAGGCTAAAAGGCCCGTGTCTGTTATAGTTATTAGTCACCAAATGAACAATGACTCAAAACAAACAACATATTTTTGTAGGTGTAGAGCATTAGATATGGTACCCTCCAAATCCGTTAGCAGCAATATCCCTTCGGGTCGTTCTGAATTTCTTGCACGAGCTAGAATTTGTACTGGTGTAGTAACGTGGACCTAGATTATGATGGAATGCCATGTCTTTCATGTGACCTGTTTGGTTGTTGCTGTTATCATTTTTATAAATGACAAGACTACTTTTTATTTGTCAGGGAATTGCGACTTGCTGAATTGTAATTAACAAAAAAAATGTCTTTTATTTATTAACTTTTCTTATTTGTGTTTTGAAATCGCACTCAATTATTGCAGAACAAAAAAGGGAGAAAATGTCAATGAGTCTCAGTGGTGTTGAAATAAAGCAAGTTTTCCTAATGTGGCTTGTTTTGGCAATGTGCTTCTGTTTATGACTGACAAATCCAGTTGAATCCTCAAACTGAGGCAGTCACACCGTGTTTCAGGTTTGCTGTAGTAATAATTGTAAATGAGTTCTTCAGCTTCTGTATAAGCAAAAGGCATTTGGCAGCGTGCCTTTCCTTTAAACAGTTCTGTGTATGTGTTGGATTTGACCAATAGAGGGAGTGTCAGAAGCTAACGGTCAGATTACGTCTCCCTTCTAGTCCAGTCCTGAGTGAAATAAAATGGAATAAAGAATGAATTAAAATGAGCTGTTACAAATAAAAACTATGCAGTCCCTTTTATTCTGTTTGCAGAATAGAAGTAGTGTGTGTTCTGAGTAGCATACACCAATTGACAAGAAATCTTTCTTTTGGGCTTTTTGCAGCGCTAGTCCTAAGCAAAACCAGATTCTGTAACTATTAAAAAATTTAACAGCCATTTCCTATAATTGTTCATTATTCTTATCCTATATCGCTTTTCCTGAACAGTACAAACCATGTAACATTTCAGTGTGGTGTATTAATTAGCTGCTTAGATTAATAATTAGATAAAGAACTATCACAATATTAATATACCTTTAAAAAATTGTTCTACAAAATTGTCTTTTAGGGAACGAGGAGAACTAAAATTGTTACTAGTGAACTTGGCATTGCTCGAAGAAGCCTTTGTGGCACCTTTGCACACACATCAATTAGCCATAACTTTAGCAGGTGCCTAATAATGTATTGGTCATGTTTGTCATGTTCCTCAGACCATCCCTGAACATTTTCTTTGCAGTGGCAGGTGAAAGCAGCCACTACCATTGGGGAAAGCTATGTACAGTGTTTAGGCAGGTGGTACAGTGTCAAAGTAACATTCATTCATGAATACCAGGAAACAGATTCCCAGCAGAACATTGCCCAAAGCATCGCACTGCCTATGCTGGCTTGACTTCTTCTCTTAGTCCATCCTGGTCTCATCCCCTCCCCTGGAAAGCGTCCCACACACTCCCAACACTTCATGATGAAAAAGAAAATGTGATCCACGTCATTCATAGCTTCATTCCTCAATGGTCCAGTTCTGATGATCACACACCTACAGTAGGTATTTTAAGCGGTAGACATAGGCTCGCATGGGCACTCTGACTGGTCAGTGGACACAGCTTATATGCAACAAGTTGTTGCCTTCGCTCCCCACTTGCATCAGTAAGTCTTGGGTGCCCATGATCCTATCTCTTTTCAGTTGGTTGTCCTTCCTTGGACCACTTTTGGTAGGTACTAGCCACTGCATGGGAACACTTCACAAGACCTGCTATTTTGGTAATACTCTGGTCATCAAAATGTAACTCTTGTCCTGTCAAATCTATTTCACACCAACTTTTGCTGTGTAATTTCCCACCCCTTAACAGATGCAATTGTAGCCAATTAATAAATGCTATTTACTTCATCTGTTATAGGTTTGTGGCTGATCCATGCAGACGAGTAAGGTGGATGCAAACCGTCTCTGTAGAACAGTGTTGAAGGAAAGGCGGAGGAGGCAGTGTGATGCTCTGGACAATGATCTGTAGGGAAACCAAATTCATGTGGATGTTAATTTGACTTGGCCTCCAATTACCCTGACCTTAATCCAGTCCATTGGATGTGCTGGACAAACTTGTCCGACCCATCTTTCAGCTTACAGGACTTAAGGATTCTGCTACTAGATGCTTCCAGTCAAGTGTAGTACATAATTGAGCAAATAAAATAAAATCCTACCATTTTCTGCTTTCTGTGACAATGCTGCCATAGACTGGCAGTTGAATGGGCTGTAGTGAAGTAAAGTGGCCCCTTATAGTCATGTGTGAACACACCACAGCACACTGTGTGAAAAGTGTGAAATTCTTTTTCTGCAATTAAGTGAAGCAGTGGGCTGCTACTAACGAGGGATGTGCGTGGGGACAATATCTTACTCAAGGGTATCTCAGTGGTGCCACTAGCAGTCCTGGGATTCAAACCTGCAATCTTCTGTTTGCAGGGAGAACTCTCTAGCCACCAGGCCACCAGCTGCCTCGGGGCCAGTCATTTTAAACATGACACTCTAACCAAAAGCCACATGTCTGCTCATGAGATGTGTGCCTCGCTAGGCCTCCCCTGGTCAACTGTAAGTACTATTATGATGAAATGGAAGTGTCTTAAGAGCAACAGCTCAGCCACAAAGCAACAAACCACACAAATGTACACAGCTAGCATGTAAATCGTATCT
>JBBPDH010000130.1:5303129-5314519 GCA_037974565.1 Clupeocharax schoutedeni
TGTGTAACTTCTATGATATTCATTATTACACCAATAGTATTACAGTATGTGAATGAGATTCTAACCTATCAGTCTTTGCAAATGTTAGTGGGTTTTTTTGATGAATTGAGGCATGTAAAGGTCTTATTATTCTGTCAATCTTCTACCTTTTAAACCATTAAAGACACTGATTTGCCAAGGGCCCATTTTATTTTACATCTTATTTCTGCTTCATTTGTAAAAGATTGTGTTAGTTTGTATGACACGAAATATAAATATAATTCACCATTCATCACAATTCATTCTTGTAAATGGTCTCTTTTCTGATTGGCTGCCTTGCAACACTTTAACATTACAAAGCATTGCTAAACTTCTGTAAGCTGCATAAGTAGATATTTGTAAATGAGTTGGTTCTGTGACAACGCAAAACTATGACCTTAAAGCAGGGAGCTCATTTTCCATATATGGAGTATAAGAATGGTGGAGTGAATGTACATGTTAAACTTTAACATCATGTGATTATATGGGACTTTTAATTCATTGAAAGACACTGGAATTACTATATGTAGCAGGATAATGATGATCCTGATATTTTTTCATATTCTGCAGCCCTGGTGGAAAGCAACTGATCTGTAGGTTAAGACTAAACAATTTGAACATCTTCTGCGCCTCCTATTTGATGTGAGAAAGCAGTTTATTTTTAATCTTGCTCAGATATTTATCTTCATTTTTGCCTTGTGAAAACCATAGAATATGTGAAGATTTTTATCACTGGGTGTGGTCACTAAATAACATTAAAAGAGGCTCCAATAATGACAAATGGGTTTTCCAAAAATAGCTGCCTGTGTTTATATGGTGTTGGTATCGATTTACAGTGATTCATTTTTTGTTATGGGTGAAATGGATCTCTTCAGGTTCCTATTTTCACCTTCATGAAACATGGGTGTGACAGAAACAGTCACTGAGGAGTGACAGCGATGGGTGTCTGTGTCTCCATCTCACCATGGCGGTGTTTCACCACTCCCCTCTACTACCTTGGAGACAAATCCAGACAGCAGTTGTGCTTTAATCTCTGTGTGGGTGACAGAGACAGGTTCCTCTTTTATTCTTCACACTGGTTAGTGGAAAATGGTCAGGATGCAGCATAGATTCCTTTTGTATGAGGGGATTTTAACACTGAAATGCGGCTCCTGTTGGTGCGGAAAAATATCAGCCATTTCATTTTTTCCCAGTGAAGTGATGCATTGCAAGTCTTTACACAACCATTTGAGGATCAATTTTACCAATCTCACCGTTTCATTTCTTCCCAAGTGCAAACTTTCCAAATCTCTGGAAAGTATTATTAGCGTCTCCACATTGTCCATATTTGGTGGGAAACAACAATTATTCACTTTGGGATTCCAAATTATGTGGAACCAGTTATGTCTGTACATCACAGAATGGTATAAGTACTTGACTGCTCTACATACACAATGCACACGTTATCCTAGTCATGGAGACTGATGTTATAGCAAACCTTGGAATCGATTAAAACGTTTCCTTTTCCATTTTTTTGTTTTTCCGAAACATGCCAGACCGTTTTCCATGACACATGATATAACATATCGAAGTTCCGCTGCTTGGCTCGAGCGCACATGTTGGGATTGGAAAAACCAAAGTAGGTTAACGCTCTAAACCCAGACAACACTCGTTTAGAGAGCAGCTCAGTGCTGGTGGAAACTGTGGCATGAACTTGGAAAAACTGGGTTCTTCGAGCAAAAACGGAAGTGCAAACTCGGCCGTCTGGAAGAGCGCATTTTCCCCTCGCTTCAACTCAAGCCGTAGTTCATTTTCTCATTCATAATTTGGGTTGCATAAGAGTGCTGTAAGAGTGCAAGAATGTACATCTGGTAGACGACACTCTCACTGAGACACCAGTTCTCCCTCCCACCTTCTCTAAACGTGTTCTAAAATTTGTGGTTACTCTCTTCAACCCCCCAAAAACCCACCCCACCCACCTCCGTCTCTCTTTCAACCACTGACGAAGTTCAGTTTAGAGCAGACTCTTAATTACATTTCTGATGTTCAGAGTTTCCTATGCATTGGTCTGGGGCTCACGTCACCAACGCCACTGCTGTCTCAGTCGCAGCCTACAATGTAAAGCAAAGAGAACACTTACATTAGGCTCTTCCATTTAAATCTATGCTTTCTCAGAAAGTAGGTCAAAGTTCTTATGGCTATATATATGTTCATTGGGCCACAAATTAAAAAAAGCATTTGAATGCTTAGTTATTTTCAGATCTTTTTATTGTGGGCCATTGTGGTAACATAAGTAACATATAACAGTAGCATACGTATATAACATGTAACAAGCTGATGGCCGAGTGGTTGGGGTGCTTGCCCTGCAATCAGAAAGTTGTTGGTTTGAATACAAGGACTGCTAAGCACTTCTAAGATTCCCACTTCTAAGATTCCCTTGCCCACACACTGCTCCCCAGACGCTCCTGGCTGCCGACTGCTTCACTTGGTGAATGAATTAAATACAGGAGGAAGAAGAATCATACATATAAAATATATGCTATATATTAACCTGCTGTTTTTGAAAATGGTACTATGGGGCCCTGAAGGGTTCTGCTATTATGACAAGTATCCAAACAGATTTAGTAGTATAAGCACTGTAGAATCCTCTTTACTAAAAGTCTTTGGTGAGTATTAGCAAGCCGTCCCTGTTTATAATAGACAAACTCTTTATATACACAGAGGTCAGTGTGAGAGGCATGCAGGACATACATTTGAATGCAGCTCAGTGTCTCATGGCACAGAATTTTCCAGCATAAACTTTTTTTGAACAGAGTCGAGCCAAGGAGGCCTGCTCCGTGCTCTACGCCTTGCGCTCCATGTCGTTTATCTTGGCTCCTGATGACATCCCAGAATTCTGCCGCTTCCTCCATGGGGCACTGAGAAAAAGCTGTTAATGTGCTGCATTAGGTTTTCTTGAAACATTTATTGCAAAGGTTTACCAGGGAGCCTTTAGTTGCCGGCACTAAGACTGTTTAGGACACATTAAGGCCTTTTGTCCACATGACACTGTCTGTCTCTGCAAAACCAGTCATTCTTTTACATTATGTTGCAGTATGTACCGCTGAGCATGTTTCTATGTATGTATAATTAAAAAAAAATGTTCTAATCTCTAACTAAAAGTCCTTGCATTTGTAGTCCTTACACCCACTGACACTCACCTGGAGCTTCGAGTTTCTGTGATTGGACAGGCACTGATGTTGGATAAGGTCTGGCTCACAATCTCTGTTCCAGTTCATCCCAAAGGTGTTGGATGGGGTTGAGGTCAGGGCTCTGTGCGGCCAGGTTCTTCCACACTGGACCTTGCTTTGCGCACTGGGACAGTGACATGCTGGAATAGAAAAGGTTCTTCCCCATACTGTGTCCATGAAGTTGGAAGCATGATGTTGTCCAAAATGTCTTGGTCTGCTGAAGTATTAAAATAAAGCCCTTCACTGGAAGTAAGGGGCCTATCCCAAACTGTGAAAAACAGGTGCCAGTACTTTTGTTCACATAGTCTATCAAGCAAGGGATCGTGTGAGGATTGCTTCCCATAAATAAAGTAAACTCAATTCCGCGAACTTGCGCAAATCTTTTCAATGGGTCACTGCTGGGTTTTACAGTGCTGACTATGCCGCCCAAAGGCCAGAGCAAACACCAGTGTCATGTTAAAGATCGGCCAGAACAGTAAACGCACTCAATGACTCAAGTAGAAATAACATTAGCTACCAAAAAACAACTTGAGGGGGAGTTTTAAAAAAGCCTCAAGTAACCTTGTAGTCTTGGTGCTGAACCAACGGAAGAGAAATAGATAAGATAATTATATAAGTATAAAACAATATAAAACATTATAGAATATAATTTTGCAGGTATTATACACTATATGGACAGAAGTATTGGGACTTCTCACCTGATTTTCAGGCTTTGGGCTTGGCCCCTTACTTCCATTGAAGGTAATCTTAATGCTTTAGTATACCAAGACATTTTGGACAACACCATGCTTCCAACTGTGTGGACACAGTTCTGGGAAGAACCTTTTCTATTTAAGCATAACTGTGATGAGTTTTGTGTGGAAGAACTTGACTGGTCCGCTCAGAGACCTGACCTGAACCCCATCAGACATCTTTGGGAGAGAGACTGGGAGCCAGGAATTCACGTCCAGCATTAGTACTTCAATAATGCACTACAGAATGAATGGGCACAAATTCCCACAGAAATTCCAAAATCTTGTGTAAACCCTTCCAAGAAGAGTGGAAGCAGTATTAAAGTGGGGGATCAGCTCTTTATTAAAGTGTATGCATTTTAATTGCAAGATTATTAAAGTCTCTGTTGGTGTAATGACCCAATACTTTTGTCCATATACTGTAAGTCTACATTGCTTATCAAATGAGCAGTATGGGCAAAGCTATTGATTGATTTCTCCTGGGAAGATTTTTAGCACTCCTTCCATTCCACCCTCTCCCAGAGTCAACAGCTGGATCGTGACTACAGTCCATGCTGTTTCAGCGGTGCAGGTCCTCTTCCAGATGTCATACCGCCCCCTTACAAGTGCAAAAATGTCCACCCGCGAGACGAATGAAAACTTTGAAATCAATTAAATTCGTGTTTGTAACGAAGGTGTTCAAATCACTCAATTTTTTGTCTCTAACAACTGTACTTTTCTCTCCCACTCATCATCAGCATTTACCCTATTCCTTCTCATGGATTTCTCCCACCAGACACAATTCTCCCCTTATCTTCTCATTGATTTCTCCTGACCAGACCCAAGTCTCCGCGTTTCTCATGGATTTCTCTCACCAAACCAATTTCTCCTCTGTTCTCTCAGACTTTGCATTTGTCTGCTCATGGCTGGCGTGAACCCCAAAGCCCCCAGTTGGGTTCTTTAATGCATATATTTAAAGCATGGCTCCTGTTTCCATTTTTTTTTTTCATTTTCTCGACTCCCCCCTCCCTTCCTTCCTTCGCCTTCTCTTCGTCTGATTTTTCTTCTCTCGTTCCCCACAATGAAGCTCTTGTGTCTGAGAGGGGAGCCGCAGAAAACGGGCTTTTTTGGCGCGCGCGCCCGCAGCTCGAGACGTCATGGATTCCTGCGCGCGGGCTTCGCAGGAAAAGCCCCGAGTCTCCAGCATGGAGCCGCTCCAGGTTTCCATGGCGAAGAGCACAAACAGGAGGAAACACTGAGGGAATCCCGTTATTTTACAGCATTGCACCATTATAAACAGGCGGCGCGGGGAAGGAAGCGGCTCTCCAGTCTCCAGTCCCCTCCGAGCAGGGCAAAGCGGCTCAGTCTTTTAACCTCAGATTCACTCTTACTTTTTAAAAACACTTTCAGCTTTCAGGACTATATTTTCTCTCTGTCTTGCTCTCTCTTTCTCTATCTCTCGTCATTTTGACCTGCTATGAACTGAAGGACGACGCTACATTTTGATACATTTATTTCACTATCACATTCTTTTTTTTACTTTTTTAATTATTTTTTGCTAATTTTCCAAATGTTTAGAGAGACTTGGAGGTTGGCACAGTACCACAACATGAGGTCGATGGATCAAGGTATGGATGGGCGCGTGCTGAAGTGTTGTGATTAAACTGGTAATCAACGTATTTGATATTTTTTTTTGTACAACAGATTATTATTCATATTATGATGATTATTATCGTTGTTATATTTGTTGTTGTTATTGTTACTTTTATGAATATTACATGTGCATTTCAGAATGAAATATTATTATTACAGTTTTTGCAAGAATTAAATGTAGATTGTTTCAAATGACTATTTTGTGCGTTGAAATTGCTTTTTTTTTGTTGTTGATGGATGGCCTGAATTTTGGCTGTGAACGGCTGGATCAGTTGGGCTCGTGCTGTTCAGATTCTCCTATAAATAATGCAGGATTAACTGCCTGTCTGTGTCTGGGTGGTCTTTAAAATGACTGACTTGTTTTTGCTCTAAGGACGTGGTGTGATTGGGCTCCACCTTGCTCCACAGTGGTCTGGTTACTTTGCTCCATAGTGGTCTGGTTCCTTTAGTCCACAGTCTGGTTCTCTGTTAAGGCCAGTTTTGCATGCAGTTGTGCGTTTGGTGGGTAGAAGGTGGGTAGTAAGGGAGTTCTGGTCTTTAACGTGGTGTCTTGCTCTCCGAGGAGCTCTGAGGTCGTGTTACAGAGGGAGGACCCGTCAGGGAAGCCCTCGTGTTTTTATAGGACTGTTTGGACGCCCACGCGTGCTTGCTTACGTCTGAGGTGCTCGCGGGAGGGACCCCGTTAAAACCTTCTCCACATTACTACACTGTCCTCTCAGAAGAATTCAGTTCCGCTCAGGCTCCAGCAGTGGAAGCGTGCAGATGAGGCTGGTTTCTGGACTCACAAATTTGGTGACATCCATCCGTCTTAAAAGACATGCTGCAGATCCAGGTGGGCTTTATCTGAGGGGGGAAATGAGCATGTGATGTGATGTGTGGGTAGACTAAAAAGTGTTTGGTATTGTGCTTTAAATAGAAGAACATTTCGGCATAATGGTGAAAAACATATTAATAAGAAGAAAATGGTCATATGCTAATACACCTGGGACACCTGACCATTACTGCAACAGGGAGGTCAGGATGAGGTCAGAACTCTGTGCGGGCCAGTCCAGATCTGTATTCAGTAATTAAGAGGTGTGTCCCAATACCTATGTCCTTATGAATACTTCCGCTCCAAACTTATTCAACCATAGGCTATCTCTATGGACCTTTTGGTCATGCTGGAATAGAAAATGACATTCCCCAAAGCCTGAATTAAGAGACATGTCCCATATGTGACATATTTTTTTCTATATAGTTTATGCATAGACTGAAAATGTCTAGGATGTATTCTTGACATTGTGTTCACTTGGTGGATCTGGTGCGAGGGGTCACTGTCATTGCAATGGTCTGCAAGGGTGTGTCCATCTTCAATGGCATCTGTGCTATAATATGTTTCGTGCAGCTGTCACTGTGGCACGGGCAGGTAATTGATGGAGTGTTAAACATTAGTCTAAAAGATTAAATGAGCAATGTCTGTAACAGTGAGGAGCAGTGTTTCTTGTGGGACACCCGGGGGCAGCAGTGTGCAGGGTCACAGCCTGAAAGTTAAACGGGAGGGTAAAAAAACAGCAAAACGTGTTCCTTATAATAACTGTAAGCTATCAACAGGAGGCCTCAGTCTACCACGACTGGGTGTCATTAGTTATCACGTAGGAAAAAGACACGCCTTTCAGAAGAGCTCAGGCTGCATCACGCTCACACCGTGGACCCACCACCATCACCCACCTTCAGCTCCAGGCTCTGCAGGGTGGTCTTGGCTCGTTTTTGTTTTTCTACCTGGTTTTATTCACCTGCAACCCCATACTCGTTTCATGGTCCTGCCTTAAGCCTCGCTTGTCTGGCCTGATGAGCTCTTTTTACGGAGAGAAAGACTGCAGTGAGTTAGTAGGGCTGGCTGGGGACCTCAGTCAAGTCACCTGTCCGGATGAGCTGGAATTTGATTATCTGTTTGACTATGAGCCGCCTTGCAGCGAGATTTCCTCGGGAGAGCCTAAAGGTTGGTTGTCTCAGTCGTTTTACTCTGATCTCCTGAGAATCAGAGTAAAAAACATCCTGCTTTTTCCTATGAATGGCTGTACACTTGCATTTGCTGACCAGATATGTAAATCGTTTTTAGTCTTTGTCTTTTATTGCAGGTTTTACATGTCACTTTGTGCAGCCAATAGCAGTCATTATAGTGTAATACATAAAGATGTGTGTGTGTGTGTGTGTGTGTGCGTGTGCGCGCGCGCGTGCGTGCAAGTGTGTGTGTGTGCGCATCAATTCCTCATTGCAATTTTGTGTTCCTCGTTTATATTTTTAGAGGCTGACACTGTGTATCAACTTTAGAAACTGAAGAATGTCTGAATCATGCAGGATAGTTGGTTTGGCGCTTTATCACTTGATATGTTGACTGATGCGTGTTCAAACGATATCAAAAACCTTTATGACACTTCATTTGAATAAGAGATCTCTCCTGTTTTTAGTGTTTAAGTTTTTTTTAATTCTTTCTTCATTTTTATGTTCTCTTTGTATTGCATGGAGACACCATTCACTATATCCCTTATATGTTTCCCAAACCCTGTTTCTCTTCTCTCCCTCTTTAGATGAACTCGATCTCCCCCCACACAAAGTTACCAGCCCCCCCGGGAGCCTCCCGTACCCCTTGGAGGTGCCCTCTCCTTATGCTGACGCTGGCTCCGAGGCTGTCTCTGGCTATGAGAAGCTGGAGGCGAAAAACTACTTGGAGCACACCAGGCCTTACGGGCAAGCCCTGAGTCCAAGGATCGAGATCACCCCTTCCCGTGAACACTACAGTCATGGCCATGACTTCCTCCAGAACCACCTGGTGAACACCAGCCCAAGACCCACACTCACTGTGCCCGGTCAAGACACCACAATCTACCGCGAGCCTCTCTGTCTCAGTCCGGCCAGCAGCAACTCCTCTGCGTCGTGGCATTCTGAGACCTACTCACCCTTCGCTTCCCCCTGTGTGTCCCCCAGCAGCGGACAGGCGGTGAGTGGGGAGCTGTGCCCTCGCCTCCAAAACATCCACACAGGCACTCCACGCACCAGTCCAGGCACCTCACCCCACACCAGCCTGGCTGACGACGGCTACCTGGGCCGTTCCCCTTCCCCCAGGCCTGGCTCTCGCTCCACCTCTCCCCAGGGCAAGCGCACCTACGACATGTACAGAAATCCCAACCTGGTACCTGGGGCTCGTTCACGCAGCCCCTCGCCCCATGGCAGCCATGACAACCACCATCCCACCAGCCATTACAGTCCCAGCAACCTGCCAGAGGTCATAAATGGGTTTGGACAACCTGGTTCAGTACCCACCAAGGTAGTCAAAACCAACCAGCAGCCCTACACTCTCTACCCAGACCATCATTCCGAGAGCTACCTGGTGTCATGTGATCAAGATATCAAGACCAAACCAGAGCCCTTCTTTGTCATTCCTTCCATCTGGCCCAAGCAATTGGTGCCTGGAATCTGCAGGTAGATGTGAGACAAGCTCATTAATGAATGTTTAGTTTTTAGCTGTTTAGTTTAGTTTTTCACATAGAAACTGATACATAGATACAGATTATTATGTGTTGAGAAGTTTCGCAACACATAATAATAATAAAAATGTAATGTATCTTAGTTTAAAGGTCCCATATAATGAGAAACTATATATTTCTAAATGGTTTAAAGAAAAAATACTTTCTATATGCATGCAAACACTTTCATAAAATCCACACAGGTAAGCTTATATCCTTTTTGAAGGAAGCGCAGTACAGAGTAACCAATCAGATCGTTTATATGTCTCAGTCTAAAAGGTACAATCACAAAAGCCTCTTATTGATTTTGATACATTAACCCACACAAATGACATAAATGGACTTTAAGATTCCCCCAAAATTCCATACTGAAAGAAAAAAATTTCTTTAGAAAAACATTGGTTTTGTAGTGAATACTAAGGTTCATGGCTTAGATATCTCAGGAGTGTCCTGCAGACGTGTTTTATTAGTAGAACAATAATAGATTCAAATTTCAAGATGTTTATTTGTCACATACACAGTTATAGACTCAAAGTCTATGAATTTCTTCTTTAGTATCCCTGTGACCTCTCTGCCTCCGCTGGAGTGGCCTCTTCCCAGCCGCACAGAGCAGTATGAGTTGCACATTGAAGTGCAGCCCAAACCCCACCACAGGGCCCACTATGAAACAGAGGGGAGCCGTGGGGCCGTCAAAGCTCCCACTGGGGGTCACCCAGTGGTCCAGGTGAGTGTTGTTTCTGGCAGGTTGTGCGTGTGATGGTATTTCCTAGTCATTATGCAGTGAGAAGTGACATTGCCTCAGGTCAGGGCTATGGAAATCTCAGTCCGATTTTTTATGTGTGCTCATCTAGTGTTTGAGTTATACCTCACCCATTATTAACTTTCTCTCTCTGTCTCTGTCTATCTCTCTCTCTGAATCCATGCGTGTAGTTGTGCTGCAGAGGGCTGTAACTCTGGTATGCAAGAGTCAAAGGACTCCAGGGATTGACTTTGTTTTGTTTTGGAAATATTTTGCCCCTTATTAACATGTAGTGTAGGCAATCTGTCGTGAAATGTTTAAGATATTCTTCCGAATGGAGATCAGGCTGTAGAGATTGTGTACTCACATCCTGGCAACCTTTTTTTGGTCCACCTCTCCAATATCTTGATCGCCAGGTTGTTTACCTCTTAAAGTTTGGTGTTCCCTCAGCAACAGCTTACTTTAGAGCTCACTTGTTTCTTTTTTCTTGCCCAGTGTAAACTGTCTTTGGTCTTCTCAGCATTGATGGCTAGTATGCTCCTGATGTCAAGACTCTGGTATAGCAGGCCTTGGCAAAGACGGTGTGTTTATGGCTTTCCATTCTCCTGCTCATACTATGGTCCAAGCTGTACGCTGCAGCCAATCGCAAGGCTGGGAGTCGCTCAGAGCCGGGGGAACTCTGCCTCTGCCTCTCCCGCCTCGCTCATACTTCGCCCACCTCTGAGTCACAGCTTGCCTGCTCCCATGGTGACCAGGTTCTCAGATGGCCCATGTAAACTGCAGTGTTTGTTCAGTTCACGCCAAGGAGCTACTGTCACCTGTGTTTTGAGAGCTTTTAGAGGCTAGCATGGACAAAGCCAGTGTTTACAGTTTTATTAATTGTATGAAACATTCTCAGATGACCCTGTCATTTACTACAGTTAGTGAAAAATCCCAGCTAACCATGGGTCTTTTCAGAAGGAATGCTATTTGTTGCTTTTACGGTCACAAAGACAGCCTCCCATATTCTGACTGCATTATTTTCCACGATGAGTTTGTTCGCAGTGTTTCTGCTCAAGCATGAAATGTGATCCGTTTCAGTTTATTTGCAAAGGGTTAAGCCCCTGTTCATGTTTCTTTTAGTGGGTTGGGTAATTTTAGTTGCTTCTTCACGCTTTGTGGTTTTTGCACACTTCCTTCCGATGTAGACTCTACATCAAAAATTTGTCGTTTGGTGTGTGTGTCTGTCTGTGTCTGTATGTATTTTTGTATTCCCTTGTACACATGTCCTTCTCACAATTCACATGACTCAGTTTTCTCAAAATCTGGATTCAAGCATGAAAGGAAAGGCTTCTGGTTTGGTGGTAACGAACAAATTCTTTAAATTCTTTTTTATCTTTTTTTAAATCATTTATAATTAGGGCTGCACAATATATCGCAAATTTACTGTCACTGCGATATCAACATGCGCAATATACATATCGCGAAAAAATATACATATAGCATTTATTGACTGAACTGCAATAAATGGTGTTTTTCCAAAACTCTTCACCCAGTGCCACAGAGAAGAGGGCAAAAA
>JBBPDH010000130.1:5322603-5335368 GCA_037974565.1 Clupeocharax schoutedeni
AATGCAGAGGTTGAATTTCGTGCTGTTCACACTGTGTGCAGTGGTGTGTTCATGTATGACAAATGGTCACTTTCACTCACTTTTTTCACTCACTTATTCACTATAAACTTGAAAACTAAATAGAATGATAATGGAAGGACAGAGGGGCAATCAGGGATCCGGCTGATACTTTTAAAATGACAAATCCTTTCGCATATTTCATTCATTTATAGCTGCACGGTCTGCACAGTCTTTTTATAAAATACTAGGTCATATTTTGTTCCCTCTCTCACAGGGAGAACCGCTATGTTTTGCATATGGAAATTCTCCTGTTCGCCTTTGTGTCAAACAGGGAAAAAAGCTAACATTTATCTGAAGACCTTAAGAAAACAGAGCCTACCAGACCTGCAGACCTTAACTAGGTCAACTGGAATTGAACGTATAGATCCTCCAGTTTGTTCAAGGAGGTTATTCACGGTAAAAATACATTAAAACTAGAAGGACATGAGAATCATGGAGAAGTTTGATATACGATCGTCTTCATATTGGAAGCAGGCTGGCCAGAGAATGGCTGTCACAAAGAGCTTTCTTGAGGAGCCATCAGTAGTGACTGATGGATTTCCTGCAGTTTCTAAGGGAGTCAAAACTGCAAAGATAAAACATCTGTGGCCTGTAACACTGCACAGGCCCTGCTGGACGACATTCAAGGTTGAAGGAGATACTCATGTTTCCTGCAGTGCCTCTGTTCCACCATGCAACAGAACTAAAGCTAAATGAGTACACTGTCAAGAACACTGTATTCCAAAAGTTGGCAATTAAGCATAGAAATTTAGTGCAAATGATACGATACGAGAACAGTATCTCAGGTTCTGTAAAGGAAATTGTGTCATATGTACCTTATGTCATACAATAATAATGAAAAGATCCGTAAGTGCAAATAGGACTGTATAACTTTTGTGTGTGTGTGTGTGTGTATGCTTCAGCTGCATGGATACCGAGGCAAAGAGCCGCTGGGCTTGCAGATCTTCATCGGCACGGCTGATGAGCGGATCCTGAAGCCTCACGCCTTCTACCAGGTCCACCGCATCACAGGCAAGACTGTCACCACCACTAGCTATGAGAAGTTGATCCACAGCACCAAGGTCCTGGAGATCCCACTAGAGCCAAAGAACAACATGAAAGCCATGTGAGTAAAACCTTCTATTTTGAGACAACTTCTTTCAGTTGCATATTTTACCATGTTGTTTGGATTGTATAAGCCCTTACTGGAGTGTTAACTCACCACTTTTTGATAAACCGGGTCCTAGAATTGATTGTGCTGGGATTCTGAAGCTGAGGAACGCTGACATCGAGCTGAGGAAGGGTGAAACAGACATTGGGAGGAAGAATACCCGTGTAAGACTGGTATTTCGCGTGCACATACCCCAGCCAGGAGGCCAACATGTGTCTCTCCAAGTGGCATCGCATCCTATTGAATGTTGTGAGTAATCATTGCCTTCACATAGCGTCTCTGTACAAAAGCTTTATTTATAGCAGAATTATAGATCAATAAGGATTTTGAGGGTATTTTTCCAGTTTAATGGAGCAAGCAGAAAAATGGTCCTGGCAAGAGTATCTCCTCTTTGGATGTTTACGTTGGTTTGATGTAAAGAAGTCCTGAAAGTGGATTAAACATAGACTCTGAACCACAATTTATTAGAATGAGACTTAGCCTCTTACATAAGACATTGTTCAAATAGCACAATCTGCTATCTTATGCATTCAGGCAGTCATTAGAACCACTGTGTCACTGCTGAGCTTAACTTGGCTGTTTCCAAAGTATTATTCACTTGACTGACTCAGATCACAGTGAGCCTCACACATGTGTTCAAAGGTCACTGCTATTTGCTTCAACTACATTTGCTTCAGCGGATATTGAATCGGAGTTGTAAGGTGATAAGCCCCCAGAAGCTGGTTGCTGATCTCATCATGTCTGCAGTTAACAGCTTGCATTTGCTCTTGATAAAATGAGAGAAAGTACTCACACCCATACGGTTTTGATTTAGCATCTTTTACCATCAGCTAGTAAACACGCAAGATTACCAGGGACTTCTGCATTGCGGAAAGTTGCTTACAGTGCAAAGTGCTTGCTGCACTTCTAATAGCCATGGTTCACACGTATATGGCACTATTTTCTGCCGTACCGCCAACTTTCTTCTGACATTGAACTTTTGAGTAAATGGTCATTATAGCTGTGTATATATCATATTTACAGATGTTGTGGAGGCAGACCATATGAGAGAGTCAATCCTGGGGTTTTATGAGTTTAGAATAATTGATTTCAATGGGTCAAATTAATCGATTTCAACTCGCAAAATCCAGAACATGCTGCTTCATGTTCAGTGACATATGTAGGCCACAAAGGCACATTCATATATGCCTGTTTTAAACTGTAGAATCCATTCACTGTTGATTGTGCTCATGCCACTGGATTCTGACTGAGGTTTAGCCACGGGATTGAGGTTGAGCCACTTGTTCCTGGTTGAGGTTAAATGTGCTCACGCGACTGGATTCCAAATGAGGTTAAATGTGCTTGAGCTACAGTATCCTGATTGAGATTAAATGTGCTCAAAACATGGTAAGGCAAAACTTAGGTAAGGCAACAGAGAGGTTTGTGATAGCCCGCTACATGACAGATTAAAAAACATGACAGGGAAAAATTAAAAAAAGCTCTCTGGATATGACCTACTTATGGAGCACACATAAGTGAGCACCTGGCTGGTGAATGAA
The DNA here is from genome assembly GCA_037974565.1 of Clupeocharax schoutedeni. Lineage (NCBI taxonomy): Eukaryota > Metazoa > Chordata > Actinopteri > Characiformes > Alestidae > Clupeocharax > Clupeocharax schoutedeni. Next base: position 5,325,352 of record JBBPDH010000130.1, read on the forward strand.
AGTCACTTTTGATGCACGGAAAGACACCATTTGTGCTGATTAACTGATTAAAGCATTTTAATTGAGTGCATACGGCTGGATTTTCAGTTTCGAGAGTCAAAGCATGAAAAGCATGAGTGATTGCTCATCTAATTTTGACAGAATTCTTCATATTGAAACTCATTCTGCAGTGCATTTATGTTAAATGATTGATGTTAAGGCATTTTCTACTTCAAAGCCGTTTCTTGTTCATAGAGAAGTCACTGAGCTTAACTTCACTTAACATGAACCCGGTATTAAACTGTATTGACATAATTCAAAGTAATAGTCATACAAACAGCATACAAAGCGTGTAGATATACATCAGAATAGTAGTCATACAGCCTCTATTCCAATTAATAAATAGCGTTCACAAGCTTTATGTGTTTATTCTCCATAGCTCAAAGGTCAGCGCATGAACTCCCCATGGTGGAGAAGCAGGACATGGACAGCTGTTCAGTTCTGGGAGGTCAACAGATGATTCTGACTGGGCAGAACTTCAGCGCTGACTCTAAAGTGATTTTCACTGAGAAGACCCATGGTAAGTAGCATCGGGCAGGTTGGCAGGTGTGAACTTCATGCACGGTCTGCATCTTTAGAAATCATTTAGAGCATTATCTGGGTATAACCTAAGCTAATTTAGATAGATTTTCAGCATCAAACATGACTTGAGCATGCATTCCTCAACGTCATTTACTTTCCTTTCATTTTTCACCAGACTGTGTATTTAAATATCGATTATTTGAGTGAACACAGAACTGGAAATAAAACACTGTATGGACAAAAATATTGGGACGTGTGATCATTACACCAACGGGTTTAATGACCTTGCATTCAAATACATAGGCCTCAATATGGTCCACCCTTTTCATTCTGTGGAGCATTTATGAGGTCAGGCATTGAAGCTGGAAACCTTGCTTTGTGCACTGGGGCACAGTCATGCTGGAATAGAAAGGGCCCTCCTCAAATCGTTTCCACAAAGTTGGGAGCAATGCATTGTCCAAAATGTCTTGGTGTACTAAAACATTAAGATTGCCTCTCACTGGAAGTAAGGGGCTGAGCCCGAACCCTGAAAAAATACATGCTGATATTTGGCAATTTTTATATAATCAGCATTCGTTTGCCCTGAATATTGCATTAAATTCAGAGAAAACTCAATTCAGGGCAGTTGGATGGCCTAGTGGTTAAGGCATCCGCCCTGCAACCAGAAAGTCCGGGTTTGATCCCCAAGACCTTTAGGCACCGCTGAGGTACCCTGAGCAAGGTACAGTCCCCACGCGCTGCTCCCCGGGCGCCGTGTTCCTGCTGCCCCCTGCTTCACTTGGTGAATGGGTTAAATGCAGAGGAACAATTTCGTGCTGTTCACGCTGTGTGCAGTGGTGTGTTCATGTATGACAGAATGGTCACTTTCATTTAAATAGCGTTACATATCAATATACATTATCACTTTATACAACCTTTGAGCTACAATGTAGCCTACAGTAGCCTAGTAATCGGAAGCATTAAATATGAAAACTATCAGCCATGAGGCAAAATTCTTAAAGACCATATTGATAAGAAATGTTATCATCTGTTTCAGGAAATCTCTGTCTCGGGTCGGAGGTTGCCTCTCTCTCTCTCTCTCTCTCTCTCTCTCTCTCTCTCTCTCTCTCTCTCTCACTCTCACGAAGCAGAAGCATCGTGCTAAAGGAGAAAGTTGCTCAGGACTGTGTTGAAGAAAACTACACGCTTAAATGTGTGGTTACACTTAATGATTGAGTTTGTCAATGCCATTTATAAAGAAAAGTCTTTCGCATGTAGAAGGGGAAAATAGAACAGTTTGTCAACGTGTCTTGAAAAATGTTCTTATTTAGTGCGGTTTGCTCTCATTAAATGTTCCTGGGTCAGGCTTTCACAACGTAATCGCTAGTGGCTTGTGCAGTTCTTGCATAGCATGCTCTGTGAGTTTTTTTTGTGCTCAGTAGATTGTGACGCCCTAAAAAATACAAAAACAAAAAATAATCGACGTCACATATCGGCCGAACTTATATATAGGCTAAGGATCCATAAACACTGCCTCAAGCTCAGTCTCACATATCAGCATGCAGAAATGGCATTTGAATCCTGACCTTTCTTAATCTGCCTCGCCCACATTTGCATGACATTTAGATTTCTGATACAATGCGGTGTTATCCTTATGTTCAAACAGTCCAACAGACAGGCCTTTTTGTAGTGAAAGCGAATCTTTACCTACATGTCCACAGGGGGTTTATTTCTTTTAAACTGTCCTCAATTAATAATAAATGTAATTCAAAGAAGTGTGACTGACATTTTGGAAAATGTTGTCATCACTTGAGGCTTCATGTCTTTAACGACAAAGCCTGTCATCTGCAGGTGCCATTGTTGTGGTGCATTAAAACAAAGTGGTCATTCAAGCGTAGCTACATGAAGCAGATGGACTGTTACACGCTGCTGCTGCTCTGCCCTTTATTTAACAAGTTGTGATCGTTGTAGACAGGTGGTGAATGGCAGGTCTGTTCATAACGCAGACACAGCAGGTCAAATCAGGCACATTAGGTATAACATCAGAGCTCTTGACGTGGGCAAACGATGAATTTCTAGAGCATACAGTGCAAGACTTTATTACCTTTTTTTTGGTTTGGACTTGTTAACTTGTGAGCTACTCTTAAATTTTAGGTTGTTTTTGTTCCAAAATCATGCTGCCTGGTGTATCCAAGGTGTGCTGTCTTGTTTGTGTTTGTTGTCTGGTTTACGTCTAGATTTTGTTTATGGTTCTCTGTGGTGTCTGGATAAGGGTCTATGGTAAGGTGCTTAGTCTGCCGGTGTATAACTGTGACTCATAGAATCCAGTGACCGGCTGCTCTACACAAGGGAGGCTTTTAAATGGTTAGATGTGAACTCTCCGGGGTCTGCTTCAACAAGCAGACTCTCTCTCTCTCTCTCTCTCTCTCTCTCCGTATGAATACTTATACACCCTGGCTTACTTGCATCTATCACTGTAATCGTTTTTTCAATCTGGGGTTCCCTGCTGCATAATTTCTGTCTGCTGTAATGGCTAATTTTGAAGAAAAAAAAGAAAGAAGCAGAGAGTCAAGGAGGGATTGCCTTTGTTTTGGAGGGTTTCTCTGTATGACAAAGTGTTCTGGAACAGTACACTTCTCAAATCCCTCTGAATGGGAGACAGCTGTCTCTGGCCAATGCTCGTTTGGCTTCTCCCGATGTTGCAGTAAGGAGAGAGCCAGAGACTACGCCAAGCTGGGCTTCCATCCCCCAAAAACCTCCATGTTGAATTATATAAGAGAAAAAAAATTAGGGCTCCTGCAGAGGGAGCTTTGGAACAAACTGCGAACAAACAAAAAAGCCAAGAAAGGAGCAGTCATCACCTGTCGTTAGTGAAATGGAGCAACTTGATCATAAAATGGTCTTAAGAAGTTAACCTGGCAGTGAGTGTGGAATCCCCCCTCTCTTCTGCTGACTCATTTGAGCCGTATGCATCTCATTTTGAACCCTGGTAGGGGTTTCCCACAATCACTGAAAATGATTATGGCCTAATAAACAATCTGGTTATGTTTGGTGAGCAGTTTTGATCATTTCTCACCTGTTCATCAGAATTCATTTAGATGAAGATGTTATTATTGGTTCATTTTATTTTTCTAATGTTTAAGTGCATGACGGCATGACAATGTTTTAATTAGGGCCACGAATCATTATACTTTGATAGCAGAGAGAAAAAAACGATTATTTTAATGTTCACGATTCATTGTGCCATAATATGACCAGGGACATGGTCATATACAGTGTAGTAAAAGACCATGTTCAATTTAGTTTCACTTTAATTACCATTCAAAATCACCCACTGTGGCGTAGCTGTCATTAACATTCACAGGTTTAACTGGCTGTCCATTTAGTTGCTCTGCATTGAGGTGTTAGAGGAAGTGGTTGAAGCGAGAGATATGATCTTTCTTCCATTTCTTTTGTATGGGACACACATGGTAGGCAAGGCGTGATGTAAGCATTCTAGCTATGGCAATGACAGACAAACATGAAAAATCATCGCCCACGTTCACCTGTCATAGCAGTAATTAGGACTTGACTCGTTATGTGTATGGGAAAGGGACAGTAGTGTAGTATGCTAGTGTTTCTCTTCAGAAAGGTCAAACCACAATAGACAAAGAACATGTGCAAACCTGTTATGTGTATATTTCCCCATGTTGTTGATGACACAATAGCAAAAATAATTCTTTTTTTGGACAATAATCCTATTGTCTAAAAAGACAATAATCCAATGGTAATAATCTGTTGATTTAAAAACTCTTGTTTGACAGTAAGATTTATGACAATACTACTACTACTACTACTACTACTACTACTACTACTACTACTACTATAATAGAAAAAATATTTATACTATCTCTCTCCTTTTCTAGATGGACAGCAAATTTGGGAGTTGGAGGCCACTGTTGACAAAGACAAAAGTCAGCCAGTAAGTACAGTTGCTGTAAATAGTACGCACTTCTGAGATGACTAGACCCTTAATCAGTGTTTTGCTTTGTATTTTTAATATTCGAAGGAACAAAAGGGGGCAAATCACATTATACTAGGATTACTCATTATTATGTAGTCAGTACAGTAACCCCTTACTTTTACGCAAATTCAGAATAACGCAGATTTTTTCTGAGAACCAAACTGTATTACTGCCACTGTTTTGTCCATTTTTATTACTGTAAATTAAATTAAAAGAGGTGAATACAGGTTTCTTTAAGGGTAATGCATTAAACTGAGTTTAATATTAAATTAATATGTTCTGAGAGCATATTTGGGGGCATATTTAGGGTCTACACTATAAAGATATATTTTTAAACCAAAACACGACACGGTTTTTCACTATACGCGGATGTTCTTGGAACGTCATTGATGATAATCACTGCACAGTTCATAGTAAATTCTTGGTATGAAAGTATAAAAACTTTACAACTTAACTGCATAATGAAAAACAGGTTTTCTAATAACTTTGAGCTACGGCTGCATTTTGTGTTGTATATAGGATTTTTTTGTTTTCTTTTCCCTTCCTCTGTATATTGTTCACATTTTACATTTGCATTTAAAGTTTTCTATTCATTTATTTTCATAATTTTCTTAATTATTATGCTTCCCCAAAGAGCTACCAAACTGTGTTTCAATGTTCCTGCTATTCTATTCTATTATAAAGACTATTGTATTGTATTCTATTCTATTCTAATGAAGCTAATGTTAATCATCATATGTTCTTGAGTAAAGCCCACTCCCAAAAAATATGTACATTTTTAAAATGATCTACATTTTGTTTTGCAACTAAAACTAAAGTACAGACTCTTACACCTCTCGTAGCACTTGAAGCTGCATGTTTCACATTCAGATAAAAAAAACACTGCGGGCACTATTGCAAGAACATGCTTCTCTTTCTCAGAACATGCTATTCATTGAGGTGCCTCCTTATCGAGATCCATCTATCTGCCATGCAGCGAAGGTCAACTTCTATGTTATCAATGGAAAGAGGAAGCGCAGTCAGCCTCAACACTTCACATACACGCCCCTTCCAGGTATGCAGTCGGGGCTTTCTCTTTACACTGGTCAAAGCTCTGTTTTGATGATGAAACTATTGTTTAAATCATTTATGGGTTACTATAGGCTCAGAGCACACAATGCCCTATGGGAGTGGAATGATTCAGTGGAAAAAGGTGGAAGTTAAAGTAAAATTAAAGTTAAAAGTTAAATCTGATGTATTAGTGACCCATTTAAGGCTATAGGCCATTCAGCAAAACATATTTCTGACAGATAATGATGGGTAATATGATGACATGACAGGATTATTCTCACAATGTCGCAGTAATTATCTGTACATAAGGAACATTACTTGAAATGGATTCTCAAGTTCAAAATTCAAAATTCAGAAATGCTGTGAGTATAGCTGGTCCTGTTTACTTTGATAACGTGATACACAGTAATACACTGAAAAATACACTTCTGGTGCACCCATTCCAACCTGTTAAACTCCAGATATGCTAAATATTGTGATACATGTGTGATTATGTGTTAGTGTTATCATCTATCATGCTATTACATTACATTGCCCATCCCTAACTACAGAACTTCAACCTGCTTTTTACTTTTCACAGTTCCATCCATCAAAACAGAACCAGTGGATGAATATGAGTCTGGACAAATGAGTTATGCAATGTCTCACATCCTGGAAGTTTCACCCCAGTCGTACTACCACCATAACTCACGTTCGGTCCTCAACCCAGATACTGGCCTGGTACCAGGCTTAGCATCCTGCCAGCAGACACGGTCAGGCGTCCCCCCACCGGATCCCCGCTTCCAGCAGCACAGCTCCGCTATAGTCTACTCGCGTGCTGAGAAGAACTTAGGCAGCGGCCTCTACTCCCAGACTGGAGTCAGCATGGTGCCAGATCCGCATCGCTCTGTTCTTGTTCATACTGGTTCTCCAGCCCAGCCTTCTCCCTTGAGTGGCCAACAAGCCTCTACCCAGCATCCTTCAATCATTCAGTTCTCCCCCACCAACCACCACCTGCTGCGAGGGGGAGACCCCTCTGCTCCACCACCCCCAGAACATCAGCATATCATATACTGTGAGGGCTACAATCAACATGGGGCTCAAGCAGCAGCAACTCAATCCCCTGCTCCAGCACAGGCCCCCCACCCCCAGCATTATCCCACTGTCATTCAGCAACAACCCTATGTGCAGAGAGTTGCCAAAGACAGGTCCTCTCCTGGACAGGTCGATCCACAGAGGTGTTCTCCTGCCGAGGAACAGAGGGCTTCCGTTCCTGGACGAGTCACCGTCAAGCAAGAGAACCTGGATCAGGCCTACTTGGATGATGGTTAGTACAAGTCTGTCGTTTTTGTCTGGTGTGTCTGTTGACATCAGTTAGACAAAGGCCTCCCAATCGGCTGCAGAACATACCGTGGTTAAACAAATGTGTGGGCAGGTTGGAGTTCCAGAGAACACGACTCAGGACCAGTTGCCTTTAGAATAAAAAGGAAAACACTATAGCAAACATTTATCTTTGTCACTACATAGGATATAATATATAGTCATTAAACATTGAAAGATTTCCCTCTTTTCCCAGTATTTTCACGTTTTATTCACCACGCATTGTAAACACTGACCATTTGTTCCGTAGCAGAGTTTAGCCAAAGCTCACTTGTTTACTGCTTTATTCCCATGTCTGCATCATGTCATCCACAGGTCTGATCATAAATAGCACGTCTGCTTTAATTCTTCCATTGTTGTTGACATTTACAGATTTTGTAACAATAACAAGAACACTCGATATTATAATGGCTGGTAAATTTTCTTTTGGCCATATTTGAGCAGGAAGGCTAGATTTTATTGGATTTCAGCAGGATATTACAGTACCCAATATAACATTATTCATATGAAGCCTAATTTTTACATAGATTTATATGACCTAAAATAATCTATTTTTTTCCAGAGAAACCATTGACTTGACATTAAGACTCCTGTCTTTAGTTAATTTGCAAATAAGGATAGGATAAGAGAATTATTATTTTGGAAAACTTGAGCCCGTTGTGTGCCCATTGTGTGAGCCCAAAATCTCTTTTGTCTTTCTGTCTGATCTCATAGTTGTGTAGAAGAAACTACAGGGATGTTAAGGAGATCCCTTTTGTGATGTGACTGTGTGGCAGCTCCCAGTGACCGTTGGCCATGGGTCTACTTTTTGCAAATACTGAGCAACCAGGCACGGCAGCTAACAATGGGAATGAAATCAGCATGACACACTAAAAGGATTTATATGCATTTTGGTTTCTGTTAAATAACTTGAATAACTTGAATTGAATTCTGGAGAGGGGCACTGCATGCCGTCACAGTGCAGCCTATAGAAAAAGCTGCCTATAATGTGCTGCCTGGTTCAGGACACCCCATTCCAGGGATGTCCTGAAACAGCATAGCATGTTTCAGACTTTACACTAAATAGCTTTGGGTCTTACATAAAACATTGTCACACAGCTGTCATACTATCGAACAAAAGACATCAGGCTAAGCTATGTGGCTATAGACACCACCACCACCTTAGATGCAGGTATTAGCTTGTTAGAAGTTAGTTTGACACAATATGTTATTTTAACTAAATTAAATGCAGTTTCCAGGTCACATCAATGATGACTGTGTACTGAGCTTATTTATTCTGGTACTGGTTTAGGCATCCTATGTGCTGTTGGCCACTGTTAGCTGTTTCAGCACTGAAACAATAGCAGGAAGCGTCCCTGTCAGGTCTGTCTCCTTTCCGCTGGAATGTCTCTTTTTCTCAGTTCATTTCTGCTCTTTCACTCACATTCTCACATGTTGGACACATGCATCATGGCCTAAGGACAGCAGCCAGGACAAGAGGCCCTTTTCCTTTAGCCGGAATAATATCAGGGATAATACAGGGGATTAATAACATGATACATGAGATCGTCTTCTACGCATAGCTTCAGTCCATTTCTCTTATGTGTCAAGCTCAGGTTTAGTAATGACTGCGGATTTAGCCAAACGATTAAGCAGTGGTTTGTATATATGAATATAAGTGTATGGAATTCCACATAAGTTAGTAGTTTAAGGGACATAATTGTCCTTTTACTTCAGGACATCCAAGCTAGGGGGTGATACTGACACTACCTCAAAGCAGGAAACTGGGTGCCCCCAAAAAACTTCAGGACTTCTTGGATATGTTGACACTGTTATGATGTGCAAAACAAGTACTATGGCAACCATTGTCAAACAGTGGAACGGGCTGCCTGGGAGAGCTGGGGGAAGCCTCTTTGTTTGTTATACTTGGCCAGGGCTTCCCCTTGGCCTTACGCCCCTCAATTCTGTGAGGGGAACCCGCGAGAGGATTTGCTCTTTTTCCACGACCATGCTTCTGCCAATCTGGCGCGCAGAATTCCTATTTGCAGCTGCTGTGCTCCTCCAAGAAGCCAACCCGATCCCTGCAAGATAGTGATTGGGTGGAAGTCCTCAGGAAAAGGAAGGGGCCATGTTAGATGGAAAAAATAAGGCAGATGAGAAAAAGGGGCCAGAGATGGAATTTCTGGTGGATGGGCTAATAGGGTTTCCCTCTGTAAACAGCAACGGAGCTGCTGTTGCCACATTTAAAGTGAGTTACTACGAGAGGTGCCCTGGACCCCAACTGTTTGATGTTTCCATTACGAGGTGTTGGTCAGGGAGCCCCTACCAGGCACTTCAAGACTCTAATGCATTTCTGCTGTTCAACATTCTTTCATGTTCAGTGGATCTGGTAGCGCTATTAGATTTTTAACACAACTTTGGAAAACTCATAAAGCCACTAATTGGGGAATTCCCTCATCTAGTGTTTGTAAGTGCTTTTTAAAAGGGTGGCTGTAGGATGTGAAGGCTGTTCGGCTTGAGCTTCCACTAAACGGCTTCAAAAATGCTGCCCTCTGGACAGCCTATTGATGTTCACTCAAGGCACAGTAGCAGTTAGTGTATGGGGGAGGCCTGGGTACAGGAAGGATGAGAATTGAAGAAAGTCCCATATGTCTGTTAGTGCAGAGGTGTCAAGGTATGGTTCCACCCACAAACATCTCAGTATTTGATGTCCTCCAAGGCCTTCACACACATTCTCTTTTCATATGAGTCAACCAGCATGTCTTTCTCATCACTCTTTTTGCTAGTGGCTTAGCTGAGGGCTATGAAGGTTTCTGTGGTCGCTTCTGATATGAAACTCTCTGCAGAAGATGTGTTGTTACACATTTCACTATGAGCAAAACTGTGGTGGATTTTTCAAGATTTGCTGAACTATCCAGCTAACATCTTTTGACCTCTGCGTAAAAATCTGTTTCCATTTCTTCATAGCAAGGCAATAAACCAGAGGCATCTTATTGTAAACTCCCTGTTTGGCCAGAAGTTACAATAGGCACATGGTGCCTGCTAAACATGCATTCATGCGCACTTGATATAAACAGATTTTTTTC
>JBBPDH010000130.1:5370386-5383941 GCA_037974565.1 Clupeocharax schoutedeni
CCCAAGTTGCTCCAGGGAGACTGTCCCCTGTAATTAGGGAATGGAAGTCGCTTTGGATAAAAGCGTCTGGTAAATGTAAATCATGGAAAAATGTGGGGGGAAAAAACGTGCTTCTTCTGAATGTAGTATTAACATTCTGACCTGTCTGACTTGTTGGGTTTCTGCAGGTACATCCCTGAGGGCCTGCAGTGTTCCTGTGGCCCAGACTGGTACACAGTCAACAATAAATACAACAACGAGTCATACGTCATGTTCCTCTTCTGCTTCTGTTTTGGCTTCCCCTTAGCTATCATCCTTTTCTGCTATGGCCAGCTGCTCTTCACACTCAAATCGGTGAGAAATATGAAACAACTTAATCATGTCACGGGTCATCCATTCTGGTTCTGGAGGGCTGGAGCCCAACACAGTTTAGTCATTTTCCATGTTCATACTCACCTTTTAGTGAAAACAGAATCTGAAATGACCCCTCGTCTGCATTCTTATGTCGTCCATAAGATGGCTCTCTAAGGGTGTGTAATGGATGCTTGCGCTCATAGAGTGATTATTGCAGTTGTTCTGTGTCTCCACTAGGCGGCCAAAGCGCAGGCTGACTCGGCCTCCACACAGAAGGCTGAGAGAGAGGTGACGAAGATGGTGGTGGTGATGGTGTTGGGTTTTCTCGTGTGCTGGCTACCGTACACCATCTTTGCTCTTTGGGTGGTGTTCAACCGCGGCCAAACCTTCGACCTGCGATTTGGCACCGTACCGGCCTGTTTCGCAAAATCTTCCACAGTCTACAATCCCATCATCTATGTTTTCATGAACAAACAGGTGCGGCCTATGAACACATTTAAAAATGCAGCACATTAAATCAAGAACATCCAAGAACATTAAATTATTCATTGATTCTATTCTATTGTCCCCCATATACTGGTGCATGGTGATGTAATTAAAGTTTAGAGGACATTTTTAGACAAAAGTCGTCAACCTATTAAAAAAGATTAATGGAATACAAGATTACAGAAACAAAGATTTTTTTCTTTTAAATTATACGATGAATCATGATTAATATGATGGCACCAGTCTGGCTATCACTCAAAAATTTCCAATGAGAGGAACTGCCATGTAGTAATGTGCTCTTGGTGCTTCAGATGCTAGAAACCCTCCAGAGTAAAATGGTTTATTTTTGTGCAAAATCCTTTGTAATGAAAAAGGTGCGCTTGTTTTTCTCCACACAGAATGGTGTATAATATTTCAAAACTGATGTCATAGTTTGAGCTTTTATAACTCGTTATAGAACTTTCTAACAGTGCCTTGCTTTCATTCATGACATCCTTGAGTGTAACCTGCTACACACAGAGAACGAGGTGATAAGCTCACCAACCACAAATTTTCCTGATGAACTCTTGTTTACTTTTAAAAAATGGGGAAGATACTGTTTTTATGTAGTGCGATACTAATGTTAATATTCTGTTTTAAGTTTTAAGTTCTTGATTTACCAAGAGGTACCCTCTGGCATTTTGCAGTCAAGTTTCTGGTACAAAGGGAGGAAAATGACCAGGTTCCACATTTCATTACTGAGCCAATATTAGTACAAAATGTGGGCAAAAAAACTTCTATAGTTCTGTATCAAATGTAGCCTGAAATAAAACACATTGTGTGGTCATACTGTTGAATAGAAGAGTAGTGTAAGCATGTCTAGAATAGAAGTGATGGGCTACAATTACAAATAAATACAATTTTCATATGTGTTAAGAACTTTTTATAGAAGAAATGGAAGAAACAGAGCAATCGCTTCGTTTACGTTACAAAAATTTAATCCATGTTTTACATCTCTTTTGTGTTTGAACTGTAGTTCCGTTCCTGCATGATGAAGCTGATTTTCTGTGGCAAGAGTCCGTTTGGAGATGATGAAGAAGCCTCCACTTCATCTCAGGTGACCCAGGTGTCATCTGTAGGACCGGAGAAGTGAACCCATTAAAACTGAAATCAGACCTGCAGCTTTTATGCTTTTATATATTGCATTTTTACAGATTTGGGTTGTTCAGGAGATGTCTGCAGAAAGAAATTGGTTCTGTGGCTGGAAATAAAGAATACCAGATAGAGTAACACACACACACACACACACACACACACACACACATTCACGTATCAAGCATCATATCATGTTCCTAGTGCCCAAAGAAATTTCCGAAGCTTCTTCTCTGACCTCCTCAAAAATAAAAGTAATTCTATAGTTAATTACCCTGTTAAATCAAAAAAAGTCTGACTTGGGTGGTGAAAAATATTTTTTCCAATGTAAATAATGAATACAAGTAGGATTTTATTTTTACCTTTAATGTCATTGTTTCAATGATATAGTACAGGTGCATTGTTTTATGAAAAAGCAAAAAAAAAACTACAATAAAGGCAAAGTATGAAAGAAAGTGTGGTGTGATTGTGTGTCAGCAACAGTCTGTGGGTGTATTTGTTAGATCTAATTCAGATTATCCTGGAGCCATTTTGGAAAACCTAATGTACAGACAGGGGTTCTTTGACATTTGATTCTTCAAAGAGCATATGTGTGTTGGTTGGATCCTGTTTGGGATTCTTCATATTCACTGTAGATGATGTTCTTCTTGGCTGGTTTGCTCTGGTCATCTGGACACTGGCTGCATTTTCCAAGATGCACCTCAGATCGTTAGAGGACTGAAGTCAAAGGGACATAACCATCCATCTGTGATGTTCCCTTTTATGTTAATGACTGAGGCACTGAGGCGTGAGGTCTCTGTCCATCAGAAGATTTAACCTTCATTGTTCACCATGGGGATGGAGACTTGAATCCAACTCTAACAATTCAAATCAAAATCAATATACATTTTAGACAGAAGCAAAACAGTAAGGAGTAGCAGGTACTACGCGAGTCAAATTGCATTTTCATTTACTTCTGAAACTCACCTTAATTTCGTACTTCAAGTGTTTTTCACCATAACTAAGGTAGATTATAGGCTGCCAAAAGCTGCCAAGAAAAGACGAGAATTAGCTTAATATCTTTATGACGGTCCAATGAATCATCTTTCCACGACAATATAAAAAAACCCGGAATAAACAGTGGTAAGGATGACATGTATGAAGAAGGAAGTACTATAATGAATTATTATACAAAAATGATGGTAAAAAAACAAGGCATGACGATCAGCCTTGTTGAGTTAACATCATTTTCGCTGCAACTCTTTCGTATTTATAGGAGTATAATTCCTAAAGAAAAGAGGAAAGCTGAAAAGGGAAATACCAGATGAGGAATAGAATTTCATTGAAGACCAGACTGTGTCATGAGCCTGGGCTTCCGCTGGCATTCAGATGTAAATCCGAGTTCTGCTAGTAGTGAACTTTTACCAATCACGAATAGTTCAGAACTAGCGGAATTCCAGACATACACCTGATAAAGTGCTTCGCCATGGGTGAAGAAAAGCGCTTGTAGAATTATGCTGGCTCCTTCAGTCTCCATAATCCATTTTTCTAATGCATGCTGTTTTAAAGAATACATTTCATCTAGGAAAATAATGGCAATTGATAAATAAAAACTGCAGAAAGAATTTAATCGAGTGCTGTCAGGTTTGTTGTATTTGATACTAAAAGGGAATCAGAAATGCAAGCGTTACCTTTAGCTAATTCTGAGAGTCCACAGCATTAACACCAGTTAAGGAACACAACTGAAGGACCTATATGTTAAAGCTAAAATATGAAAAATAAAAAAATAATGAAATGAAAGAATTTACAGACTGCTCTCAATCCTCCTGCTGGGTCCATCTTCATCAACGCATGCTCCTGGGTGTCACAGTGTTAACTTCCTCCTGATACACTTGTTCGCAATAGACAAAAGAGTGGAGGTTGGAGGGGCAGGGGAGGGGTGGGGGCAGTGGGGGAAGATTCACAGCAGGATGTGGTAAAAGATTAAGAGTCTGACCCCGTGGAGGTTTTCTGTTAAACCCTGCTTTCCCTAACCTGAACTATCAATCCGGAGGAATTAGTGAGGTTTGGACTGCTCGCTTGTCAATAGTAATTAGGCTCTTGTATTCAGGGTAACCAGGCACCCCGAATGTCCCAATAAGCTGCTTTGGATCCAGTGGAAATGTCAAACCTTAACCTGTGTCTGCCTCAAACCAACCAGGAATCCAGCAAAGCTAAAGTATGTCACTGACAGTTTTGCTACATTCGCAGGGATTCATTATTGAAGGGCATATTTTAGTTTCGGGAATCATAAAACAATGAGAAAATAATTGCATTATCTTAGCTGGGTTGCAAAAGGAAGAAGCAGCCAAAAACATTAAAGACATTGGTGGTACTGATTAATAATGTCCACAACAGGTTGACCTACATTCAGTTCCATGAATAGGGCTGTTTAGTTCTAGAATGCTCACTTGAATGCTGGCACAAGTGTTCATACCATTCTGTAATATACTGTCGATAATAGTTAAAGGTCTTCTAAGACCCTGCAGGTATGTTCAGCTCTTTTAGCTCCTTTCATATATTTTTATTTTCTTTATTAGTAGCAATGTTACCTCAGCTGGGATAGCTAGGCTGTACTTCAGCTGAAAAGGTTACAAACTGTACGTTTTACTTTCCCACTTCGTCTATAGCAAAGCGCAGTCAGTTCATTTACTCATGTGTTATAGAAAGACACATATTCAGACAATGTGTGTGAGTTTAGTCTAAAAGCTTCAGTGATGATTTGTGATTTTTAAATGTCTGTAATCAGAAATGTAACTCTTTTTTAGCAACCAGGCCTAGTGATGGGCTACTAACATATAGTTTAAAATTTGTCTACATGTGAACTACAAGAATGACTGAAAGCAATAATTAAGACATCACTTTCAACCTTTACAATGCAATTTATTTTACACTGTGATGCAATAGACCTAAGGTGTAGATGTCACCAACAGTATAAATAAGTCTTTAAGGCCTTGTGCCATAGAGCTCAGTATCACAGACCCAAAAACTAGACTGTGGGTTTTGTCATTGGAAGGTTCTTGCCCTGCGAGGCTGCTTTACTTCTGCTTCTGGTCACGGAGTCGCCCCTGTGATTGGAAGGTTGTAGGTTTGAATCCCAGAGCTGCCAATGTCACCACTGGTCACTAGTTGCCCACTGTTTCCCTCGGGTGAATGGGTTGAATGCAGAGAAGAATTTCACACTGTGTGCTGTGCTGTGACAAAAATGGCCACTTTACTTTAAAATGGACAATAGCTACCAGAATTACAGCGGCCATTAAATACTACCAGTGGTATTTTAATGTTGGCAGAGGCTTGTAACATGGGGTCTGTCACTGTTAACAGTTAACAGCTTTTCATTCAGCGCAATACTAGGCTTTCAAATACAGGTCAGTATGAGATCATAAACAAAGAACCTCTATGCAGTAAGCAGTATCTTGACAAGCATGACAACAACTAACACAGTTATTTTCTAAGCAGACAAGAAGGTACAGACACTATAAATTGACAATTTTGGTGATGTTAAAGATCCAGTGGGCCCCTTCACCCTTCACATTATTATTTTTGTCATCATGGGACCCACCATCAGTCAAAGGGGAGGAAGTTCTTAAGTTGTAGTTGTCATAATCCTAGCCTTGAGAGTCTTTTTAGCTGATTTGCACCAGCACTGCCTTTCACCTAAAAAGCTGATACAAGGGTACCGTCTCTAGCCTGAACCATCAGACATGGTGGATTAGGAAGGTTTGTCTACATCCTTGTCAATAGCAATTAGGATCTCTGTGCCGGTACCTGAGTTGTCCCAATAAGCCCATTTGAGCTCACTTACAACTTAAACTACATGTCTGTCTCATATGCACTCATCAAAAAATACATGATTTAAAGTGTCATAGTTAAATAAATGGGAATTGATAAATGATTAGAAGGCTAAATGATAAAATGAAAGATACGAAATATGCTTTACTCCATTATGGCTACTGTATAAGCCCACTCTGATTTAAATATAGTCTCTATAGGAACGCTTCTCTGAAAATTCACTGTTAGGCTTATGTGACTGATTAAAAATCCTATCACTAAATTGTAGAGCTTCCATCAGTGGCTGTATGGTCAATTGCTATGTAGAACACGTGGTCACCTTGTAGACCACTGGTCAACATTTAATCAGTGTAAAACACCTGAAAGCCAAAAGTCTAACAAGCCTGCCTAAAGCACCATGGCACAATGTTTACACTTCAGCTTTAATGTAGCAATGCGGCTTCTGGAAATGAGTAGCTTAGGTCTTCGTAAGCCAGTAGAAACTAAATTGCAAGTGGACCTCAGGTGGGCACAGGTACCAGTCTTGTGAAATACCCTAGCTTAGTCAAGTCTTTGTCTGTGTGGGTATAAAAGCACATAGACAAGGACCAGAGATGCATTTGTGTCAGTCGGTGGTAAATAGCCGAGAGAATATCGAACCTGCAAATATATCTTAGAGCAAGAGGATGGGTGATAAGCATTCAGAGCACAGACTGAATATTCCTGAAAAATCCCACATGATGGCTGAACAATGGGGAGATGCCATTTTTGCAGCCAGGAAATGGGGAGATGACACAACGCGAGACTCAGCTTTTGTATACACCAACAACAATAACACTTTAGGTGAGAATGCTGTCTTATACACTGCAGTGCGTAACTTTATCTTTCTCAATGCAAACTTGCTACCTAGCATGCTAATGATCTTCTGGTTTGTTAGGGCAGGGAATAGTTCTGTATAGAGTTGAAGGTGGGAACTGCAAACCAGAAATATTAGAATTGCATGCGAATGAAACATAACTGCTTAAATTGTTCAAAAATGTCTTGCGTCAAGTATGTTAACTTATTTGCTATTGTTTTAGTTTGGATACCCAATGAGTTTGCTGTACAATAACTTCAGATAAACCTGTTTTATTCACTGTTCACAGACCCCTTTGTGGGACCCAACTACCAAATTGCCCCAAGATGGGTTTACAATCTTTCTACATGTTGGATGTTATTTGTGGTCGTCGCCTCAACCTTCACCAATGGCCTAGTGCTGGTGGCCACAACCAAATTCAAGAAGCTCCGTCACCCTCTCAACTGGATCTTGGTCAACCTTGCATTGGCTGATATTCTAGAAACACTACTGGCCAGCACTATCAGTGTCTGCAACCAGTTCTTCGGCTATTTCATCCTCGGACACCCAATGTGTATTTTTGAGGGTTTCACGGTTGCTACTTGTGGTAAGTGCTCAAAGATTTGAACACAGAACAAAATAATAACAAAGCAAAGACACTCAAAGACAGACGATGCGCAATAAGAATGTTTCATATTTGTTTCATGCTCCCTTTTCTATTCTTCAGGTATTGCTGGTCTGTGGTCTCTGACTGTGATCTCATTTGAGAGATGGGTGGTTGTATGCAAACCTTTCGGAAATGTGAAGTTTGATGGTAAATGGGCAACTGGTGGCATTGTCTTCACCTGGGTCTGGGCTGCATTCTGGTGTGCACCTCCCGTTTTTGGATGGAGCAGGTAATGTCATCATTCAAACTCCGTGTGGTGACTTAACTGTTAATCATAATTTAACCAACAAACCTTCTCAACATGCAAATGATGGTCTTTTGTTTCTATGCCTGATAGGTATTGGCCTCATGGTCTGAAGACCTCCTGCGGACCTGATGTGTTCAGTGGGAGTGAGGACCCTGGAGTCCTTTCTTACATGATTGTGCTGATGATCACCTGCTGCATCATCCCCTTGAGCATTATCATCCTCTGCTACATTGCAGTGTGGTCAGCCATCCGTGATGTAAGGGTTCCCATTGTTTCAGCAAAATGTGTTTATATTATGGGAGACATATTCTTTTTTTGCACATAAGAGGGCACTGAATTAATTAACTAAAATTTCCTCCAACAGGTTGCCCAGCAGCAGAAAGACTCAGAATCCACACAGAAGGCCGAGAAGGAAGTGTCCAGGATGGTGGTGGTCATGATCCTCGCCTACTGCTTCTGCTGGGGCCCTTACACCTTCTTCGCCTGCTTTGCAGCTGCTCACCCTGGCTATGCCTTCCACCCACTAGCAGCAGCCATGCCTGCCTACTTTGCCAAGAGCGCCACCATCTACAACCCCATCATCTACGTCTTCATGAACCGACAGGTAGGTCTTTTTCAAAATGCGTGCTGATGTATGTATATACCCATGTAGAGGATGCACAGGTAATGCTCAAGTCTTATACCAAGAAATCGCATGAATCATCAAGTAATCACCTTCACATTTCATCTCTTTACAGTTCCGCTCATGCATCATGCAGCTTTTTGGAAAGGTTGATGATGGATCTGAGGTGTCTACCTCCAAGACAGAAGTCTCCTCTGTGTCACCTGCATAAAGCATTAAGTACACTGTACAATGAATTTAACTCACACACAGGAAAAAGAAAAGCAGAAAGATTTTATATTTGAATTCAAGGATCTTCAGTTATTTTTATGTGGGTTCAGTAATTTGTGCTAAAATGTCAACTGATTGTTTTCCTGCAATGATGGAGAAATAACTTCTTGCAGGACCCTTTACACATTTTCCTTTTGTGATGCTTCTCTGCATTCATACAGATGCATCGAAGACAGAGAGGAAAGCAGGCAGTGTCGTACCACATGTCTCCTGTAGTTTAAAGTACACCTACTCAGTGTTCAAATGTGCAAAAATGGCTGCAGCTTGAAATGTACTTATATAATAAGTCCACTGACACATTTAATTTATTTTAGAGCCTCCTTGCATGCAAACCACAGAGTCAAAATAATGCCTATGTACAGTATATGGGGTTTTGTTTGATTTGTTATGAAAATAAAAGCTTGCAGCAAACGGAAAACCTTGTGCTCTTTCTTGGATGTGTTTTAATCAAGCAGAAAACCTTTGACACACATTGTATTATTTGTATCTTGTTAAGGGAAAAGAGGTAATTTTAGTCTAGTTATCCTTTCCCTTCAACCTGCAAGGTGTGCAGTCAGTGTTGATGGCAAAAGCATCGCGACAGCTGTGTGGTAAGAATATCTTGTGTCAGAGTGAAGGTAGTTTGCTCCAAAAGCATATAATTTATTCATCAACGGAAATAAGCCAGGATCGAGGCCATTCACTTTCTCTTGGAGAAGTACAGCTACACATCTAAAGTTGCTACAGATCTTATAACATTACAACTAACAGGTCATCACCCTAAAAAACACAGATCAGCCGTATAATCAGTTTAGTGGTGACTACTCACTAACGTTAAAGCTCTGTGGCACAATGAATGCTTTACCTAAGATGGCATCCCAGCTTTCATGGACCAACGGTACCTTAGGATACTTTCCTAAGCCAATAGAAT
Source organism: Clupeocharax schoutedeni (assembly GCA_037974565.1). Taxonomy (NCBI): domain Eukaryota; kingdom Metazoa; phylum Chordata; class Actinopteri; order Characiformes; family Alestidae; genus Clupeocharax; species Clupeocharax schoutedeni. The sequence goes on from JBBPDH010000130.1 coordinate 5,379,677, forward strand.
TCTAATGCCGGCTTGTTTATCATAATGAATGTCCCTGATAACTGTACGTCGGTTTCTCTGCCACCTTGACCTCGTTCTAGGGTTCTTCTAATCCAGCCTAGGCATCCTGTTGCTGGGTATAAAAGCACATTGACAAGAACCAGAAATCTGCTGGTGCTTGGTCGACAACAGACAGCAAAGACCAGAGGAACGATTAAAAGGAATAGAAGTGAGTGAGTGTAGAATACATCAAGGAGTTACTCTCAAAGCAACCAAAGCACCGTCCAGAGTTCCAAAAACACCCCACAGGATGGCAGACCAATGGGGAGATGCCATATTTGCAGCCAGGCGACGGGGAGATGACACAACGCGGGAGTCAGCGTTCGTATATACCAACAGCAATAACACTAGAGGTAAGAGAACAACCTGTCACTGTAGTGTACAGATCTAGTAGGGAGGATTCGCGAGACGGGTACAGCACTGTTAGTATTAATTCAGCAATTAACCAGTCATTTTCTAGTTTTGCTGTGTGCACCTTTTTTTTTTTTTGCATCAGTATTTAAAAATCCTTAGTGCAGCAAAAGAGTTATATGCACTTCTTGATCCATTCAAGTACCTAAAAGCTCAAATTCATTATTGTCTTGATCTACAGACCCCTTTGAGGGACCCAACTACCAAATTGCCCCAAGATGGGTTTACAATCTTGCTACACTTTGGATGTTTATTGTGGTCGTCGCCTCAACCTTCACCAATGGCCTAGTGCTGGTGGCCACAGCCAAATTCAAGAAGCTCCGTCACCCTCTCAACTGGATCTTGGTCAACCTTGCAGTGGCTGATATTCTAGAAACACTACTGGCCAGCACTATCAGTGTCTGCAACCAGTTCTTCGGCTATTTCATCCTCGGACACCCAATGTGTATTTTTGAGGGTTTCACGGTTGCTACTTGTGGTAAGTGCTCAAAGATTTGAACACAGAACAAAATAATAACAAAGCAAAGACACTCAAAGACAGACGATGCGCATTAAGAATGTTTCATATTTGTTTCATCCTCCCTTTTCTATTCTTCAGGTATTGCTGGTCTGTGGTCTTTGACTGTGATCTCATTTGAGAGATGGGTGGTGGTGTGCAAACCTTTTGGAAATGTGAAGTTTGATGCTAAATGGGCAACTGGTGGCATTGTCTTCACCTGGGTCTGGTCTGCATTCTGGTGTGCACCTCCCATTTTTGGATGGAGCAGGTAATGTCAGTTTCTGTGTGGTGACTTAAGTCTTGATCATAATTTAACCAACAAACTTTCCCAACAAATGTGGATGCAAATGATGGTCTTTTGTTTCTACTGATAGGTATTGGCCTCATGGTCTGAAGACCTCCTGCGGACCTGATGTGTTCAGTGGAAGTGATGACCCTGGAGTCCTTTCTTTCATGATTGTGCTAATGATCACCTGCTGCTTCATCCCCTTGGGCATTATCATCCTCTGCTACATTGCTGTGTGGTGGGCCATCCGCACTGTAAGTTCTCCCATTGTTTCAGTAAATAATGTTACTTCAGAAGCTTTGCACTCATAAGTAAACTGCTTAACACAGTGAATATGTTTTCCTCCAACAGGTTGCCCAGCAGCAGAAAGACTCAGAATCTACACAGAAGGCCGAGAAGGAAGTGTCCAGGATGGTGGTGGTCATGATCCTCGCCTACTGCTTCTGCTGGGGCCCTTACACCTTCTTCGCCTGCTTTGCAGCTGCTCACCCTGGCTATGCCTTCCACCCACTAGCAGCAGCCATGCCTGCCTACTTTGCCAAGAGCGCCACCATCTACAACCCCATCATCTATGTCTTCATGAACCGACAGGTAGGTTGTTGTCAATGAAAATTTGGAGCTCCTACTTCAGCAAATACTAGAAGCGGCCAGTTCATGGCAGTCCCATAATTATCTTCCTTTTCTTCTATTTGCAGTTCCGTGTATGCATCATGCAGCTCTTTGGAAAGAAGGTTGATGATGGCTCTGAAGTGTCTACATCCAAGACAGAAGTCTCCTCTGTGGCACCTGCATAAAAAATCAAGTATACCTCATCCACTGGATTCAAGTCTTAAGGACATGGAAAAGAAACTCAAAATGGGACTTTTTATATTCCTTTCATCTTTTCGTATAGCTTTTCTTTCTGTTCCTCCTGGCGTTTCCTGGGGTGTGGTGGGGAAATACCTTGTTGCATGATAGTGTGTGTGTAAAAGCACTGCTTTATTTCTCAACTGCATTGAATCTGATGCTTAAAAACAGAATTTGTATCTGATTACACTATTCTCTGACTAACATGCATGGATGGCTGGTAAAGCTTCCAGGTAGCTTTCATGAACACACAATACACATTCAACAATAGATTATGTTAGTGCAAGAAAAAAAGCAACCATTAATTGCAAATACATGCATGTTGATGGTCAACAGAGTGTATAATTATTTGCCTTTACACACCACTGCGAAGTCAACACAAAAGATTCCACTCTTATGAACGAATCACCTCTGCAGTGAAATCAATTGACAATCAATGACTTCACACTCACTTATGTGTAATACTACTAATGTCATGTAACTCTAAGTACCTTTTTCTTTTTAGCTATCTAGCATGAAAACAAAACCACAAAAAAACATAGATTTATGCTAATGTACAGTCTATATCGTTTTATTTTTCTTGTGATGAAAATAAATGCAGCAAATTGAAAACAATATCAGGCTTCAGGTATGTTTTATTGTTCTTGTAAAATCCCTGATGAAACATCCCCATGGCCACAAATTGTTCATTGCATTATCCTCTATACGGGTCTGAATGTCCACTTTCCCCAACAGACTTTGTGATCTGTTTGTAATAATGGATAGAACAATATTCTTGAGCTAGAGGACTATTGATAATAAGGAACCCACAAAGAATCGGCTTGTGCTTTACAGGGTTTCGAGTTTTAAAGTTACTTACAGATCCTGTACTGAAAAGAGCCAGTCGAATGCAATTTGCCCTTTTACTCTTGATGGGGATAATCAATTTCTCCTCAATCCTGACACTATAAGCACTTCTTACCTTAGGAAGATTAACTTCAAACTCAGATGCTGGCTTCTGCTTGACCGAGGCTATGCATGTCAGAGTGTGTAAAAGGCAGGTTTGGTCCCCTGGGTGTGTTGACACATGCGCAAGGTTTGGAACGTTGATGTGAGATTCATGGGGAGGAATTATATCTTCCTCTCAGAGGGAAACCCACTTCTCACAATGGTGACGATCTTAATCTTTGTGAAGGTGAGCTGGTCTGCCTTTTAGTGTGAATCTCTCATCTTTGGATGGAGCAAGCAGAATCTTCTTTCAGTCTTTGTGTGGTAGTGTTGATCATGAGGACATTCGCCTGGTAGGTACTAGCTTCATGATCTGAAGACCTCCTGTGGACCTGATGTGTTCAGTGAACGATACTGAAGTACTGCATCATCCCCTTAAGCATTATTATTCTCTGCAACATTGCCATGTGGTTGGCAAGCCGTGCTGTAAGTTTACCCATTGGTTTATAAACATGACATAAACTGAGCGCTCTTTACAACAGTTTAAGAATGAAATAAGTCAATTGGCCTTTCTCCAACATGCATTTCAGTAATAAAATTAAAAATGTGCCGACAGAGACAGAGAGACAGACAGAGACGGTTAGAGAGAGATAAAGAGAGAGGAGACAGAGACAATTTGTGTGAGAGAGAGTGGCAGAGAGATAGTGTGTGTGCGTTTCAGAGAGAGAGAGAGAAAAGAGAGTGGGGGGAAGAAGAGGGAGAAGTGTGTGTGTGTGTGAGTGTGTGAGTCAGAGAGAGAGAGAGGGAAAGAGTGTGTGTGTGTCAGAGAGAGTGAGCATGTGTCAAAGAGAGAGAGAGTGAGAGAAAGAATGTGTCAGAGAAAGAAAGAAAGGAGCGAGAGGATGAAGAGGGAGAGAGAATGAGAAAGAAGGAGAGACTGTGTGTGTGTGTCAGAACGAGAGAGAGGGTGAGTGTGTCAGAGAGAAAGAGAAAAGAGAGAGAAGAGAGTTAAAGAGAGAGAGAGGGAAGAAGAGGAAGAGAGAAAAAACAGAGAAAGAAAGTTAGAGGAGAGAGGCAGTGTGTGTAAGAGAGAGAGCGGCAGAAGAGGGAGGAAGGGATGGAAGAAGAGGGAGAGGGAAATAAAGAGGAGAAAGAAAAGAAATAGAGGAGAAAGAGAGAGGAGAACTTGAGAAAGAGTGACACGATTTTTATAAAATTAACAATTGCCCACGAATAATATGAATTATACATTATATA
>JBBPDH010000130.1:5419482-5429758 GCA_037974565.1 Clupeocharax schoutedeni
CTGTTTTAAAAATGGTGATTTATGGACTATATGTATTCTTTAAATGATTTTTAAGCTGATTTAAGAGTAATTGTGATGGTCCAACCCTATATACAGTAATAACTTAAACTGAAATATGACACAAAAACGACTCTTTAATGTGTAATGTTTAGAATAATAGTATGTTAGGAGCTACAATAATTTATTTAGAAATAAATATACTTCAGAAATAAATATACTTAATGTATAATATTTCAGAATCCACAAACTTTATTGACCCTGGAGGTTTGATTAAGACTTTTTGGGATATTATTTTTTATTGCAGCATCTGGAGTTCATCTCCAGTTCCTGAAACCTGTGACATTGATTTTAGAATTATTTTATACACTTAATAACAACAATTAAATATAATTGAAACCATTGGTTTGACTTCTGCACAGCACTTTATTAGCCTGTTGTACAGTTTTAATATAATAACATGCTGGACAGTATTTAAATGGCCACTGATGAAACATTAAGCCACAATAAGAAGTGAGTTTCTCACCTAATCTCCAGCCGTATTCCCACGAGGACAGTAACGGGTAGTCAAACTTTTCCTCTGGCAATTTCTGGGTGCGTCTTTTCAGGTATGTGCTGCGACCTTTTCCCTCTTTGGAGAAGCCGTGATAGAGGGTCTCCTTGGTTTGAGGACTGATGGGCCGCATTAGAGGGGCTTCACTGAGAGAGCGACCCACCAGCACAGGGGCCTCCGTCTTCTTCTTCTTCTCCTGAGGCTGGACAACAGGGGGCAGAGTGAATTCGGTTGGGGGTTTTGCCGAGCTGTAAAAGCCCAAGGTCTTGGCTCTGCGGGATGTGAAGCTGGTGGGATAATCCTTGCCATACTTCATCTTCCAGGTGAGGCGCGTGTAGGCCTCTTTCGTGATTAGCTCCCTGTAGCAGTTCTGATTCTGTGTGGTCAGGAGGTTCCTCATAGTGGGCCTGCGGTGCTGTGGACTGACTGAGTTAATATGTGCTGTACTGAGGCCCAAGTCTATTTGGCCTGGTTAAAGGGAAACAGGAGTAGCTGCTGCCACAGAAACCCCAGAGCAGTTTGTCATTAGGGCTTCACCTGCGGTCAGCCAATCATAGGGCTTCCCTCAGCAGGAGAGTGGAAACTGGCCCAGGGAAAACAGTGTGTATGTTGGTTTTTGTACCTTGTCAGGACTTGGATTGGTATTAGATACAATTAATGCATATGCACATATAGACCCTTTATTCGGTAAACTGGCAATAAATGTAGACTCTTTATTCAGCTGCACTTTGTAATTTTAAATTACAGACCATAGTTCATATGTTTCTGTGCTTCGTCAGCCCCCTCCACCCTGTTCATCGATGGTCAGGACCCCTAAAGAATCCCCATTATTTGGGTCATGCAGCATTCTCGGGCATTGCAGTAACATGGAGAGCTGCTGTATTAATACACGTATGTAGGTTAGATTCTTTTCTCCTGATTTTCCTAAAATGTCCTGAAAATGTATGAAAAACATGGGCTTGCACACACACACACACACACGCACTCTAACAAAAGCTTGATGACAGAATACATAATAGCAAGAGACCCCAGTTGACCTCCACTGTTGCAAAAACACAATCAGCTAGTTTACATCGTTCCCTCCTTTCAGGAAGAATCAAACAAACAAACATCCAAAGAGGAAACAGAGCAGAGTGCTAGAGCATAGAGAACCTCTCGAGAACAGAGCCCTCACAATTCAGCGAATGACATGCACCACATCTTTCATCTTGACCTGCTTAATGATTCATTCACCCACCTATTTCTCTTACTGCCCCTAAATTTACCAGTTTATACATCCATTAAAATGCTATTTGCACCTTAACGTTCTAACGTTACACCTTTAAAAAGACTTGAGAATGTAACTTTTTCCATGAAAAGCTGTTTAATTAAAAATGCATTGCTTAGACTAAAAAACCCTTCTGAATTAAGATAAACAAATAACAGTATTACAGAACTCCATTATATAAAATAATCTAACTCAAAGTGGCCCTGCTTCACAGCTGGAACATCTGCATCTAAGCGTTATAAAGAAAAACTGACTTGCACTCTTGTCCCCGTTATGCAACTGTGGTTCTCCAATCAGCCCAGATGATGGCAGTGTCATTCTTTAGCTCATTTTACAGCACAATAATTCCATTTCTGTGCCTGCAATAAACTTTGGCTTGTGGTCCTTAAACAGAAGGCATGAATGAACAGAAGGCTGCTGATTAAAATAGATCAAAAACACGCACTTCTCCAGGAAGCTCATTAAGAGCGATCTAGAGCACAACCCTTCCATTCAGGCCGGCCCTCAGTCGCTAATGCAGCTGATATTGCAGCAAAACAGCCTCTTTACTTGCTGACATGGCACAGAACAGACAAAGGATAGCTACTATTTTTAGTCTTGCGGAGTAAAGCACAGCTCAAAGCACAATTTCAGTCGGCTCTACATTACCTGCCATCCTCAGGTTTCTGCTGACCAGAAAGATGCTTTAAGCCTTGATTAATGAGTGAAGGTGATCTTTGCAGATTTGTAAATATCTGCAGGCTGATCTCATTCCTTATGTCCCCGAACGCTTGATACCGTTCCCACAGAAGTCTCACGATGGCCCCCTCACATCCAACTGATCACAGTTTACATTAATCACCCTGCATCAATAGGGCACGAAGTCACCCAAGCATTGGTCAGTGGTCACCCATGGATACCAGAGCTGTGTTTAATGCCACAGCCCCAATAAATCACACCGAGTGTTTCTGGAACAGCTGGAACGGCACAAACAAGCAGACACTTCATTTCTTTATTCCAGTTTCTTTTAATTATCAAATGTACATCATTTCTAAATGTTGCTTTCACATTAAGGCACCCTGGGCTAATACAAAATGTGAAGAATAGCACTCCACTCCCTCCTGCTTCCAAAACATGAACAAAATACTTTATCGAAACTAAAATAATTAGGTAATACAAGACGAACAGGAATGCCAGTATACATGAATAATCCCCAGCTCCATCCCAAACAGTCATCAACTGCTGTAGTGTAATGATGTAGAGGTCATCTCTCTTTATACCACAAAACAGGTACACCAGGAGTGTGTGTGTTTGGGTTAACTGGCTAGAAGGTCAGTTTAAAGTTTAAAAGCTAAGTAAAAAAAAAAAAAAAAAGATAACATTGTACAAACACGGCAATCCCTAGAATTCTAAGATTTACATACAGTGGGCCCGTCATTCAAAAGGGTGACGAAGGACACCGTTCAGTGGATTAACAAACAGGTCACGTTTCACCATTCATTCTGCCATTTCCCCCCGTTTTAACCGTCAGTTGTGTCACGCACTTGGAAACACTTTGAATATCCCGTCACTAACTGAGTCATTAACAGACATTGTAAGTGTGGAAAGACTTGCAATAGAAAACTTGAGTAACAAACTGGCTTTGCTGCTGCGAAGCCTAACTTGATTTAAGAGCATGTAAACATCACAGTAGTCTTTTATGCAGCAGTTAAAATCAAAAACACTCAACAGCATTGGGAATATCACTACAAATGTGCATTAAAACTGGATGAAAACATTAGTCAAATAGACAAAACAGTATCAGTAGTAAAGGATATTTAAAAGGAACGGAGGACTCCCTCTTCGACTGACACTCGCGTACAAGATCTACGCTTGTTTGTTTTGTGCTCCTTGATCTCAAAGTCGTTGGGAATCCTCAGAATATAGTGAGAAAATAACAGATATATAGGATATGCAATTCGCAAGCAGCCAATGCATGTCTCAACACATAAAATACAATCAAGTGCAAATTTCTTTACCAATATTGGGTTTAATTAAATATTATCGCGATTTGGCTGTTTATATTCCATTTCCCAAAAAGGTCTCTCTCGCAAGGATGGGACAGTTTGCCTCGGAGGTTTATGGGACGGTAACTTGAAAGGGTGAGCCCGGGATATGGTCTTCGCCCCACTTCACAGCCAGCACATAGCTGCCCCGCTCCTTCAGGATGTAGCTGATGCTGTACTGCAGATTTCCCATGTGTTTCACCATGATTTCCTCGCAGGGAGTCTGAGGTCCGTGAACTCCTACTAGAAGCATGTTCTTTCCTATTAGAGACACGGCAACGAGAGGAAAAAAAAGACATTTTTTTTACAGGTAATTGGAAAAGGGATTCATGAAAAATTGACCATGAGTGAGGATAAATTGAAGCTTTTGGCTTCAAGGTCCTTTATGAATGACGCCCAAAAGCACAAAAAGGTTTCTGAGATCAATTATTCAGCATGTACATTCACAGGAAAGCTCTAAAGCATGTCAACATGACAGATAGAGAGAGCTAGAAAGCTTTCATTCACCTGCTTTGCTGCAGTCCACAGAGAAGCTGGCTCTCTGTCCAACGTAGGCTTTACTGAGGCCCACACCTCGACTGGTCACTTTGCTGGCGTCGGAAGCAGCTCTAGGAAGGGAGCTGTAGGAGTTAGCGCTGCTGGCACGAACCGCAGAGTCTACCATCAGAGTGGACGTCTCGCTGGCATTCGTCACATTCACGAGCCGCGGACCTGAGGAGAAAACGTGTGATTTACTGAGTGCGTCTCAAACTTAGCAGTGGGTGAAATCATAACTAGTTCCATGTACTCAGGTAACATTTCCCTTTCAAATTTCCCAAGATTCCTCTTCCTCATTCTTAAATATAACTGACTATGTTTTACCATTTACTTCAGGTTCCCTTTTACTATAAGTTCTCTTACTCTTGATGCAGCTTTCACATTTTATTTTAGAACAGATGGAGCCCGAAAGGAGAAGACAAACTGCAGCTCCTTGTTTTTATATGCTGACACAAATGGTTTCTGTATTTCTACTCAGAGATCTTGTATCTGTCAGAGTAATATAATACTTGAGTATGGGTGTCCACACTGCAAATATAAAAACACCTTCAGTATCTGAAACCACTGTGCAGAACCATTTTACTTACACTCAGTTCGGCAGCAGCTCATCAATCTTGTTTTTAAAATGCCTATAAAATCACTAGTGGCTCTTGCAGAATCAGTCTACAGACGAAGACCATCATTCTTCCACATACCCGTGACTTTGGCCTTAAAGGGGCTGCCAGTAATGTGGTTAGGGCCTCCATATTTGATGCTGACCAGGTAGTTTCCAGGGGCCATTGGTGTATACTCCACTTTGAAGCCCTCAGGACACTCCTGGCACTCCATCTTCACCTTTGAGGGCCCCTCAATGGTCACAGCCAGAGAACCAGGCCCTGCTGTGGTGGTGTTGATGATAAATTCTGCCTGGTTGCCTACAAAAAGAACACAAAGATTCAAAATGTACTCTGTGTGTGTCTAGGGTTGGGTCTCGCTATCTTGGATCATTCATGGCAAGACTGATAAAGTATTACATTTAGTATTAATTTACAATACATCCTACACACCATTTCTCATTCTATTAACTACTACAGCAGTCCTAGACCAAAAAAGGCTGATTTTTAGGTAGGTAGGTAACTAATCCCTGCAATCAAAGTGTAACAACTAAAGAAACAAACAGCACAGTATTAGAAAACAATGGACTGTTATACAGTAACCCCCCAGTTTTATATGGATCAGAAGACACGTCACATGCTGATTTTTTTTTTGAGAACCGAACTCACAGCTTTATGTGGAAACCCCGACTATAACGCAGAAACCCCAAATATCCTCCGCCTTCTTTTAATTTGTTGTGGCAATAAATATATATTTTTCTGGCCTCAGGGCAGGCTGTAGCCGACCTAGAACCACTTTTTTTTTCGAACAAGAGTTGACCTTCCGCGATTTCTCCAAGGTGCACTTCAAACTCCACAGTCGGATTGATCTCCAGGAGACCTTTCCCTTATTTGTATTATTAGTCCGAGTAGATCAGGGGTCAGAAAGGCATTTTTAGGCATTTTTTTTATTACAAAAAACCCAACGCAGTTTTTCAATATGCACGTCTGCTCTTGGAACGCAAAAAGCTGTACTTCAAATGAATTTACAACCATAAGATCAATTAACAGTAAAAAAAAAAAAAAAGCAATACATAAATGCAGAAGCCATTTATCACACTCAGCTTTGTAAACTGGTAAAGAAAGCAAAACAGTCCTATCAGGGTACCAAACATTAGCCCAAACACCACTATACAGAGTCTGGCAATGCGTTCTCAATATGTGGCAACAAAACCTGCAAAAAGACGACAAACCACACACACAGCCCATCCTGCACAGCAGCAGACACTAACCTAATCAGCTCAGGCCAGCAGGAAGGAGGAAATATATTCCTACAATAACTCAGCCCTGAGCTGCTTGATTTAGCCTTCCTCTGTGTCATCCCTGTGACTTTTTTATTTCTACCACTGTGCTTATCAATGTAACCATCGTTGTGTTTCACAAAGGAGGCTGCCATTCTCAGCCCACACTGCTGCAGACTGATGCTCCCCACAGCAGGAGGCTTTCCCTTCACACAATTTAATCAGGCCAGTTTCAAAGACACATACATTAGCCTTGGATGGGCCCCATGACTAACAGGTTAGGCAATCCAAAATCCTTCTGTTTAAATCATCTTGCTGAAACAATGTGCAGCGTTCAGAGAGTAAACCGGGAAATTCACACAAAACTCTACTGTGCCTGTGCGGACAATGAACTCTGAATAAACAGTGTTAAACAACCATGCCTATATACATTTACTGATGAGGCAGGACATATTTTAGAGAACCTATAAATGACTAGCAACAGCTTTGACTCTTCCATTCCCTAACTACAGGGGAGAGTCTCCCTGAAGCAACCTGGGGTTAAGGGTCTTGCTCAGGACCCCAGTGGTGGTGCTGAAGGTAGGATTCAAACCCATGACCTCTTGGTCCAGAGTATCCTACCCACGCATAAAATGGTCATCCTTAGATCGCTCGTTCAAATCTGGCTCAAAGCACACTTATTTTCGTTTCTGCAATATCGGCTCCGGTTCTACATGTGGTCTCATGTGTCGAGTGGTACTCGTCAAGAAGAATTCAAAGCCTTCCCTGCCTGGGAATCGAACCCAGATTGCAGTGGAGAGCACTGAATTTTAGCCACGAGTCCACCAGTGAAAGAGCACTTGGTCTGCAACAATTATAAAGGTAGGTGGTACATGCGAAAGTAATTTCAGCGGCTCTCCTTCTTTCCATCCTGGTCTTGTGACTTAAAAGAGATCTTCACTAAGCTGTCCACACGATGTCCACACGAGATCAATCCAACTTCCTACACTGCTCCATTTTCCAGCTCTGATGCTCATGTACACATGGTGGGCACTTTAGACGGTGGGCATGGTTAGTCTGACTGCTGTGCAGCCCCATACATAAGACAGACATGCAAGTGTGTGTTTTGACAGCCTTCCATCTTAACCAGAAATGAACTTTTTCAGCAGTTTGTGCCAAAGCAGCTTTTCTGGGACTGGACCAGACAGGCCCTCACTGAGCATCAATAAACCTCGGGTGCCCAAGATCCATGTCCACTATTCACCAGCTGTCCTTCCTTGGGTCACTTTTGGTAGGTAGTAACCACTGCATACTGAGAACACCTTAGAACACTTGTAAAAGTCACACAGATTCTTATACTTCTGCACTTTTCCTGCTTTCAAGACATCAGCTAATACAAAAGCCCGGTATGGTTCCAACAACGCAGGAAAAGATCAAAATGATCAAATGATTGGGTAAACTGGGCCAAACCTTAGACCTCAGTTTACCCAAATACACTTCTATGATGTTAAAAGTCTAAAAACTCAGGACATATGTTTGACAATGTTTCCCACCAATGTGTACAAAAAAAACTTTGTGCCACATTTTATTATACAATTTCAAAACAAACTTCCTTGCGTACATTGCAAAGAAAAATTGTATTAGACCAAGAAGCCACTAAAGAACTTCTGCTGGAACCAAAAGTAGTACTTGGGTAAGAACAGCAGGCACCACCTAAAGCACAAAAAGGCCCTATGGACTATGACATGAACTGGTATGGGACTTTGCACTTGCCCTATGCCAATTTTTTTCATGAATATAAATCTAAATGTGTTACCTGTAGTTCCTCTCTCCAAACCAGGGCCGTATGCGGTGACAAGTCCGGCATCTCCACCCTGTCCTGGTTCTCCTACTCTCACCTGAAACGGACTGCCAGGGATGTGTGTGCCATTGAACTTCACATCAATGGTGTGGATGCCGTTCTCTCGTGGGATAAAACGAATGGCGTACTTGTCTGCAGAACAAGCAGTTAAACAAATGAGGAAAACAATCAAAAACGCTTTATCAAGAACAATGATAGAACTAAGTCCGTCAATTAGGTGAAGTTTAAGACAAGGTACATACAAGCACGGGTTATAGAAGCATTATAATGCCAGGGGACCACTGTTGGGTTCTGGAAGGGGGTGGGGGGGGGTAAAATCTATAGCGTAATGTTTTCCCAGAGGGCATCTCGCGTGTTTCCCAACAAATCGCTGGGTGGATAAATACATCAAGCACAGCATACAAGGCATCTCAAAAAAACTCGGCAACAGAGACCATTTTGTTGGCTCACAGCTCTGTGTCTGAGTGCCTGGTCTACTGTGAAGGGCCGCTGGCGCTGGAATTGGGCTGTTCTGGTTTGGATCGCCAGGTTACCACCTAAACAGTTTGCGTTTGGGTGATATTTTAGACCTGATGTTCTCTAAAGATATGCTCCTATCAACCGCTCTGTCTGTCCGTTTATACACCTAAAAAGGGGTGGGGGCGAATTAGTCAAGTGGTGCGAATTAGAGCCCAACCAATATATCAGCAGACCGATATTATTGGCCAATATTAAGTCACTTTCCAAACTATCGGTATTGGCATTTATAATGGCCGATAAATTAATACTTCAAAAATAAAATAAAAACGGACGAAACACCCTTCAACCATGTCATGAGTGTTGGCATTGTATAGTTTGTCCAACAGAGGGCACTCTACACCATCCCTGTTGGCAACACTCGTGTATGCCGCGCCACACATTCTGCAACCTGCTGATCCAGCCAGAGTCGGGCAGAGAGAACCAGTTATCCGTGAGATCATCGGTGAGGTGTGTTCAATAACTAATGTAAGGGAAATCTGTTAATGTTTTGTTGTGCTTATCTGCAATTAAATAAAAAAAATAAATAAATAAATAAATATATATATATATATATATCGGCCGATATACATCGGAATATCGGATTTTAAAACCATCAAATATTTGTATCGGTATCGGGCTTTAAAATCCTTTATCGGTCAGGCTCTAGTGCAAATAAATTTTTTTTTACTTGTTATTGTTTCCGTAATTAGTGTTTCGAAAGAAAACATGTTAAATCATGTTTTGTTTGGGTTCATCAGTTGTGATGGTCAGGTTGGTCCATAGTTAGTGATCCTGTTCCACTACGGTTTTACTCCACATTATGACAAGAACCACTTAAGTAAGTAAAAAGAAACAATAGTCCTTCATTGCCTTATTATAAAACACATATACTCTTTTTTGTTTACTTCATAATTTCATGTTTTCCTTCATAATTTTCTTTCTTTTCAATATTAATCTACAGAGTAGAAAATAATAAAAACAAAGAAAAAACATTGAATGAGAAGGTGTGTCCAAACTTTTGACTGGTAGTTTGTGTGTGTGTGTATATATACAAATAAAAAAAACAACACACACACAATATATATACAGCTCTGGAAAAAAATGAGAGCACTACAATTACATTTTAAATCTCTATGAGTGACAACCATTCCATGCCAGTGTCTGTTAAATTCCAACACAAGCACCTCATTCTGCTTCATGAGGTACTGATTAGTGATCAGCTGAATCAAATCTTATTTAATGAGTAAAAAAAATTATAAAACACTGCTGTAATCAACACTCCCCTCTCACAATGTGAACAGCTGGATGGTAAAACACTAGCAGAGTTTTGTCGAAGGTAATAATTGCTATTTTGTTTGAGTGCACAAGAGAGTTCTGTAAACACTGCATAATTTCTCGTATTCATGATGTTTTGTCGTTTCCTTACAAATTACGCTTGAAAGAACAATATTTTTATTTGAAAATTATTAAAAATATTGTCAGCAGTTCTTAAAAACTAAGGCAAAGCTATTCAGTTCAATATTTGCACTTAAAAAAAAGATAAAATCTGAGAAACTGAACATATTTGCAGTGGTCTCAATTTTTTTCCAGACCTGGATTTAAAACCCACACACCCACATACGGATGGATTCCCTTGAACATTTAACTATGCCTGATCCATTTAACTATTTCCCAATCACACAAAATC
>JBBPDH010000130.1:5429858-5450998 GCA_037974565.1 Clupeocharax schoutedeni
CACCCACATACGGATGGATTCCCTTGAACATTTAACTATGCCTGATCCATTTAACTATTTCCCAATCACACAAAATCAAACAGCTGAAAACCACTATTTACAGATTATCATTCTAATTCTGTCTCTTGGTATCTGCAATGGATTTTCAAGCCTCACCTTGTTCCAATTCGGAAACTACGCATTCCTCCAGAGCTCCAGAGGGGCTGTGCACTTTGGCATCGATGGTGCCCTGAGCACCATTCAGTCGCACAGCAAACGAAGCTGGCTGGTTCACCTTGAGGCCTGACTCCTGAAGCAGCAAACAGGGCACACTGAATCATATCACCAATGCCCAAGGAGCACTCTGGACCTTTCAGGTATATATATATATATATATATATATATATATTCCAACTAATAATATATATATATAATAATAATAATACTAATTATTATTTTTACTAATTACTAATTATGTTAGTGCTGGGCCGTTAACGGTGTTATCTTTCCACAATCACTTATAGCATACGTTTTTTTTATTTATTTATTTTTTTTTTACCTGAACTCACAATGGACCATCTAAAGTAAAGAGAGAGGTCACCACACTATACAAGATGTTTCTAGGGAGAGCAGATGGAGTAACAGGCTCACTACACTACAGAAGGGAAACTGAAGCTGGGGCTGAAATCAGGAAATGGGTTTCTACGGATCTGGTGTCTCTCTCTCTACTTTAGTCACCACTTCAGTGAGTTTGAGTTGTGTCCCTGTTAAAAGCCTTTAAATGAAACACAAGAGAAACACCAGAAGTTCCACACAAGTTGATTGATGTCCAGCAGCTACTCAAAGCAGGGTGCCTTCCTAACTAACTAAACTTCAACTATCACAATAACCGCTGTTCCAAAACAGCTTCAATTCGCTTTTCGTTTTCCAGACGTCTATGTGAATAAGTGCTCCGTGTGGAGTAGAATAACTCATATGGAGTAACTTTATCGCTCAGCTGAGACTGGACTTGGATGCAAACGTTAGAAAACACCCTGAATTTATCTGCCCTCTCAAGCACGTAGTGATGGTTCATTAAGATTTAGGGAATGGGAATGGGGGACATATTTAGCCCATTACACCACTCCATTCGAGCCATAAACTGTAGAAATATCATACACCTACCACACTAAATAGATCCGACTGCGTCAACCAAACAAACCAAATGAATTCAAGATGGAGTGTGAGGTCCAAAAATCATATTTATCAGTCGGTCCTTCTCAAATGAAAACAAACAGCTTGAATATTTTTTGTTTGCTCTGCTTATACACCAATATACAGCCCTCTTTCTGCATATTACATTGATAATGATATCCACTTCCTATCTTTCTATTGGTAGATCAATACTGCCTTGAAAAACAAACATTTTTAGAAATCACTATTTTCAGGGTAATGAACCATGTAATCCTTTCCTTGGGGGCAGGCATATTAAAATAAAGATAAAATCACTGTTTGCTGAAAGACCTGCTGAAACAGATTAAGATCCCCTGAATCTGATGCGTACAGTTTAAGAGCTTGACCGTATCAGAGCCTAATTCTTTGATAGCTGCGGACATGCCCAGGTGTGGAGATGTTTCCTCATGTCTCACCTGAAGACTGGAAACAGTAAGGCGGCGTGCGTCGTCTGAGGGTGCAATCACAGGCACCAGGTAGGGGCTGTCTGGAATGTGCTCGTCATTGAACTTCACAGACACCTCGTAGTCACCTGCAAACAGAGCAACATGAGAAAAGTGTGCATGCTTTTTCAGATCAGAGTTATAAAGAAGGGGTTTCTATATATACCAGGTTCATGAGCAACATAGGAAACGCCGCAGGATCCGTCCTTCCTGTCTTCAAAAGAGATCTCGGCCCGGCTGGGACCCTCCACAGCTATGGACAGACCTCCGGCTCCTGCTTCACGTGTCCATATACTGAACTCGGCTGTGGTGCAAAATGCAAAAGGTAGTCTGAGGGTCTTGTTGTGGATTTACTAGACCACTGTAATGATGTGATTTTTCAAATCATCCTAGACAACTTAAAGCACTTGTTCTGGTAAAAGTGCCAACGTTTAGACACACAGATGGTCATTTATGGATTTAATTACATGAACTAAATTAGCCCCTCCAATGCAAAACTGAACACCCGACATGTCTGGACTGATCAATTTTTTAAAGTGTAATTATGTAGTGATTACCCAACATGCTAGAGAATTTAAGAGAAGTAAGGGTGAGATGCTAATGCTACGGGTATTTCTGTACCTGGGACGCCCGTCTCTGCCTTCTCGAGCCCAGGGCCTCCTGCCCTCACTTTATGAGCTCCTCCTTCTCCCAGAGGCCCCACAGTGAACTGGAAGGGGCTTCCTGGCACATGCTGCCTGCGGTACTTCACGTCCACCGTGTGCACGCCCATCTCATGAGGCACGAAGCGCACGCAGTAGGTGTGGTTGCCCACCTCAACGATCTCAGCAGGCTCCGTGGTTCCTGAAGGGCTGGTGACCTGAGCGGACATGTCGAGGACATCGATCTCTGGACGACAGAAACAGAGGATAGGGAAGACAGACTGGTGATGAAAGGCTCATGTGCTGAGAGGAGGGTAGACAGAGAGAGAGCAGGGATTTGATAAGTAACTAGATTATGAAACCAAAAATGGGTGACTGAGATAAAGGTTTCCATTCATCTTCTAAGAGCAGCCCTACACCACACTTTCAGGACGGTGTGTGGGTGTGAGAGAGGTCTGGGGATTCTCAAACTTGCTTATATTTTAAAAAATGAATCTGCAAGCAACACGGCTGGCATGCCAGAACACTGACCCGGGACGCTGATTTCTGAAGGAGGCTCAAGGCCAAAGACACCACACACCAGTTCAGAAGTGCCACGCAGCAACATGAGGGGCCCCAATCAAGATTAGAATGATGTGGAATTATTGGTTTTAAAAACATGAAACCTATTGTTTGGAAACAAGTGTAG
Source organism: Clupeocharax schoutedeni (assembly GCA_037974565.1). NCBI lineage: Eukaryota > Metazoa > Chordata > Actinopteri > Characiformes > Alestidae > Clupeocharax > Clupeocharax schoutedeni. Next base: position 5,432,822 of record JBBPDH010000130.1, read on the forward strand.
ACATTTATTCTGTTACATTACTTTGCTGTTATCAATAAATATGCCTTTATAGATTTCAACTAATTAGAGCCGCAGATTGTGACTAAAAACAGTTACAAAATCTGACAAAGACTTTGGAGAGTCTTGGATCTGAAAAATGATATCAAATCTGGAGGTAAATATCGTAAGAAAAACTACGAAAAGACAATTACAGTGCAGTGTTTATGATCTGATTTCAGTTTGAGTCAGTGTTCACCAGTAAGTACAATGTAATGTTTTGTGACCTAAACCACTTTTCTAAACTCCAGTTCTGGTTGAATTTCAGAGTGGGGCCGACTAACAAACCCGCTGAGAGCGTCAATTCTTCTTCTTAATTATTGTTTAATGTGTCGAATATTGGTCAACCTGATACACTGAGCAGGAAGAGAGATGAAGTTGTCATTTTTCTTTAGATGCTGTTACAAAGCTGCTGACAGAAGCGGCTGAGAAAGCATGAAGTTCTGCGTCTCACAGGAGCTGCAGCAGCACAGAGCGAACAAACTGTCGGCCTCCCAGAGCTCTGATGTGAAAGACATTCTCAGAACTTGCCTGTTAAACTCACACTTGGTGTGAAGTGACCTTTGGCTGTGTCGTCCCTCTCTGACGTAAATGGAAACTGTCCCGGACGTACAGAGTAAGTATTCACATTATAGCCATGGTATTAAATAACGGAAAAAAATCCATCCCAAGTCATCAATTTTCCCAAATCCACTGTTCAATAACGTCTGGAAAAAAAACCTCTTAAAACAACTTCTGGTGTTTGGCTTTTAGTATTTCTATCTACACTGTATGATGTAGTAAAACATCAGCACTTATCACGATGACCAATGATCCTAAACCTTTGTAAAGTGGTGTAAAATAATGGAATAAACATTAATTGAGCATAACTTGAATTAATGCATTATCAAACGCTTACTGTTACTCTCAAAGTTAGTCAAATAAAACCTATAATGCATCAATTTGGGTTAAGTCAGATGTGACATAAGAGATTTGCTTTTTTTTTTTTTTGTACATTTCAAATAAACATGTAATTCACTTTCTTTTTCTGCGAGCTTGTCAGGCTTTAACATAAAGTAACAGCATTGGGATGCCTGGCATGCAAAGACACTGAGCAGTGCTGGAAGTAGCTGGGTAGTGTTGCTGAAGAAAGTTGCTTCTCGCTTGCCTGAATTATGTGGTATGTGGTAAGTTGTTGACTTTAATGACAGTCAATACTTTTTTCCTCCTCAGGCTACTTCGGTTTTATTGCACGACCCTGATGCACAGATAAGATTTCGAGAGAAGAAGCCTGAAGGGCATACTGGGGTTTGATTAGTCAATTAGATCACAGATCAATCAATTACACCCATTATTGACACTTAATTAGGAGGATACAGCATCCACACACTTCTCTTTACGTGCACGACAACACACATGCAGCAAACAAAAGCAAGCGTTTTCTGCCAACCTCGTCGTCCACATGCCCAGCGCTTAAAACGCACCCTCCTGCCCAGAGGGCCTTGCCAGGGCCGGGCCAATCCTCACTACTCCCACAGTGAAGCGTCTGAACCTCAGGGGCCGCGGAGAGCCTGAGGCCGCCCGGGCCTTTCTCCTGAGCCACAGAGAGCAGTGAGAGCGGTAAACTCTCTGAGAGATGAGCTCCCCCGCCAGAATCAGGAGGAACCAGGTCACTGAAGGAAGAAACGCAGAGGAAGAGGAAGAGAACAGGACAGTAGCAGTGAGGAAAGATAAAGGATAGTAAAAGGCAGGTGAAATAATGTTTAAAGGGAAAACAGTCACAGTAGAAGAAAGAGAAGCAGGAAAGGCAACTTGGAAACAGCTCCGATCCCAAGCCAGCGTATCTGTTTGGGGTCTGGAAAGGGTTTAACTAAAGTCCTACAAGAAAGATTCCACTTACGTCTTATATCAGCGTGTTTGGTGGTGTAGTTCTGCTTCATTTGTTCAGAACTGCAGAAACTAGGCCCTGATCATTTCTATAAAATAATACAACAAGATGAGGCCTGACCAGCTTAAGAGAAGTTCTGGAGATGTATTTAATAAAAATAAAATACTATGACTGCTGAGTTCTCGAGAAGCAACATTTGAAACCAAACATGTCTTTACAGACCAACTATGTTTGGGGGAAAAAGGAAAAATTACATTTTTGGTCAAACGTCCTTTAAGCCTTGTCAGAAATTCGGATAAAAATATGGTTTTGCACAATAAAAATACCAGAAATATCTGGCAGGATCAGGAGAGATTGTTAGAAGATGACATTGTTGGTTCCTGTTCTCCAACAACCCAACTGTTGCACTGAAGTACCACCCAAACTAATTACTTACTGAATTTGTAACAAACTGTCCACAGCATCATTGGTTATTTTTATGTATTCTAATGTTCTAATATTTACTGGCGAGATAAAGGCCTTTAAACATCGTTTTGCTCCAAGTCCCTTGACCAGTACTGTACAAACTACAACCTTCTACATCTGAAGTAGGTCTGAAGTAGATTAAATCAGATTCTAAATGTGTGCTGCTAAGCAGACATACTCAATTGTTTGGGCTATAGTTTCTATAGAGTTACCTATCTGCTAACTTCAGAGTGCAAAAATGGGTAAGAGAGGCCTGACCTCACCCAGCCAGAACATGAGCTCAGACAGCAGGGAGCAAAACCCTGTGTGGCCTCTGCTCCATTACAGCGCTCATTACTCACAGTGAGCCCTCCATTAGATTACAAATCCTCACATATGGCTTTAGTCAGTGTGATTCAGATTCTGAACCTAACGACCCAACAAAGGGAGAAAATGGTTATGAACTATGTAAGATAAACTTGAACCAGAACATATGTAGAGTACATCCACAGAACTCCGTCAACACACCACGGGCCTCTGACACGACTTCTCCGCAACAGATGCTCCGATAGCCAGAGTTCTGCACTGGAATCACAGCACAGATCCAACTTTATCATCTGTGGTGTTCTCATTCTTTATGATCTGACACCACCTCTACATGATATGCTGCATATGGCTTTACTTAAATGATATGAAAGACCAAAACCCCCCATCTTGGCATGATATAAGTAAGTAAATAAAATGCCTTTGGCTATAAATAATTACGACTGGCCTTGTCATAGTTGATGCTGCACAAAGCAGTTTTAACACCTGTAACGTTATTCTATCATGCAAAAAAACTAGCCTTGGCCGCTGCACCACTACAGAGATGAAAAGGGTTTTACACTCCGTGTCAAATCAAACGCTCCAGGCCTGGGATCTAGGCGGGACACGTTTCCGTTGTTGGGGAAAAGCTATTTACAATAAAAACCACTCAGGAGACAACAGACCCCTTTTCAAACGTTCAGTCCTCTGCACTTCAGATCCAAGGCTGACACTATATGGGGCAAAATGAAGGGGCTGGCACAACACCAGGAAGAAATGAGAAAGACAGAGAAACATCAATCCTGGATCTTTTTATGCAGGTATGACTCGTGGGGTGAGGGAGGGAAGACCCAAACATTTCAGCTTGGCTCTCGGTACTGTTTACTCAGGATTTTCACCTGGCAGTTTGAAGAAATGTTCTCCAGAAAATGAGGGAGTCAGAGTGTGCCCATGAATATTTGCGTCATTTATCCAACACACGCACTTAAGAGGGAAAATATTTAGTTAAAAATACATAAAACATAAATGTCTAAATCACTCGACACTGGTAAAAACGTATTTATCCCCCCCTTCATCCATCTAGCTGTCCGAAGCCCACCTCACTAAATTCCACTCACGTACAATCTCAAACTCACGCGAGACTCATCTCAACTTATTCGTCAATATCACTTCTTTCTAACTGTGATTCGTGGCTAGAGAAGGAATAAGGGAAAGCAAACAAAATAAATAAATAATATAAAACACACATTAATAATATATTAGACACTGGAGGCGGACAAGTTCATTCTCAGGTTACATGTTCTCGTGCCACGAAGAGACTGTCTTCCGTTTGATATTTTCTTCAAATTGACACAGGAAAGCACAAACAAGTTACATAGGAAAGATTCAAGCATCAAATCCTCATTTGATGACACTTTTGAGATGTTGAAAAAGCAACGAGGAACCCTCTGTGTTGCTAAAAAGGTTTTTAATTTATGTATTCCTTTGAATAAATGCACGTAGGCCTACATTAAGGGGCCTTGTAATTCGACAGAGAACAGTCGTCTACGGCAATTCAATTCATTACATTAATGTTTAAGTGGTCAGATTTAATTGTATAACTAACTGATACTGGGAGGGAAATAGGAGGAAAGATCTGACCTCTCTACCCACACTTTTGGTGGAGCCATTACATTTCCATTACATGGAAAGGTACTCAAACATAACTGTTGAACATTTGAAGGTCCTGGGATGGGTTTAGATGTCTGAGGAACTGTTGAAGGTCTGCTACACACCCAGAATGTCATGTACAGGAGTAAAGACAGCAGTTGACTTCCAAACGATCTTTTCTTACCAGGAATTTTCAGGTTGAGGTCACAAACGCTTCCGACAGAGGCAACGGAGGCTGCTTTCTGCCGCCGCGTGATGCTCTCACGGATGCGTCCTTCCCCGGTTACTTTAACACTGAATGGACTCCCTACAAACAGTGGGAAAAAACATTTGCTTCACGAGAACATTTGCATAACACAGTTTTTCATGCTGATTTCAGCTCCGCTTTCACTTTTTCTCAGTCACATCAACTTTCAGAATTATGAGTAATATTAGATTTGCAATAGACTTGGAGCATGTGGTTTTTATTAAACCGCAGCATCAATCAAGAACTGTTTCAGTATTTTCAGTGTGAAGTCAGACAGGCCACACTGTTGCATAGATATAATGATCAGGGTCAGTCAGCTACCACTGTTTCTTCAAAAACACTCAGCATATGATTACTATATGCTAATTATACCAACTAGCATGCAGTATAGAACTAGCTTCATCACAAAAAAAAGTACGTGCGGGAAAAACTAAACACAGATTTAAAATCAGCTTTAAAAACACTACAAAATCCACATAAACGTATCTCTGCTGATTTTGACCTGTTGACCTGTGTAATTCCAGCAAGCATGATGTTGCTTTATAGTTACACGTTAGTAACAGCTTCAATTGTTTGGTCTACACTGACATTAAAATCTACATCAATGGTGGGTCTATTTTTCTGGTGGGTTGGGAAGGAATGTAAACTAATCAGTCTTAACGTTAAAACCACTGTGCAGGACCCTCACGTCACCAAACGAGTTCATCAAGGGAAGGCCTCCGGAGGTGTGCTGTGGTGTCTGGCAGCAGCAGAATATTAAGAATGTTAAGTCTTCTAAACTGAGAAGTGTGGTGTTCATGGATTGGACTTGTTTGTCCAGCACATCCCACAGATGCTTAATCAGATTGATATGTGGGGAATTCAGAGCCCAAGCCTTAAACTATTTCCCCTCTTTGAAACATTACTGAAGAGTTTTTGCAGTGTGGCAGGGGACACTTTCCTGCTGAAAGAGGATACTGCCTTTAGGAAATACTGAGGATAATGGAGATCATCATAGGCACTCTGACCGGTCTGCAGCCACACAGCAACATCTGAAGCACTGTGTGTCTTCCCACCTTTCTATCATTTTAAATGCATTTCCAGCTTTTCTAATATGCCCCTCTTTGACAGGTGCTGTTATAGCAAGATGACCAATGTCATTCCCTTCACCTTGTCAGTAGCTTTAACGTTACAGATGTTGTAGTCTAGTAATGACTTGACTTACCAGGAACCTGTTCGTCAGCAAACCTGATGGATACCATGTAGGTACCAGGCTCAGTGGGACAATATGAGACACCGCAGGTTCCATCATCCATGTCTTCTGTCTGAATGTCCACTTTACTGGGCCCTTCGATGGACAGAGCCAATCCTCCATAACCTTGGTGTACAAGCGACAATGACATGGCATTGGTGGAGGTGAGATGAGTACCACAAATTGAAAAAAATATCATTTTTAAACTCAATTTTATTTATAAAGAAGAAAGATTTAGAGAGGCTTGTGTTTCTTGGGCCTTGGCAGGAAAACCATCACAAACATTCAGTCAGGTCAGTTATAAGGTGAACTGCACTTTATTTAAGACTCCTCTTACAATTGTGAAATAATGTCCATTAAAAAAAAATAAAAAATTACAAAAGACTGCTGTGAGAGAGAGAGAGGGAGAGAGAGAGGGAGAGAGAGAGCGCTGTGGTTCCACAAAACTATTTTCCTAATCCACCCTAGAGTCACTTTTCACGACTTACCTGGATCCTGTCCTAGACAATTAAGCTCATTTGGGAGCATAAAAATAACATCAAATTAACCATAGAACAGTCAGACATTTTGGCAGGAATTGGTCATTTAGCACTTACGCATTTCAAAATCCCGGAAGCGGGCGCCGCAGAGATGGTGTGAAAGACTAAAATGGGACATAATTACATGGCACCATTCCAAGAAAGCAGGGAAACAAAAAAAAAAAAAGCCTGCTGTAGTGTTCCCGTCAGTATTATTCAATTAACTTCTACATCTGGCACTCTCTTCTGTTTTAAAGGATGGGAGTCAGACAGGTCAGCTGCTTCCTTTAAAGTCTAACATACCCAAGTGTTTCTGTAACTCAAACCTTCATAAAACAAAGGCCCCATTAAAGTAAAGCCCAAAAACACTAAAATAGAGACAGAACTCATTATCTGTATCATTATTTGGAATATAACACAGGTTACCAATTTTTTTTTTCAGAAACAACACACTTTCCTAAACCAGTTTATCATGCTGATCTCAGATCTGTTTTCAGTTTTTTTCCAGTCACATCAAATTTTTGAATGAGTAATATTAGATTTTCAATCATTTTTAATTAACCGCAGGTAACTGTTTCAATATTTTCAGTGTGAAGTCAGACAGTCATTATAGATATAATGATCAGTGTCAGTCAGCTACCACTGTTTCTTCAAAAACGCTTAGCATATGATTATTATATGATAATTATATCAACTATCATGCAGTATAGAACTAGCTTCATCACCAGCGTTGTATGTGTGGGAAAAACTAAACACAGATTTAAAATCAGCTTTAAAAACACTACAAAACCCACAGAAACTTATCTCTGATGATTTTGACCTGCTGGCCTGTGTAATTTGAACTCTATTGCACAGTAATATATGAAGATTCAGTGCTACAAAGGACATTTAATATACGCTAGAAAGGCAAATCTTAGTCAGAAATCTGAGTACAACTTGTTTCTCACCAGCATCTCTTGTATCCACTACAAAGTCAGCCATCTCAAAGGTGCGTCCCTCTATCAGCCCCTGTCCGTACACTCGCACCCTACTGGCGTCTCCGATCTCTGACTGCACCACCATAATGGCGATTGGGCTGTTGGGGACATGGCGTCCGTTCTTCTTAATGCTGACCAAATGCTCTCCGACTTCTCGAGGGATGAAAGAAATACCTGTGAAAGTCAAGAGTGCAGATAATCATAAGCAGCTTGGACCAGGAACCTTCAGAGGATTAGGACCACACCTACACAGTTCTCTGACTGGTCTCAATGTTTTGTAAGCCACATTTTAGTACATTTCCTTCGTGTTTCTTTCCATCAAACTTTGCTGGATATTTAAAACACTCAGGTTTCTGGGACTGTGCAAGTTACACAATTAATTAACTACATCATATGTCATACTTATTTACTTTTTACAAGACATTTACGTTACATTTATGGCATTTAGCAGACACTTTTATCCAAAGCGATCTCCGCCCCCAACTACAACGACAGTCTCCCCGAAGCAACTGGGGGGTTAAGGGTCTTGCTCAGGAACCCAGTGATTTTTTGCTGAAGGTAGGATTCGAACCCATAACCCCCCCGCAATGGCAAGACACTCTTACCAATCCGATTGTTGGGCTGTCTCTTGAGCAGACACGGCTCGTCGCGGCCCGAAGGTGCTTTAATGCTGGCTGTGAGCAAACTGAGGTCGGTTTCAGTGATGTCTAAAGCGAAATCAGCTGCAGAGCCTAGTTTCACATGAGACCTCCTCTTATTGTCCTCTGCAAACAAATGCAAAATCAACAATAAGGGAAAGGAATTTGTTGGAAGGCTGGAAGGATTTCGAAATATTCAGCTTTTAATACTTTCCCTGGCTGTTACGCAGAATGATGAGTATATTATAAAGATAAGTACACATCCAGCTCAAGTCCTCACCTGTGATCCGAGCAGTGAAAGGGCTGCCAGCGATGTGTTTGTCGTTGTAACGCACCAAGATGTTGTAATCTCCTGGCAGTGTAGGCAGGTATGTGACCGTGCAAGTGCCATCTTTATTGTCAACACAACTGATCTCTGCCTTCGACGGGCCTTCAATGGCCAAGTCAAGACCACCTGTCACAAAATGACAAAATCACTCAGGACTCCACAAAATGACTGTATTGTACTAAATCCCATTAGATAAGTCTAAGTAGGCCCTTTTATATTAATCAACAATGATACATGATAATACTCAGTGTCATATTGCCCACCTCTAAATAATATTAAAAAAAACCAAAAAAAACAAATAATTGCTTGCGAAAACCCCTGCAAATTCATGGAAACCACAAACATTTCCTGCATTTTGTTTTGCTCATTTTTTGTGGCAGTTTAGCACTAAATTATTAAGAAAAATATAATTTACTAATTTCCTAACATAAATATTACCATAAATTCAGATACATTTCCATATAAAATATAGCTGTATACATTTTTTGATACTGTTGAGGGGAAAAAAGTGTATCTTGCTATGGTGAAGTAGTCAATTAGAGAGCATTATTTATTTATCCTTGCTGTTGACTGGCTGCTGCCCTGTGATGCATATCAGGCAGATACAGTATACAGGTTTACTTTTACATTTGGCATAACACATTAAGCTGAGATTAAAATGAAATTAAAGTGTTGAGGGAGAATATTTGTGGCATTTTTAGGGTTAACACTATAAAAATATATATTTTTCTATAATATATATATATGTATAGTAACTTCCTTAGTCTGAATATTGCTACCTTCTGCAGCGTCTTCAGTGAAGATGGTGAACATGGCTGGTTTGTTAGCAACACCGTACACAAGACCTGGGCCATAGGCTGTCACATTGGGGCTATTAGAGTTGTTGACATAGAACTGCAGAGGACTCTCTGTGAAGCAAACAATGAACACATTGAGGTGCTTGTTGCTGATCTAGGGGGAGAAAAAACATTCAGTTGATTGCACAGGTGTTTCATGCCACTGTAAAAATGATAAATCACTTTGAGACAGGCTTTATCCCGAGGTGAACTTACGCACACACGCGGCGCTCCAGACAGCAAGCTATTTCTGAAGAGCTGAGGCAATGAAGTTCTGACTAATGCTGATTCTAGTAACCCTTTCTCTCAAGGGTGCATTGTGGTCACCCTAAAGACGTGCCTGAAGCAAACGCTCACTTCTGCACAAACACTTTTTCTGATATTCAAAGAGGTGTAGCATATCCACTAGGGAGTGTATGAGCGGAGCGATGTCAGACAATAGACAATGGGCATTTTATCAAGCCCTATTGTTAATACCGAACAGGATATCCACATGTGCAGTAAAGCCTTGAGTCATTGTTTACTCTGGGCAAATTACTACCCATAGAGCGGAAGAGGCTTCTAATGGAAATACTGAATCAAAGACCATGCTATTACTGCTTTATATGGTAAAATAACTGCTTTGGGTAGGGCTTGTCTTGTTGTCTTTTGGAGGGACGGCATAGGTGGACTACACAGGCATTACGCTTTATACTTAATCCTCGCTGTGGCAGCTGACAATGAAGGATCGGTGACGGGGATAATGTTAAAGCATAGCTTTCATGCAAGCCTTAACATGAGGAGCCCTTGCCTGACTCCACAGTCACTGTTCTTCACTGGCGCAGTACAAATTCCCCAAATCTGATGTCATGCGCAATATCTCTTTCATCACGTCAAAATAAATCACTGTCCAAAATGATTATGTCTCCCCTTCTTCAGCTTAAAGTCTATTGAAAGGTGAATCGGTTCAACTCTCAACCCTGCTGTGTGTGTCCTCTCTGGGACAATGGAGGGAAGACGTCTGATAGGACATTCATTAGAGAGGAGGACATTCACCCTTGCCTATGGAGAACTTTGTAACACATGCCTGACTGGGATTATAGAGTCTTAAAGAAAAACGTAGTAGAGTATGAATGGCTAAACACATTCAAAGATGCACATCATCAGAAGAGCCTCTTAGCTGGATATGTGCACCAGAGAGATTCTAGTTCTGAATTTTAAAAAATGAAAATATATGGGCTACGCAGTAATATTTAAATACATTTTTGAGTGAGTATGGAACAGAGCAGTTGAGAATGCGGAGACATAAGCAACACTGAAGCAGAATTGGAGAAGGAAACTATTTTAAATAGTTATCTTTCTAAAAATACAATGAAATAAAGACTGCTAAATTACCAAAGTGATAATGTATAAATCATACCGATACTATTTCATTAAAAAATGCTAAATATTTCATATTTTTGTTCAGAATAATTGGTCATGATTTGTTTAGACAGTTGAAATTCTTTAAGAGTATAGTAAAAATGGATTCTTCTGAGACACTTTCCAGCTGCTAGGAAAGCAGCAGCCTCTAACCTGGTATGTGGCTGCCGTTGTATTTGATGTGCATCTCGTGAAGGCCTGCTTCTGTAGGGGCGTATTTCACAGTGACAGTCCCGTCTTTGTTGTCGATGATCTCAGGCTGGGTTTTTTTTCCTGACGGCATGTGAACTTCCCCTAGAGAAAGACGGTGTTATTTTGACTAGTTACAGACCCAGCTTTCTGCCGTCATTAGACTAAACACTAACTCAAGATCTTGAGCTAGGTTCACCAAGTGTCTTAGAAATAAAAGATTTCTTCCAGATTTAACACAAGGAGAGGAACTGCAATTCAAAACCTGATAAGCTTTCTTCTTTGTTATAAAAACAATTTCATTACACCGCCCTGTATTTGTCCTTACTCGTACATAAGTCTGAAAAGGCTGATGGGATAGGACTTTTTGTTTACTAAAGGTTTTAAACTTTTAGTTCATATTTTTTAGCTCATTTTTTGTTTAGTTCAATGATATTCAGATGCTGACCAGATTAAATTGAATAAGCTTAGCTCAGAGTTTCCCCAATTTCCGCTTTCCTGTACATTTAGTGTTTCACCTGCTCCCAGCAATGATCTAACTCATCAGCTTACTAAGCTAAAGTGGAAAAAAATGCACTAAAAGCACTAAAATGTACAGAAAAACAGACCTAAATAACTAAGGTTGGGAAACACTGGCCAAAATCTAATGTCTTTCTATGACATGCAGTATTACAGTATAACAAATAATGGCAGCATTAAATAGCATTAGGGACACAATAAACAGCATTATAACTAAGATTTTGTTTGAGAATGTCTGTATTTTTGTGAACTTTTGTGTCCCTGGTCTGAGATAGAATGCGTTTCATCATCAACATCAAATGCTGAAGAGTTTAACACTCTTTGCCCCGGTTGGGGCCGTTTCTGACCTGTGATTTCTCCCTTCCTGAAGGCAAACGGAATCACCATGTCAAAAGGCCGGAAGCCAGCGCCATTCATACTGTTAACTGGAATGTACGCTCCATCTGTGACCTGTGTGCAAGAGGAGATTTGAAATTAAAAAGCCGTTAACAATGCGCGGTCAGGGTTCAGTCCAGTGAGTGTCTTTCAAAACGGTTCCATTCTCAGAAAGCAGCCCAAATGACTGTGAACGTGACAGAGCTGCGGGGGAAGCAGACAGGATAAGACAGCAGACGCCTTGTGATTCAGCTGCAGCAGAGACGTGCATTGGATGGACAAGTGGAGTGTAGTGACCACGGAGAGAGAAAAAACAGAATGTGATGACTCAAACCCCCAGCACACCTGGAACAGTCTGGAAGAGAGAAGAATGGATGTAGAAAATAAAACACCCACAACCACAGGAACTGAGCTGGAAAAAGAGATGGTACTGCCACATGCTAGCCTTCTTATACACTCATGAGTTAAATTCAGGATCCCCCACCCCTTTCATTTAAGCAGCTGCTCCCCATTTTCCGTGATTTGTGGAAACATGGCGTGACTCGGGTAGTGTAAGGTCAGCAACCCTCGGGTCAATCGGGGTTCACAATATTAATACGACCAGTTCATGGTATAATGGAAAACTGAATGTCATGGCAATGATTCCGTTCACTTTTGGAATAAGCCGCACCTGTATTGGTACTGGTTGCCACGAAGGACACTTTAGTTTATTTAACACCGGATTTGCCTCCAAGTAAAACTATAGAGCTCAAAAAGCTTCAGGAGTTTCCCCAGTCTCAGCCATGAATACTACTTTTTTTTTTTTTTTTTAAAGTCCAGTTGCAGGGCGAATCGGGCACAGAAGGGAAGAGAGTGCCGATTCAGGGAGGGAGAAAGAAGACATGAGCCATGAACGAACAGCCATTTCCTGAAAAGAATGATGCTTGATTGGTCAGTAGAGGGCAGAACTGGTAGAAATCACTTCCGTCACGACAGATAGAGAGAGAGAGAGGGAGAGAGAGAGAGAGAGAGAGGGAGAGAGAGAGCAAGACAAACACGCAGACAGATGACCAGGCAGATGAAGTGTGTGCATTGGCAGCCCGGGGGTCAGCGTAGAGACTGAAAAAGAGGGAGTGGTGACAGCAGCCGTGTGTTCAAGCTCCCCTAGGAGGTGCAAACTTTGCAAAAGGGAGGGGTGGGAGATGGATGAGGGAGGGAGGGAGGGAGGTGACAGAGAGATGAAGCCGTGTGGAGGGATGTGTGTACCCAGGGCTGGAAACCGGCGCCTGGAGCCACTTGCTGTCGCTGCTGCTGTTGCTGCTGGACGGCCTGCTGCTGCAACAGAGGTGCCTCCTCAGTAGCCTGGGAAATGATAATATGTTACATACAAATAGACACACTCTCTCATACACAGACACACACAGGCCAGGCGTGCAGTGGCATACTGTACAGGCTTAAAATGGGAGTGGGACCAGAATTTCAGAAGAGGGTGAGGCTAAATATTCTCTCATATTCAGCTAATATTATATTATGGTTGACAAATAATTTAATGCTTATGTTTAATGTACTGTTGCACACTCCATATTTCAGTGTTCAAAGCTAGCGGTGGGGTGTCTGTATGTAGAGAACAGACTGTTTTTAAACTTCATGTGCATATCCAGCCTTGCTGCTGATATTTAGGCTTATGTTAATATGAAACATTCCGAGAAACATTTCAATCAAATTGAATAAAATATTTAAAATTATGCATTCGTGAGTAGACAGTTTGGCTAAAAGACTTTTGTTTTTGCTTTTTTTCATTTGCCAACATCAATACATTTAATGAGAGTTCCAGCTGCATCTCACCATGACTTTGAAGGGGCTCCGGGGGATGTTCTCTCCACCAAAGCGGACATAGATAACGTAAGTGCCTGGCTTGGGTGCAGTGTAGAAAATGTCAAAGGTCCCGTTCTCGTTCTCAATGACGTTGGCCTCCACCTCGGTCCCGTCGGGGGTGACAACAGTGCAGGAGACCTTCCCTTTCCCAGCACCTTTAGTGTTCACCTCAAAGCCCACCTCCTCTCCGATGCCGATGGTAGGCCCAATGCCAGGTCCTGCACAATAAGAATCAGATGTGCTCTCAAAGCCAAGGCCATGTTGTGAGGACTTTAAAGCTGTATTGTGTCTCAGAAATTGCCCTGAAAAATAGTTTAATCTAGGGTTTTGGCACTCTCAGGGCGAAGGCTGAACTATAACTGAAGTACAGAGAAAACTGATTAAATATGATTTTTGAATATTTTCTTCTTTCTTTTTTTTTTTAAATCCAATGCTCTTCACTGCAACTGCGATCACTCACCAGTGACTGTGCACTTGCTAGCATCTCCTGTGCTGGTTGCTCGCACTCTGTACGGCGATGCTGGGATCTCGTCGCCTCCGTATTTGATCACAATCGTGTAGCGGCCGACCTTGTCTGGAACGTAGGACACCTTGTATGTGCCGTCATTGTTGTTCTGAATGTTGGCTTTCTTCGCTTTCCCGTCTTGGTCCTGGACAAAATTAAAATCCATATATAACCCCACAAAATTCGTCTGGAGTCGGTCCGAACCCTGCCAAAAGCTCGGTGACAGGATGACTAAGAGAGCAGGAGAGAATTCAGCTATACGCTTCCTCCAGCCAAAAGGGAGAACAGAGGTTTGAAGACGAACTGAGCTCAGCGCAAACTCAAAGAAACGAAAGTGGGGGACAAAAGCAGCTTTGACTAGTTTATATCCTCTATAATCACACAGCAGCGCTTCATCAATTACTGGACAATGAAAAAGGGGTGCAAGAGGGTCATTTTTTTCTGCGGGAGATTACTGAGACACGGACTCCTGCTTAAGGGACTGCACTTGGCTTCAGGAAAGCATCCATTTATCTCATTACCAGTCACTCACACAGATCCAGAGACAGGCTTTTGGCTAAAGAGAGAGAGAGACATGGAGCCGAAGGGAGAAGTTCTGTATGACCTATGTAATGTTAAAGCCAGGTGACAAATGTCGTCATTTCTCAAACACCACAAGAGGAGATTAAATAACAGACTTTCCAAATAAGGAGATGAATGCAGAGCTCCAGGAATCTATGATAGAAGATAATAATGGGCACAGTGGCAAGCACTCGTTGAAAGTAAGGAGTTATTATAAACCAAAACAAGAGTAAATTCTTTAATGCAGGGGTGCTCCTGGGGGACCAGTGTCTAAACACACCCACTTCACCCGAAAGTTAATGGACAAACTGTGTTGGACACCAACCTTCTAGGACCGTGGTTGTGCACCCTTGTTCAATGTATCTGCAATTTATAACATCAGGGAGTAAAATAGTATTGGATCTCTATCTTCTGTCCAGTCCTACCTTGTCACTGTCCTTGGCTGTCTTTGCTCTTAACAGGAGAGTCTTGCTTTATTAAAATTATGAACGATTAACAAACCAAAACTACTGAAATGGTCCAAAAATAGCTGCCTTAAAACATAAGGCTTACAGAGCAGTTCCTGACTGAAACCTACGACTTTAAGCACATACAAGATCAGGCGAAAGTAACACTGCTGCTAGGGACCAAAACCTTGTTTCTATGTTCTAGTTTTTTTTCTATGTGCCAGTCATTATATTCATTTTTAACCTCATGCAGAATACTAATATGAAGAGAAAGTCAGTGAATTGGTTCAGCTGCAAGGGACAGTAGGGTTCCATGCTGAAGCTCACTCACCGAGATCTGGACTGACAGTTGGCCCTCTCCTGCATCCTTGGCATCGATGGTGAACTCCACAGGCAGGCTGGCGGGCAGGCCTGTGGTCAGACCTGGACCGCTAGCACGGACCTTACTGGCATCGTGAGTGGGCAATACCCGCAGCTTAAAGGGGCTGGAAAAAGGACAGCGGTCGACCACAATTAGTCAGAGATTATTAGCCAATTCCCTGAATCCTAGTGGAAACGTCTGTGATGGGGCCAGCTTACCTGCGTGGAATCTCTTCATCAGCATATTTCACTGCCACAGAGTACAACCCTTCCACCGAGGGAGTGTACGCGACGCTGTGCGTTCCGTCTCCGTTGTCCGTTACGTCAACCGGCTCTGCCACACCTGAATGAAAACAATGATTATCATTAAATAAATGACACCAATTTAGTCTCAGCTCTAAGCTCAGTACAGCCATAAACACAAATCCAAAGTTCAGTCTAAAGCACCACCACTACACTGCAGACTAAACCTTAACGAGACCAGACCCCCGCCAAAAGAACCTTTTCCCAGTAGAAATATAAAGTGTAAAGTGGTCATTTTTTTATTAAGTGTGAAATTCTTTCTCTAAATTTAACTCCTTTACCAAGTGAAGCATCGGGCTGCCAGGAACACAGCAGTGTGTGGGGACAGTATCTTGCTGCCAACAGTCTTGGGATTCAAACCCATAACCTTCCGATTGTAGGAGCAGTTCCCTAACCGCCAGGCCACGAGTTAAATATGTTTATTACATAGAACATAGTTTGATCGCATGCTGGATGCAAATGAGTTACTAATGAGTTTAGTTCCTTGTGAACCACCCCAGTTACTGTAGATCTATTCAGAGTCACCTAATTTGTCCGATTACGATCAATGGCCCAAATATACTGACTAATAAGTGTTTTAAAAAGCATCTCACCTTTAGGTCCAGTCACAGCCACAGAGAGTGGGGCGATCCCAGCCTTGCTGCAGTCCACAGTGAAACACTGCGGGATTTTGGCCCGCACCCCTGAACCCACTCCAGTCCCGGAGAGCTTGACCTTACTAGAGTCTACCACGTCCTTCACTGGCACTTTAAAAGGACTTCCTGAAAAGAAAATCACACAGGAAAACAGTTACACAAACTGGTTTTCTAACAGCATCTATAAAAAAGTGCCTAATAGACAGTTTTTAATCATTTTCAGACAAAAACCTGACACCGTTCACACTGTCAATACAATTCGCAGTGAAATTCTATGATTATACAAACTGACTAGAATATCAAAGTTAAAACAACTGATGCAAAATTAAAATTAAAACACTGTGCAAAAGTCTTAGACACCTAAGAGAATCATTTATACTGGAATACATACAAGTAATAATACAGTAAATAGAGATTTTATGTATGTTTATGTGTTTGCTTGATCATTCTCAAACTTCTCCTCACAGAAGTCCAATATTACATTGAAGTTCTCATCAAATACTTCAAATACCTGGTTAAACTTAATCAATACATCATTAAATTAAATCAGGAGCCGTTGATGGATTTTCAAACTAATGCAAAGGCTGTAAGCATCAAGGAGAAATCTGGAACCAAGTCTGTATTCTTCTAACAAAACAACACTTAATATTATTGATACTGATCTTGATATTATTGAATGCTTTCTTGTTTGTTACAATTTTGTGGTTTTTTCCAGAAAAAATAGTTTTGAACATTTCACAAAGGAGCCTCAGATTTCGTACAGTACTGTAAATCTATGGTAGCGGCAACTCCCTGGAAACAAAATGCAGATTGATGATCATGTTCTAGAGCTTATAGTCTAAATATTCAGACCCAGCTGTCAGGCCTGTCCTGGCTGGAATGTTTTATGCTCTAAAACTGAGGCCCATCAATCTGGACAGAAGTGTTTTAAACATGCACAACACTATCTAAAGGATGTACAGTACGTGGGAGTTCAAACTATGTGATCCAGGCATGTGTTAAATGAAATACGAGGAAATGTTTGAATATGAAGCATGAATCAGTTATAATGCATTCCTTAGGGTCAGTATATCTTCTTGCGCTGTAAAGTGCATCACGAAAGAAAATGTTAGTGGAATAGCTGCATGGGCCCAGTAAAGTTAATCATTTCACGCTTGACACACAGGCACTAAAATGAAGAAGAAAAAAAAAACACCTTTACAACATATAGCAGAAGCTCATGAATATAGCAGAAGCTCATGCTCATTTCTCATGAATATTTCAGAGTTTATTGTGAATGCTGTACTTGGAGCCCTGTTATGTACCTGGAATGTGCTGTCCTCCATAAGTAATGTTGACATCGTATAGTCCAGGCACGTAAGGAGTGTATTCCACACTGCAACTGCCGTCCTTGTTGTCTTTGCAGGACATCTTCGACTCTGATTGACCCTCAACAGTTATTCCCAGGCCACCAATACCAGCGCCTCTGCATAAACAAGATACAATTAATTGTTTTCACCAGATGACTTGATTAACAGCTTGCTTCAAAAATGTTCAAGTAAATACACAGAATTCTCATTCTGATTCTCACGCACACACACACACACACAGACACACACACACACAGACACACACACACACACACACATATATTAGGGCTGGGAAGTTAGCACGTTAATTAGATTAATTAATCACAGAAAAAAATTACGCGTTAATATTTTTAACACAATTAACACGTATATAAATGTGACGTTACACTTTGTAGAACTGCAGCATGATACTCTTGGGTAGAGCTGGATACTCGGATCCTTTTTCGGATTCGGCTCCCTCTGAGTCACTTAGTAAAGTGATCCGGATCTGCGAGTCACTATACGCCGGTAGATTCACTCATTACCCTAGCAGGCTTTCAGACTGAACACGGGCATGGGTTTGCGCTTCCTCTCAAAAGAACAGTGAGAACGAGCTGTGTTTGCTG
>JBBPDH010000130.1:5451098-5467296 GCA_037974565.1 Clupeocharax schoutedeni
GCAGGCTTTCAGACTGAACACGGGCATGGGTTTGCGCTTCCTCTCAAAAGAACAGTGAGAACGAGCTGTGTTTGCTGCTGGGCTCAGCGCAAACGTAGGCGTGGTTTTCTAAACTCTCCTGTCTCAGATAACAGGGTTAGCACTCGGGGGGGGGGGGGGTTGATCATCGCCGTTTTAATGAATCTGATGAGGCTGTAATAAGATATCAGTTTAAAAAGCTGCCGTACCTGGTGATGATTGAGAACTTGTTAGGCTTCTCAGTTAGAGCTTCCTCCAATCCAGGGCCTTTAGCTACAACTCGAGTAGGATCGCAGCCCTCACCCACAGTGATCTGGAAAGGGCTCTTTGGTACAGGAGTGTCATCATACAGCACCTTCACTGAATGGACTCCTGTAGGCAACATCATAGTGAAAGTCAAATAAAAAGTGACCATTCTGTTGTACGTAAACACACCACAGCACACAGTGTGAACAGCACGGAATTCAACCTCTGCATTTACGAAGTGAAGCAGTGGGCAGCCAGGAACACGGCACCCGGGGAGCAGTGTGTGGGGACGGTACCTTGCTCAGGGTACCTCAGAGGTGCTTAGCAGTCTTTGGAATCGATTGCAGGGAGATTAAACCCTAACCCTAACTACCAGTATTTCATGACAAATAGCCGAGATGATCTCACTTTCTCAAAAACATCATTGGTTAAAGAAAAAAAACAAAAACAAATGAGAGTGTTAGGTTTACCCTTTCTCCTATAGATACCAGGTTTTCTAGGCACAGGGATGTTTTTTTCCCCCCACACTGTAACATATATTGATGAGAGCACTCCAAGTACTGAAATAGTTCAGATGAACCCACTTCTCTCACATCTTCTGCAAAACCTTTTCACATTGTTGACACACATGATGAATATAATTGTATTTATTTTTCAACATGAGCAGATGTCGAGAACATTGTGTATGTCCTTTCTTATACAGTATTTGAGATACCAATGTTGAGTTTTTATTTCTAAAGTCTCAGTGTAACATATTGCCATATATATAGCTAAGCAGGTACTGTACCATTCTCAAACGGCGTGTACTCCACGTTGTAGGTGCCATCTCCCTGGTCAATGATGTCACAGTCAGTGACAGCGCCTGATGGATTCTGTACTTGGGCTTTAATGTGCTTCCCTCCAGTTTTGGTCAATGCTTGAGCATCAACAGTGAACTCAGTGGTGGCCTCCCTGAAGATGGCTGAAGAGAGAAGTTAAAAAAAAGGGCTTAACACAAGTCAAATGATGCATGAGGGAACAACCAAAGAAAGAAAACAAAGAAAAGTACATAGTACTCTTGTAAAGGACATTTTCATAAAGCGATTCATCTCCTTCATAAAAATGTCAGCGCCACTCTCGTGTGTTTGAAGTTAAACTGGGATCTTTCAGCAAGACCTTTCTTTAAGACGAAGGACCTGCTTTCAGTTGAGGCTGAGGTCATTATGGGTATAATGAGTGGGGAGGCTTTGAAAGAAGGGGCATCCGTAATGACACGTCTTTGAAAAGAGGTTGTTAGAAGCCAGGCGGAGTTTATGTGATGTCATGGGGACCAGGAAACAATAAGACTCCTTCAAAGGCCACGAACTTTAGATATACCCTTAGGCTTTGAGAATTAGCGTAGCTCTATGGAAGAACATTTATGAATCACTGATATTCTGATCCAAAGTGAAAGGTAGACATCAACATCCAGTCCAATTTTCCATACAGCATTATTTAATTAGTTCTTGGTTTTTTTTAAATTACCATTACTGAGATAAATTAGCTGCATTAAATAGTACTTAAAGCATACATCATACATAAGGAGATCCAAGAAATACCTATTTGGTATCTGCTGGCAGTATTAACAAGGCATTGGTTACTGTCCAAACCTCCCACAGTACAAGCCTGGATAGATATTGTAAATATCTCTCCAACTTTGTCTTCAGAAAAACATATTTATATATATATATATATATATAGAGAGAGAGAGAAAATGAATAAACTCACATATGTGCATGCACACACACCCCTGTATAAATCGTTTTGGGTTTTTTTTGTTACTCCTTCCTATGGTTATATATCATTATTTTAAAAAAACAGAATTAAAAAAGTATACATCGTGATTGCAGTACATTTAAACATTTTGGCCCAAGACTCTGTAGATCAAAAAGATCAAAACTAAGAAAGAAAAAGCACCAAACATGAACAGTCAATGAGCTCTTACCGTCCCCTGCCACTCCTGGTCCGAACACCTTCACTTTGCTGGTGTCGACGGCTGGATCCACCAGCACCTTGGCAGGGAAGCTGGGGACCGTTTTGCCTCCATACTTCAGCAGCAGTGTGTACATACCGGCCGTCAGCGGCACATAGGTGACCGTGTAAGTGCCATCCTTGTTGTCCAGCACTTCAGTCTTGGCCTTGGAGCCTGTTTCAGACACAGCTTCCAGCACCAGCTGGCCAGGCCCGGCTTTGGCGCAGTCCACGTTCACCACGCTGACCTCTCCCACTTTACCGCGCTTCAGACCGGATCCTGAGGCCACGACCTTAGTGTGGTCGAAGGGGTACTGGATGTCAGCATGGAAGGGAGAACCAGGGATGTGGACGTCCTCGAAGAGAATATTGACCAGGTACTCTCCAGGCTCGGTCGGGAGGTAGGACACAGAGCAGGTGCCGTCACCGTTGTCTGAACACTCAATTTTGGCTTCGGTGGGACCCTCCACGGTCAGTCCAAGCCCACCCGTACCAGCACCCTTGGTGTCAATGGTGAACTCAGCAGGATTCCCAACCAAGCCTCCTTTCAGGCCTGGACCAAAGGCTTTGACCTGAGGAGAACAGAGATCGATTTGTTTCAAGCTGCCACTGAAACACTGAATATTCTTTATCTTCAATAACCCCTTTACTGAAGCAGATCACAAAAGCATGATGTACCACTTGTTTTTAAGTAGAGAATGTAAAGTAATGACCCTAGGACAACAAAACTATATGTACAATACACAGAAAATGAGCATTTAGAAAATAAAAGCATTCTTACCTTGCTTGGATCTGGGGGAAGCATAGCCTCCACAGGGAAGGGGCTCCCTGGCACTGGGTTTCCATCGTAAAGAACATCCACGCTGTAGGCGCCCTCCTCTTTAGGAATGTATTTCACCAAGCTGGCTTCTTTTCCAGGCCGGGGCTCCACCACACATGGCACAGATTTGCCTGATGGACTGGTGATGCGGGCCTCCAGCTTGCCCTGGCCACCCGCTCCCTTTGTGCCGACTGCGAATTCCTGATCTTGGCCAACCTCCACCCCTGAAACACACAGGTTTATTAACGATATGCTTGCGCTGCTTGTTTCGCTTGCAGCTCCAATGCATTCAGCTACTTTGAACACCAAACATGTCTTGGCTGGCTGACTACATTTAGGATAAGTGGAAATGTGTTTTAATTCGATTTTTGGCTAAACCCATCACTTTAACGGGGTTTTACATAAAGTCATTATTCTGCAGCAGAGCCTATGGTAATAAAGGGCAAGTTTATTTATAAATCTGTGAACCCTCACCAAGAGGTTCTCTACAAACTGAAAACACATGTGCTAATAAAACCCTCTTAAATGCAACGAGAAAAAAAAAACAAAGTGCCTTTTAGTACATCGTCAACAACTGTGCAGTGAAAGTTATAGAACAGAGCACATTACTCACTGTAAAAACACACAGGGCGCTGGCGGAAGAACACACTGTAAATTATTTGTTAAGTACCGCAAGGCCATGTGTGTGTGTCTGTGTGAATGGTGGGGAATGAAAGAGAGAACATGAGAACTCACTGCTTTCCAGGCCGTTGACTTGGACCTTTTTGAGGTCTAGCGGAGCAGCCACTCCCACAGGAAAAGGGCTTTTGGAGATGGGGTCGCCTCCAAAAGTAACTATTATCATCATTTCACCCTGAAGGGACAGAAATCAAGAAACCCGATATAGTTAAAACGTTCTTTTTGGGAAGTTGGAACGGTTTGAAAGGTGACGAGACTCTCGCTCTATAGCTGCACATAAATGTGTCTGGGATGATTGCGGGTGTTTTTTTTCACCTGCAGGACTGGCATGTACTTGACAGTATAGGAATAGTCATAGTTGTCAATGATTTCGAAGTCTAGGACAGGCTCTCCTTTGTTAGGGCCAGAAAACTGCACGTCCAGAGGGGCTTTGCCTGCTCCTTTGGTGTGAACGGTGAAATGAGTGGGTTTTCCAACTTCCACACCTGGGAAAAGGAGGAGAGAACACAATAAGGGACAGAATGTGGAATACAGGAGACTATGACTGGGTATTAACATCATAAGCAGGGATTGACATAAGTGGTACACAAGCCGGAATAGTGCACCTGTTTTCTGTCTTCACAACGAGCGCAAATGCGTGTTTTGGTTTAATTTTGGTGCATACCAGTTCATTCATGTAGGTACTGAGAGTACTTGAGCAAAAACAACAGGTCAACCCCTGATCAAAAGACCTCTTATCTACAAAATGGAATCTTAATGGGAGAAAATGTTCATACAAGTTACTGTACACACATACATTACAATATGGGACTTGATATGACATTATAATTACGTGACTCGGCCTGAAAAAGAATTAAACCCACAATGAATGTGGAAAACAGTACGCTGACAAACCTGCACGGGCGAGCCCGGGTCCCTCTGCCTTGACTCTGGAAGCGTCATGTGAGGGTTCCACTTTGACACGGAATGGACTGACAGGAACTTCCTACATCGACAAAAAAATGAATTAATGATTAAGAAAAATCCAACAGAATAAATAGCAGAACAGCCTCCAAGCTTCACAGAAATTCCAAATCTTTGTTTTCAGAAAAAGGGAATGATTTAGGCCTGCTTATCATTTAACTAACGTTTTCATCATTTCTGGTGTTTTGTTTTTTCCAAGTCGTCTTTATTGTATTCCACTCATCTCATTGTATTTTACCTGTGTGTGTGTGTTTGTGTGAAGCTCCTTCAGATAAGACTGTCAAAGTGTGCTTTATAAGTAAAATTAATTATTAGTAGAAATAAAATCAACAATAAGCAAAATATGACACTCATGATCAAAGCCTACACAGATTGAACAGTCTTCACTCACCTGATCTGTGAAAAGGACTTTGATGGTGAGGCGCCCGGCCCCCGGCGGGACGTACTTGACTGTGATCGTGTCATTTGCATTTGGAATAATGTCAAAGTCGACGTCCTCTTCTTTATCACTGATGACATTGGCGTCACACTTGATACCAACACTGACATCACCTACACGAATGTCAAGAAATCAATCAAATTAACCTGGGCATCCAAGGCCATATGTTCTTTATGGACTGTTGATTAAATTGTTATTAAATGCATGGTGTGTGTGTGTGTGTGTGTGTGTATGGTCTACCTTCTCCAGCTTCTGTGCAATCCACAGTGAAGTGTGTGGGCTCATGAGCCTTCAGGCCAGTCCTCTCCACCCCAGGACCAAACACTTTCACCTTGTGAGGGTGACTTCCTTTTCCGACATTAACCTAAAGCAGAAAAGCGTTAAGTTACAGTTTCAAACCAAAAACATCCAACAAATTTAGCCCATAAATTGAAATAAGTACAAAATCAGAATGCCTTGAGGTCACACAGCATATAGTGTGTCTATATAAAGGAGCAATAAGCTGCTTTTCCTACTTCATCTTGATCATGATTGTAATTGTGCCTTGGAAACAGAAACAGGATAAGATCTTCAACTGCAGTGTGAACACTGTAGAAAAGAAAAGCATCGCCCAACCCATAGAGCACCCTAAACATTTACTGTATGTCAATGCAAAAACATCTGTTTTCCTTTAGACCACCTTCTGCTACCTATTGCTCCTTTAACATCTAACATCTTTACAGCGAAATACACAGTATTATAATACTAGAACACACATAAAAACAGACATGCACAACAGAGGCTCAAACAAAGTATGATATTATCCATTCAAAAATCAGATTTTTAATTTAAAAATTATAAAAATTATAAAATGAATTATTAAAAACAAATCAAAATTGCTTGGTAGTACAGATGCATATGAATTACACAATGAGGTGCATTATTAAACATCCTTACATTCTTTTATGTCCAATAGCATTAATGTCACAATTAGAGAAATCAGTTTCAAGACCATAATTTCATAATTGAAAATATTATGTCTGAGTAATTGTCCAATTCTTCACGTTTTTGCAGTTCAGTCCTATTTTTGTTGATGTTAGTTCGATCTTCTGAACTCAGAAAAGTCAGGTGAAAAATGTCAGGTGGGGAGGAAAATGATGAATAAACCTTAGTATAACAAGTGTATCAGATTACAATGTGAAAAAATTACGATTTTAAAGAAATGTGATCCCCAGTGAAATGCTTGTTTGTAAAGTTAGCAAAACAATACATTAAAATTAGCTTAGAAATCAATGAGAATACATATGCAACACATGGTGACACTTTATTTGGATAGTACACTGTGGATGATTTTTAGATGCTTATTAACATCGATCACATTCAATTTAATATTTTTTTAAACTGCGCATTTCTCAAACTAACTCTACATCAACCACTCTCCCGGGGCAACAGTAACCTCAACCCAAACACAAAATCCAATTCTGGTCCTGATATGCGGACTCTACCTATTTTGTACCTGTTTATGTAAATGGAAGTTTAACAATTTGAGAATTTCTAGATAAGCTACAGAGTACCACCAAAATAAAATGTGACCAAATACATTCATGAATTGGATTACATATAGTTGGATGTAAGTTCGTGCAGCCATGGTCAAATTACATGTGAAAATGAGTACAATTCCTCTATTTGTCAAATTTAACAAAATCAATACGAAAGGTATCGTGGCATGTAGTCTTTTGTTATAATTTGTCAACTTTGAATCCAACGTCTTGTGGAAATAATTCAATATATATAAAAATGTAATGCTTAGATTTTTAAATAAAATTTACAAGAAAAAGTAGGCTCCCTGTAGAGAGAAATTCAACACATGTAATTTGACCAGTGGTGTTCAATTTCTAACATGCAATCAAGTGTACAATAATTAGACAAATTAGTCGAATGAATTAGTCAAATTAGTTCAGTGAAAATGAAGCCAATGCAAAAACATAAAAAACAGTTGGTTATTAATATACATAGCTTGAATCAATACCAAAACTAGGCTTGTAGTACAATCATTACAAAAAGGCAAAATAAAATAAAATAAAAGGCAAAATAAACTCTCAAGAGCAATTTAACTGACTGAATAAGAGCGAGACTCCTCGGTGTAAGTGGTAATAATAATGATGGGTTTGCGCTTGGGAGCGGGGGTGTCAGGGGTGTCGGCTCCAGAACCTGCGGGGTTGGACTTCACTCCTGACACTTTAGACTCCGTTAGGTTAGCGAGCTCGGGGGACTGGCTAGTCGCTGAGGTGTTATGGGGTACTATGGAGCTTTCGGGTTCAGGTGGGCTTACCCTGAAAGGGCTGTTGGGAACGCTGACCCCTGCCCAGGTCACTGCCACTGTGTGTTTGACGGCTGAGGTGGGGGTGTAAGAGCAGGCGTAGATGTTTTCTCCTTTATTTTTCACTTTCACGTCTATGGGCTCGCCATCAGCGTTCTGACATTTAAAAACAAGACACAGGTACAAAAAGAACAGTGATGCTTCTGCAAACGAGCTTTAGGGTACGATCAAGAACTGGCTAATTTACGGAAACTATGAGGCTTGTATGTGCATTACTCAAATTAAATGCATTTATCTAATAATCATTATTTATCATTAGATCCACTATTCAGAACTTTTAATAGTGGGTCTAACTTATAAAATACTAATCAGATTGAAAATACGGGCAAGTCCTATAGGAACACAGTCCAAATTAATAATACCATCAGACTGAAAAAAACCTACATAACCTTGATGGAATCCAAAACGCAGCATTTGGATTTGACTGAATGGAAATTCTGAGAAAAGGGATTTCATAAATGACCCAGACTTAACTTAAACATGGAGGCAAATAAAGAGTCTGGCAGGGGATTACTCAGTATGGTTTTAAAAGGATTACAACGGGCCATATCCCTTAAATATGTAAGCAGTTAAAGGGCTTCCAAGGATAATTCTGTGTATTAAGGAGCAAAGTCAGCGGCAAGGAAACTCACCCTTAAATGGACTCACCTGGGCCATGATTTTTAAAGGACCTTTTCCTGCACCCCTGGCCTCCACTGTGAACTCAGCAGGCTTATTAATGATGCAGCCCGTCTTCTCCAAGCCTGGACCATAGGCCTTCACCTGAAGGAGGTAAAAATAAACCATAAAATACTCAATCTCCCCCAAAATCACACAGTTAAGCCACTTCTTGACCAAACCAAGACTTGGAGTCTTCAAGAGGTGTCAGTACCTGGTCAGGGTCACTGGATTTGTTGTCTGGGACAATGTAGGCCATGAAGGGACTGTTTTCAATGTCTTCGTCATCACACATCACATGGACAGCATACTCTCCAGGCTCCGTGGGCCAATACTTCACATTACAAGAACCATCATTCTGATCTTCGCACTCGATTCTGGCCTGGGACGGCCCCTCAATGGCAAAGCCTGCAAGAGACACAAAACGCAAAGCTGGGTTTTGCAACGTTCTACGTTCACATCTGGAGAGCCAACAGTCTGTATAATAGCTTGTTTAATGATGATGTCATCTCCTGCGATATTCAAACAACTTTTTTCGGGGTCATCCAAGAGGCAGATTGCTTTCAAATGTCTTCTCTCAAGTTGTCAGAAGCAAGAAAATATGAAGAGTGTTTTTCTGACAACCTTTGACACACTTCCAGGTTTATTTCACAGGCCTGTTGTCTGTAACTCTCACTTACATTTGTACTCTACAATGCGGATCAGAGGGTTTTCGAGTCTTGGGTCAAGCAGCTTTGTGATAAATGTAAACAACACTGAACTAAACAGAACTCACCAAGCACTCCCACGTCTGGACCAATAGACTCGGCCACAAAGTCAGCAGACCTGCCCACAATGCCGCCCTCCAAACCTGGACCCCAGGCTCGGATCTTCTGCGCTCCTGCTTCTGGACCAACCACAACCTCGAAGGGACTGAAAAAAAAAAATAGGGAAAATCTCAGATATACACGGCTTAGGACCAACCTGGTCATGTGCGGTAATTCCCACTGAATATATTGTACAGTAGGGATGCATAAATATGGCATATCGGTAAAGATTATGGCTATAATTAATTATTAAAGTCTTATTACTACATTACTACTGCAGACCAATAACTGGCTTTTACTATAAGGCCCAATATCCAACATGCTATGATATTTGGGGAACATTTGTGCAAATGTGAAATATATGAATTATTACCAGAATCTTTTTGAAAAAATATATAAAATATACTTATTTCAAAAATGGAGTATTTGTCAATATTACTGATCTACTACTGATCTCTATTACATGCAAAACATTCTCCTAACCACCATGTGTTACTAGTAATCCACCTAACAGTAAGCTATTTATCTACAGTATTAATGCCCAGCATTTGTGTATATAGCATAGTTTAGTTAAGTGGATTTACTTTGACATTATATATTATATTATCCATGTGTCTCTGTGAAGTCGTAACATCAGCGATTTCCTCCAGGATCAGTAAAGTTTTCCAATTCTGATTTTAAAACTTTACACACTAGAAAAACAAACTTCAGTTCTGATGGAGACCTTTAAAAAAAGAAATGGGCTAAAACCAAATTTTGTTGTTACCTATCCACTCAGCTTGCGCTGCAATGTGCAATTCTTGAAAAGTACTTAAAAAACCTCTGTTTACATTTTCACTCTGCAATAGCAATGGGTGACTTGGTCCACAAGCAAAACTGGGTGTAAACTCAGTCATAATTATCAGCTGTATTGTCAATTTCAGATAATAATAGGAAGAATAATTAGCTGTAAATTATATACCCATTTACTCCCCTACTGTATATGTGCAATGAAGTGTGTGGCTTGCAAAGGTATTGGGTTACTGACTGTAGGGATACTGGAGAGGTGCATGTGACGCCTCACAGTGGAATAGCAGCAGCACAGTTTGTCACAGACACATCAACCATGAGGTAAATGTTTAACAGGCCATTTGATGACCAGGGGTATGGTCGGATGCATTTGTGTGAGTGGGAATTTGAGTTCTAGGTGGACAGTGGGTGACTGTATTATTACAGTCCCTCTCAGTGAAGCATTTCAGCATGTTCCTGTGCGGCAGCAGTTAAAGCCCCAGGCACAGGACTGAGTGTGCAGCCACGCATGAGGTCACCAGACACCAGATCAGGGCAATAACACAGATCAGGATTTGCACATAAATATCAAGCTACTGCCTTAGGCTTCACACACACACACACACACACACGCTCTCTAGGGTACTCTCTTGCACATTTAGACACACTCGCATACACACGCTCACACACTCACGCTCACACAAACTCTTGGTCTCTCGTACTTGCACCAGAAAAGTCGGTTTATTCTGATGAAGACATGGAAAATCTTACTGCCTGACGAAAGCACTGAAATGTATTTTTCCTGTTCATTTTGAGAAATGACAAAAAGGTGGATTTGTATTTTCTTTCCACAACAAAACCATTTGGAAAACTTTATCGAAGTCCAAGTAACAATAAACTATTTCCACACTTTTGACCAAATTACTCTATTTGTATCAATTCACAACAAACAAGAATTCATATAAAATTACACATAAAGCATTTACAAATACAAGCAGATGCAAAGCATGCCTGTGTTATCACTGGAAAACCACTTAAGCGTGTTAAAGAACACCACACAGCTAGTAAACCTTAAAGAGAACACACACTTCCACTCGTTGTGTTGTAAAATTTAACCATGTGGCCGAAAAGGTTTGCATTTATTAGGCATGGTCATCAGTGCCACAGGAAACGCACGGGCAGGCCTGCACACGTAGGGCTTTGTTTGTGGTAGTCCTGCATGGCAATGTTGCTCCAGACTCCCCCAAGACCCTGATCCAGACAAACATACACAAGCTTGCATGCGCACAAACCCGCACGCAAGAATGAATGACGTAATGCAACAAATGCTCTTGTGCTGCAGCCACCAGCTGTGGAGAGCTCGGGACCCTGTGGCTGGGGTCTTCTAATCGTTTCCTTCACTAAAAATCTATAAATCATGTCTAACCCAAGACCCACATCGCTGACAGAACCCTGTATACTGGCTACAGACTGTATATTTTTGTAACTCAACAATGCCTTTCATAGATTCCAAATAAGGCCTGTTTCAAATTACCAGTCCAGGGCTGCACACCATGTCTAAATAGCAGAAATAGCCTAGAATGATAAAGCTCATTTTCAATCAATGCATTTTAGGCAGTACTAGCCAGTATTGTATTTTTTATACATATTTATCAAACAAAGCCAGTGCACATGAATGTAAAACAACCCAAGCACACTGTTTATTTATAGAAGCGTATCTCCATCCCCAAAAACAGTGAAAAGTAATACCAGCACCAGCCCTCAGATCCTACATAACCCTAAAAACGCAGCACTTGGACCTGCCTGACTGGAGATTCTGAGAAAAGGGATTTCGCAAATCACCTAGACTTACTTAAACATGCAATCAAAGAAGGGTCTGGCATCAATTTCTTCAGTCTGCTCTTAAAAGGATTTGAAAGGTCCGTGCTCTCTGGGTATGTCACTAGTTAAAGGACTTAAAAGGATGATTCTGCAGCTTAGAAAGAAAAGCCCCAGACAGGGAAGCTCACCTCTTGGGAATGTGCTGGCCTCCCCATGTGATAGTGACAGTGTACTTGCCCTGTGTGTTGGGGTAGTACTCATAGGCATACACGCCATCCATCGCCTCTTTCAATTTCACAGGTTCCTCGAGTCCTTCTGCAAGAGAGAAATCCGTTGTAACACTTTCTAAGAAACACTGGGAGGCACCTGTGCATCTCCAGGAACACAGAAGTATTAACAAGCCTATTTTTATGCATTTGTTTTCTGTTTCTCAGAGTAATAACTACACTCTGTATTACATCAATATGAATTACATCAAACATGATGAATTCATAACCTAACTGCATGGACTCTGGGGTTGAACAGGACATTGTGAAACTAATACATGATCGTACTCAAGTTACCTTTGATTTGGGCCCTTTAAACACGAAGTTACAGTAAAAAAAAAATACTAAGAACAGTAAATCACTGTGGACATCACCCCTACACAATCTGACGTCCTGTACGGCATAGTTACAGTAAGAAAAGTCATTACTTTGGTAAGAAGCACTTAAAAACATGGTTCTGGCTTGTCTACAGGATTTGTGATGCAAGCGGCCCATTAATCAAAGTCAGAAGAGCCTGGATGAAGCCTGCTGAGTCAACTAGAATAATGCCATCTGGGCACCAGAGCCTGGTGGTGCCTTGGGAACCTCCACCCTGGACTGTTCCACCGCAAGAGCACCACTGAATTCCTGCTCCACTTTGTAAGTCACTGTGAACTCACAGACTTGGCCAAACACCAACCCTTGACAGAACTAAAACCCTCACGCCCAAACGTTACCCACGCCGAGAACCAAGCCGAGCACTGCAACCATCACTAAGCCTAAGAAAGCTTCATCAGCACTTTTCCCCCCCAGAATAAGTGTGCCATAAAGCATAAAAGCAAACATATTTGAGACTACAGGACAACTCAGCACGAGTAATGAAGTTTAAACCATAGTTTAAAAATAGGAGAGTAAATCAGTTTGCCTCTTAATTTTCGAGCAAAACTAAAGGGGCAAACAAACTTATTTGTAAATGACTGAATTTAGAAGGAGTTACTTACTGGGACCCTTGACTGTGACCTTTATGTCGCCGCTTCCTGCATTTCGGGTGTCCACTTTGAAGTCAGCCACCTGACGGACCCTCACTCCTCTGGGCTGCAGGCCTCTCCCAGTTGCTCGGCAAGCACCAGGCGTGGATGCTGAAACACACATGGCCGTCTTTTTAATGTATGTTCTGAGGCTTAGAAAAGTCTACCAGCATACTTCTTGTTATGACTTGAGTGCATTAGTGCACAGTAAACTCTAATAGTAAAATGAACAACTGTAAAAATAAAGAAAACCAATCCTTTTGGTCACTGATATCATGACATCTGATCCAATCACAGAACGATTACACACAGTGTGGTATATAACCCTGCACTAAAAAAGGCCCTTTTCAGCTTTACGTAAATAAGCGTCAGTTGTCAATTGTCATAAAAGCTATTTTCTCTATTTTGATGTCAACTTATGCAGCATGTGTTACTTTATCTATGTGTACCACGCAAAAGAAAAACTATAACTTGTTTAGCTGAGCAGTATATACTTTTAAAAGCTAATATCAGAATGTATACAAATACTACTAATACAGTAAATAATGTAGTTATGTGTGTCTGTGTTATCTTTATCATGCCCAGACCTCTCTTCATGTAAGCCCAGTATTTTATTGTAGTTCTCATCAAATAACTCAAATACCTGGTTCAGCTCAATCAGTACTTTATTAGATTAAATCAGGAGCTGCTGGAGTTTCACAAATCCATGCAAAGGCTGGAGGAACAGAGGTGAAATCTGGAACCGAGAGTTCAAGCGCTTTTTACAAACCACACCTAAACACTATTTAATGCTTTCTGGCTTGTTTGCATTTGTTCTAATGTTAACTTGTGTATTTGCCTGCAGAAGTTCCCTCACTGCTCAGATAAATGGCTTTAAACCGTTTGCACAGGAGTCTAAGACTTTTGCACAGCACTGCAGCTTTCTGTTAGTGGTCATGAAAAGCTTTTGTAAGTGTCGTGTTGCCTTATAACCGCTGGCCTTCGTTAAAGTGTTACCCCAGATAGTATGAACTAATCCTGATGTTGCCAAAGTTCCACTGGCTTATCCATACACAAGCCCACACTAATGCCACATGCAGGGTAACAGGCCCCTGGGATGAGAGAAGTTCCTCTGCTATGAGGTAGTCTCTCCCTCAGCTCTCTCATTAGACCAGAAGATCAGATGCCAAGGCCGCAGGCAGGGCGGAGCGGGCCCCAGCAATGTCCAACTGCCATCTGCCTTTCAGCAAGGAAGACACAATTCACAGGCACCAACATAACACTCAAGAAAACTAGAAAATATTCAAACAAATTCAAACTTAAGAGAAATAAGGTTCATTAAGAACCTCGGGAGCATCAGAAGCATTTTTTATGTTGGGGGAGGGGGACTTCACTGGTGGGGGTGGTGTGGAGCATGGGAAGGTGGCTGGGGGGCGGGGGCATTTAAAAGTGAGGGGGATCCGTACTACACAACAAAATGGTGCCCATGAAGGACCCAATACATCAGATAACTGTTTTTATCAAAGAATTTTTATCAAATTCTGTTTGAACATACTGGATTTACACAGTGTCTCAAAATCAGACCCAAAAGACTAGTCTGCATGTTTAAATAGATATTTTCTGACTTTTAGTTCACATGGCATTGCCTCCACACTCATTACTTTGCACATTTTGGTTCTTGAGGTCATATTTGGCAAACCATGCCCGCTGCATCCACAAGAAAACGGGGGAGGAGGGTGATTAAACCAGCTCTGTGGGCGTGTTAAAGCAAAACCACAGCACTCACTCAAAAAATTCATGGCTGCTTCGTCACCAGTCTTAAAGATGGTCTGTTTTAAGAGTGTGGGACGAAGACTCTGGTGAAATACAGATGAAAAACAACCAAAACAGCAACATCGGGTCCTGAAAAATAATCTCCTGGCTGTGTGTCCGGACTTCTTTCGGAGGTCAGGAGCCTGTAGGCCAGATCTGACATGGGTGGACGAGTAATAGGAGCAATCACTCGGTCCACTCCGGCAGATTCAACAATGCCTCCACTGTTTGGTTATGAACGTCGAGTAAAAACTGATGGTAAAACATAGCCTTGTTATTTACCAGTGTGATAATGCCTTACTTTTTATTAAGGAAAATCAATTAAATTAGGTTTCATTTAAGGCAGAATTGCTGAATGCTACCTGGTTTGGAAAAGTTGCCTCACAGAGAAGGAATTTAGTGTTTTACAAGCCCTGAAGTTGGTTTGCCAGCACTTGTGTTTACTGAGCTAAACAACTAGGCTCTATGGTGGAGTGGCACGACACACAAACACACACCCAGAACCAAAATCTCTTCACCTATGAGTTTCCTTTTGATAATATCCAAATATTAATGAGGAATTAACTAAACAAAATACATAACTATGGAAAAAAAGGATTCTCCTAACCTTGCCCTAGCTTCAGAGTTTAACTAATTAAATGACGCTACCTTTTGTATACATTCTTCACACATGAGAATAGTCTTATCATACTAATGAAGACTTCTGAAACACCTCTCAACCAGTGTACCTAAAACGGGAATGTCTAACTAAAACACAGCTTTTGCCAAGCCATGTCAAGAAACGTCTGTACACATTCGGCTGGGTGAAAAAACAGGCTGGCTGGGCAAAACAGTCTTAACACAGATTTTACAGCTGCTGTGAATGGTTTACCACAACCATAAGACGCACAGCACAATTACCAAAAGTACTTAACTGCTCCTCGGTTACCGCATATTAAAAGACTCCAAGACTAGAAGGGGGCATCTCTTTGTGTATACTTTTATAAATGGAGCTCATTTGTTGAGATCCCAGCAGTGCAGCATCTATCCCATCTCAACCTTTGAGATTTCTACAAAATTCTAATTATTGCATTAATAATTTGAACCCTTGAACAGATAATCTATTTTAGTATATTCCTAGCAAAGGGTATATTTCGTTATAGTTCAGTCAGTGTGGATAAAGTAGTTGCCACAAAAGGTCATGAGGATTACTAAATATTTTGCCACTTGCTACAAAAGTGTCCTTTTGTCATACGTGAACACACAACAGCACGCAGAGTGAACAGCATGAAGTTCTCTGCATTCAAATCATTCACCAAGTAAAGCAGTGAGCAGCCAGGAACACAGTGCCTGGGGAGCAGTGTGTGGAGACCGTCTCCTACTCAAGGCTACTTCAGTCCTAGGATTTGAACCCGCAACCTTCTGATCGCAGGGGCAACTCCCTAACCACCTGCTACTCCTATAGTAGAGATATGAAAGTTAACTCTGAGTCAACTCTAATATGAATTCAATGGATTAAACCCTGTCAAATCGAGCCACATGTCTCATGAGCTAGTTTGTCATACCCAGTCTTACAAACTGCATGCGGTAC
>JBBPDH010000130.1:5477276-5489389 GCA_037974565.1 Clupeocharax schoutedeni
CTGTAAAGCCAGGTAAATCTAATATACTAAATCTACCTTTCATAAACTGGCATCAACAGAAAAATACATTAAAAAAACAAAACAAAACAAAACAAAAAATCAACATTGGCCGGAACATCCCATAACAGTGGTTGAGTTCAAAGCAGCAGGAACTACATTACTCACTGCACCATGTCTGTATATGGAATGCCCATTAAAGCAGCAAGGATGGTTCAGATAAGATTATTTTGATGTCAGCCGTATAGTTGAATGAATCATAATGCCAGGCTGGTTGCTGAAGGCGAGTTAAACACAGACACTACATATGAGAACCACTCTCAGACTAAAGAATCGCTCAGATTTGAATGCTTTTTTAAACGCATCCCTGGTTCCTAAACGACCACACCAACTAAACCCAACAACGCTGCACAGTAGGAAGCATTTTACTACTTAAAACCCAACAATATAGAGCTAAGGGTGGGCATTTGCTGCATCATGTCCACATGGCCATGTGACAGAGCTGACCGACGGTACCAGGGAAGTGACAGGCCAGGCTGGAATGTTCTGGCAGGGCTGGAGAGAGCTGCATGGTGCCAGACTGACAGGAGCTGAGAGCGGCTTTGGAGCTCCTGCCACAGCCAAGCATAATTCATTAGTGCTGGACTCTACATCAGTGGCCCCTTCTTCCTCCCCTGGGGGTTTCTTAATGGAATCTCCATCAGGAGCTCCTCAGTTACAGGATAGCCCCGGCGTGAGAGGGAACCTCACTACAATAGAGGCTACTGCTGTCCTTTGTTCAGCTTTTGGACGTTCTGGGAAAGGGGTTGCCACAGCAACCGAGCTTGACAGTAACTTGAACTCTTGTACGCTTTATTTCGGGCAGGGAGAAAAAAGCAGGAAAAGTCTGACACACTGTACACATTTTGGAGCCATTAAATGCTGAGTTGGCTGTTTGACTTGATGTGCTTGTTACACTGTTTTGGACTCACTCGATTCTATAAAAAGAATCTTGTCACCTCCTCCGCAGCATGTCCAACATTTTCGGGCCAAGCAGCTGATTTGGTGGAAATCTCTCAGCAGGACTGTGCAAATTAGATGCTTTCGGGAATGACAACTCAGGAACTAAGTGCCTGAATGTAATCTCAAACATTTGAAAGCTTTGCCTCCCAAAATACAATACAGTTTGAGGGCCTCTGCTGTAATTAAGTCATTTTTCATGTAATAAAAATGTACATGTAATGTAATGTATGTGGGCAGTGTATATGCTTCATTCACATTCTCAGAAAATGACGCAATCCATACAAAGCTGAGAATAACGAGCCTGTTGTCACGCCAGTCCACTGTCCCAGCAGCTCTGAGGAGGAAGTTCCTGAGACAGAGGGACGCAACAATAAAGCAGCACAGCAGGGCCCAGCAGATTTGGGCCACAAGGGAAGCAAAGACGAAAACACAAGGACTGTTGTGAACAGGTGAACTCAACAAACTGACCCCAATTCAATAGGAAATTATTAAAAACATCAGGAAATCTCTCCAATTGCAATATGATTTCAAGTCATTATGTATTCTTGTGCTCAAAACAGTCAGCAATCAGCCATTACACTACTTACATACTCACTTTCAATGGAGTGCATTATTTAATTCAAGCAACAAAATATCCTCTTGGTTTGGAAAATTGTAAGTCTTTTTGAAATATTAAATGAAATATGTTCTCGATCTATTAAACTGCTGATGCAGGTGGAATGGCCACCTTCAGACCGATGCGGTGAGAAAGATCAATACAGAGAATGATGGCACCGTAAATGGAGATATCAGCCCATTATTAGAGCACAAAGCGATGGAATGTCCTGCCTGCCTCAAGGAGATACATTTCCCAGCAGTGAGGTTAGATCAGATATATGGCATTTTTAGCACTGGACAGGTCCATTTGTATTGGGCCAGTAATGGATGATGTGCATTTTATTCATGTTACACTGCAGAAATATATTATAGGTTTTTATGAAAATCTGACACTCTAAATATACCTTTCAGAATTTTGATTTTATTGGCAACAACAGAAACATATATAAAACGATCAATGTTGGGCCAAACTTCCCGGTGCACCCCTTGGGACCAGCCAGGTCAAAAGCTTCGATGGTAAAAATCACAGATATGCTCAGTTTCAAATTATGCCTATGGCGGTTCCTCTGTAGTGCAGGACTGGACAGAGACAGGGCTGGGGCTAGAATTTCCTCCCCCTCAACTCGCAACTGAGATTTGTGAAGAACCGAAAGTGAGTTAGAGGAGAAAGTAGCTAAAGGTAGTTTCCAAGTAACAGCAAGGGTCAAGGAGGGCGTGGTGGAAGGTGCGGTTACTCCCGAGTGCTTGTTCTCCATGTGCTTTCGATGTTATTGATTTCGCCAAGGGAACTGGCAAATGTCAACAAACCCTGACGAAACTGAAGATTTCCAACCCAGTTTAAGAATCACTGATACATTATAAATAAGGAGTGCATGAATGAGGCTGTAGTATGGAAAAGAAGTTAGCAGCATCTGCAGACACTCCCTTCTCTTCCTTAGTAATCTTTCCAAGCACAGACAGGATTCAGGTCCAGCATCTGATGCAACATGATACCAAGTAAAGAAAGCTTCTTGGAAAATCGTGTTAAGATTGATACGTTTACAAGAAGCTATTTTTAAAACGCTCAAAGACGGCGGAGGACAGGAGAGACTGACCAGTCATTTCCGCTCCTCCACCAAGTGTGGGGGTGAGATAACCCAAGCAAGTGTTTCATTTGTTATATTATTGAGGAATTCAGACTGTGAAAAGGTTTGAAAAGTTCACCAAAGAAAAGAAAAATCACTTTCATTTGAAGGCTATAGGGCCGATACAGGAGAGGCACTGGATTTAATGATGAATTGTACATCATTTATGTTTCTTTTGCCCGTTTCCTCTAATGGCTGCACTTCTGTGTGGGAAAAGAGGGGGATACGGCTGGAGATTTTCTTTGGGTGGAACCAAACCATTATGTCCAGCACTTTCCAAACGGCACTATCACAGGGACCATATCAGCCATTCCCTAAATGTTTCGCAAGCCAGAATAATATCAAATTGAAATTCAGGGTATAATTGAGCTTTCTTGTTTAGGTGCATCATGTTCATGTGTTTGAGGCTACACTAGAAAATAGCAATGATCTAATGCCCTAGACCAGAGGCATCGACCAAAACAAGTTTACTATGCACTATAATTTCCCAAAAAATGTTATGCGAAAGGCAACACCTGGTAATGTGTGGCAAGGGACAAATCCATTCCAGTTAGACAGTCTACAGAGGAAGCTCCAGGCTAACACACACTATCCACATTAGTATTCCTGATCTCACACACAGACTAATGAAAACAACTTGGAACGAAATGAACGCTTTACAAAAATGCTTGAAAGTATCGTCTGGGGACGGTATCAGTTGGAATTGGTATCACTGAAACTACAGAGACAAAAAAAACCCAAACACAAACAACTTGAAGTGCCAACTTGAAAACGAAATGGTCGTGTTTCTCAAGTAGATCATCCTCCATATTTAGAGGAAGATAAACGATTAGAGGGGAATGCTAACCCTATTTGTTTTGGTGTTGCTATGACAACAAAGTAAACTGCACAACGATGACACGAGGCGTACGGGCAGGGAAAGACCGGTTTCCAGACAATGAGATGCTTATCGCCCAACCAACTACTTGGGATACTGAAATCCCTCCCAAAGGCCAAGACAGTGGCTTCGATTACACCGCAGGAATCCAGCTGAACACACAGTCTGGAACTCCAGGAATAACAACAAGGAATTATAACGTAATCAGACCTCAAATTAACATTTTTTTTAATAATTGCTGGTCTAAGTGCTCTGCTGTCTTTTGCAGTAAAGCTGGAGCTTTGGATCACCTGGAGACCTCCACAGGTTTCTCCACCATTAGAAATCTAACAGCAGCCTTTCCCATCGAGCTCACAGAGCACCTACAGGCCAGGCCTCCGCCCGAGGACACTGTTCATGTGCTCAGAGAGTGAGGAAAAAAAAAAGGAGATGCCTGAGGCAAATGAGGTTTTACCTCCTCATGAGAAGACTCAACACCTTTTCATGCAAATAGAAACAACTTGCAAATAATTTCCTATCCATTCTGAGTTCCCAAGTTATGCACATCTGTTCATACTGGGCTGCAAATAACTGACCAAGACACTGAATTACAAGCTTAAAGTGAACCTTAAATTGATCCACAGATCTACTTATTCACACAATTTCATCCTCCTTTTCCACAGAAGAATCCAAAATGGATCAGAACAATCCCTACCAGAAAGGGAGGAACACAAGGCTTAAAAAAAATATTGCAAATGACGAAGTCGAGCCACGGTCCAACATTCTGCTCATTTTTCGTTTTTTTCATCGCTAAAAAGCCAAGGGTTA
The DNA here is from genome assembly GCA_037974565.1 of Clupeocharax schoutedeni. NCBI lineage: Eukaryota > Metazoa > Chordata > Actinopteri > Characiformes > Alestidae > Clupeocharax > Clupeocharax schoutedeni. The sequence continues at coordinate 5,481,681 of JBBPDH010000130.1, forward strand.
TAAAAGGGTCCGATTTACAAGCCTGGGCCGTGTGCACTGTGCGTTTGTCTTCAGAAAAGAGAGGGAGGCTCGATCTCTCGCTCCGAGCAAAGCCGCTTCCAAGGGGTTTATAAGAGCGAGCACAGTTAAAGTTAGGGTTGGAAGAGGTTATAAAATAATCCAGATACTCCCACGCTGCCATTCCAGCTTTCCCGTTACACTGACAAGAACAGTTAGTGGAAAACATAAAAACTCCCAATTCAATGGAGCCAATGTGTCACTGCAAAGATAAAAACTGGAGGATTATTGCCTATAAAAATAATAAATACATAAAATAAAGTTTAATTATATAGTGCTTTTCATATTCTTCTACATTTATAGAAGCGACACACACACACAAACAGTTCTCAGCCTGTTTGTGTGTGTGTGTGTTGCTTCTATAAATGGAATGCATATTAGTTTTCATAGTAAACTGTAGCAAACTAAGTTTACTACAGAATATGGAAAATTGTTGAATGAGTTGATTTACTCTCAAAACCAAACACATCAGTGCTTCTTGACCAATCCGCTGCTCACTTACAAACCAAAAGTCACACCCACTTTCGCTTTGTAATAAAAGAAAGTATCAACAAAACTGGCGTCCAGGAAGCGGTACTGAAGCGAAGGTATCGGTATTACAAATATTGCAGCGATACCCGGCAATAGGCTCTGCTAGTTAATCCAGAGTGAGCAGGGTTTAAACAGGATGCACATATGGTTACAATTGTATATCTGGCAGGGAACCAAAAAGAAGAAAAATGTATTCACCATAAACAGAACAATACAGTCAAAACTGTGAAACAAGCAGCAGAACATCCCACAGCCAAGAGTTCTCACAACTCCAAACCCTCCAGACAAATTCGGTCACGCTCTACTGACCAAGCTGATATCCCCCAAGTTCCTTACAGTATTACACTTTGTCTGAACCTTTGATCTCAACTGGAGTTTGTCAATCGTAGTCTTTACTGGTTAGAGATTGAATTCCAGTGAAGAATAAGAATGACCTCAACTTTGTTACAGAAGTGTTGTAAAAATATATTAACCCTTAGAACACGAGCACCACAAATCCATGCTAGCAGTACAATAACTGGTAAATTGCCATATGGCAAAATAACTCCTTATATGAAAGCTCCTCTTGTATGTGTTAATGCTCAAGGTGTCCGACGACGCATTGTTTGGCGTTCCTGTGTCACATAGTACAGTTATTGTAGAAGTTACTCTAATTTGAAAAACAAGTAATAATAATGTAAATTAACATGAACAAAAATAAACTAATTTCTTATTTTAGGTCTTGGAAAATAGACAGACCAAATCATTTGTCGCTTTTTGGTGCAAGTTTGATACTGGACACACCTGGAAGTTGTACACAGGATGCAATGAAGCCCTCTGCCAAATATAAAACAAAGGAGAGGAAAAGCACTCATGGCCGAGTTCAGATGTTTGTATGGAGAGTGTGTGCCAGTTCTCATTTGTTAGACTGATGCTGTTAGACTGTCTCTGCAAGTGTATGAAAGATTGCACCTCGAGCCTTAACTGATTTCCTTGGAGGACCTGTAAGAACCATGATCAAAATAAGGTTTTCGTTTAGCGCAGAAAGACGAAATGGCACACTGAAGCCTTTGTTTGGATAACCCACATAATCCATGAGCATGTTTATACCCGCTCTACTAGTTTAATCAGGACAGAGATATCTTGTCTTCATTAAAGGCCAGAACAAAAGAGATTTCGGGACTTATGAGCAGTGCTGGTAATATGGCGGTCATGTGGTTGACGCAATCCTGGCAAGACACAGAGGTGGGCTGCTCCTGCTACGGTGGCCAGCCAGAGCAGTTAGGAAATAGAAATCGTGTGGGCACTACACTGTGAACCTGAACACAGGAGACAGTCACGCCACCCACATTAACTTCAAACAGGCTCAGGATGGGAACTTGCTTTAAAGCTAGATAAAGTATCGCAAGCTTTTTTTTTTTATGGGAACCAAGCGTTGTTCAGAGCAATGATTTTCAAACCAGTCCAGAGAGACCTGCACCCCACAAACCAGCCCATATTTTTGTTCCAACCCAGGTCCCAGCACACCTAAACCAAACTTATAAGAACTTATAAGAACACAGAAAAACCTAATACAGCTGTGGTGAAAGCAAAAAGACCATACGAAATGTAAGATTTCCAAAAGAACCCATATGCACCCTCAGGCTCTTTATTTATCTTTCATATAAACCCCCATCAATGATCAGAGCCAGACATCTTATCATAGTAAAGTGAGTGGAGATGAGTGGCTTATGTTTCACACCCCATCACTGATTTTCTTCAACTACAACCATGATATTAAAAGCACCTGCTTAATAATGTATAGGTACCCATCAAGCTATCAATACAGCTCCACTAGGTCTCTACAGGTGTGATATCTGGGACCAAGCTGATGGCAGCAGATCATTGAAGCCATGTTGTTAGTTGAGACCTCCATGTCTCAGGTTGGCTTGTCTGGCACATCCCACAGATTCCCGATTGAACTGAAATCTGGGGAATCTGAAGATCACGTCAACACTCAGTCATGTTCCTCAAATCATTCCTAAAACAACTTTTGCAGTGTTGCAAAGAATAGATCAGTGCCATGAAGGGGAGAACTTGGTCTGTAAAAAAGTTTAAGTAGGCGTTAAGACTCAGGTCACATCCACATGAATGCAGGGACCTACGTTTCCCAGCAGAGCATTGCCCAGAGCATCACACTGCCTCCACCAGTTTGCAAAATGCACTCTCCTGAAATCCACATGATGTAAAGGACATTATTTTTCAGACCACCTTTTCCCATTTTGTTTACTTTTGGCCTATCATAACCCAGGTGTGACTGCATCAAGATAACTAATGTTATTCACCTGTTTAAAGTTGTGGATTATCGTTTCTGGAGCAGTTTCCAATCTTCTGCTACTTGTGGCCTGCAGTATTGCTAACGGAATCAAGTATATTGTTGACCCCAAATGAAGAGAAATGCTTCTTTTGTCTGGCAAGAGAAACTGCGTAAACTCCGCTGTCCACACTGAGCTGGACAGGATTAGAATGGCATTTTTCAAGAGACACCTGTGAACCTCCTCTTATATGGCTGAAATGACTTCACTTTGCCTTAATTTGAATTAGAAACAGGGCATTATTGATCTACGTTAATACAGCTCGTTTCCTGCAGCTTCACACATTACCTCATCGCCTGATGTCATGACCCAACAGCTGCAGTCTTACATGCTGTTGATGCATGAAGTGATTATTTCTGTGCATTTCTGGAGAGCATTACACTTGCCAACTCAAAATAAGTCAGCTGGGGTGACACTGCCGGATGTATTGACCAGTTATTTCATTCATTGAGTTGACCTATTGCCTGTTACCCACCACGGTTGAAAAAGAAACCACACGCACAAAAAAAACCAATTACTAAAATGGGTCCAATGCTAAATCCGGTGAGAGTGTATTTTATAACCACGGTTTCTCTAATCTCTAATGTGCTGACGTGTGAAAGAAACAAGCATGAAACCAGATCAGTCTGCAGAGTATTAAAGTCACCTACTTGGCTGAGCAAGGTTCTCAACACATTTTGTCAGATTACATCATTAGGTTTGTTTTCATTTCACTTGCGTGGGCATTTCATGGGGTGATCATGCGTTTCGAACTTTTGTTTCAAGACTGAGCGATGTTACAGAGGCATACTGCCTTTCTGCTAATATAAAACAGACTGTATGGTTTCCCACAGGGAACAGGCCAATCAACACCACAACTAATGGTGGACTAAAGCCAAGATTATGCGTGTGTGTGAGAAAGAATGAGAAACGCCTGGGCCTCTGGGCTTCTCAGTTTGGCAAAAGCCCTCCCCCGGTAAGGTCACGGCTCTGTTCTCATACTGTCTGGGCAACTAATGATGACATCACCGTCAGCCATCTGTGACTGGGGCATGTGGGCTTTCACCTAGTGGAGGGCATTCCTCTGCCATGAGATCACCACATGCCCTACGAGAGGAGCCAATGAGAGACCACAGGAGAACAAAGAGCCTTGCCCTAGAATCCCCATTAACAGTCCAGTCAGGTCATCCAACTCGTTCAGAGGGGTCTCCATCAAGCCAAGGCAAAAAAAACCCTAAAAACTACTGCAGCTTTCACCAACTCTTGTGTCATGGAGTTTTATAATGGGGCCACTTAGAGGCTTATTGGATGAAATTATTAGCAGTTGCCACACTGACAAAACATTTAAAAGCAATAAAACATTTGAATTAATAACTCTGTCTGGGGTTGGTATAAAATTTCTCGCTCAGATTTAGACATGCAGGGAAAGAAAAAAAACCCACATGGCCCAAATTAAAAGTGCACATTACACAAATAAAATGGCACAAACTCAGGAGAAAGCAGTGACCCTCAGTCAGACAGCCCACTCCTGGAGATTTATCCTGACAAAAACAAAAAGGTACTTTAGTACGTGCCGTCGACTTCAATAAAAGTCCAAAGAAGAACAACTGAAAAGTGAAAAGATCTGAATGGTGGGAAGGAAACGCCCTCAATAATATGAGAGAGACCGAAACGCTTTATTTAAGATCATAAGCAGAGGTCGCTTATGTACACGCACACGCACAGGATTTAGACCGGACTGGGCAATGCTGGTGGCACAGGTTACCATTACAAGCCATTATTGGGACCTGGTTTGCGCAAATGAGAAGGTAAATGGCATAAGGTAGCCTAAAGCCCAGATTGAACAAGCCACGGTCTCCAATTAAAAGCCATTAAACTAAAGTATATCCTTGAAAAGCTTCAGACAACACTACATATAAAACATAAGACGCAAGTCAGAAGCATGAGCGGAGAGCGAGACTCTACATTAGAGGACCTGACTAACTACATGGAGTTAGTCAGTTCACATGGAGCACAGTGTTGAAATCCATCAAGCCCAATTGTAGCAGACTGGTTAATCAAGACACGCTGCCCGTTAGTCATTTCCAGAAAGAGCTCATTTGTGGGGCCAGTACAAAATAGAGGGCTGACCAAAAACTGTCAACCTCCTCGCTCTTGGCTTCTAACAGCTAAGCGGAGCTGGAAACAACCAAAGTTTGCTGCCAGGCTTGTAGCCTGTGGTTCATCTCACACACCGTCAAGATTTTTCCCCCCATTTGCAACATGCTCCTGCATATTCATGCAGAACAAGAAGCTTTCATCTACGCTGGAGTGCGAAGGAGCTGTTTGGAGTTCCTCCCCTTTCAGATCCCCACCATCCTTTTATTATAGCGTGCACTTATTCCTAGGCGATGACCTCACTCTCCTGGTGGAAGTGCCTAAGATGTTCCCACTTAACCAGTGGGAGGCCACCATATGGTTTATATGGTTATGGCATAAATCTCAATTACACACATTCACTCAAAGAAGTGAGGGCACGGACGTTAGGGAGGGAGACGGAGGCCGTATTTATGGACGACTCTGTTGTGGTGTCTTCCGAAGGCCTTTACCCTGACGTGTGGACTTTAGTGGCACGAGGACAGCCGTCTCAAGCCAGTGATCTTGAACGCTTCCGCCGTCACTTCCTGACAGCAGCCAGGGATTACAGACAGCTGCTTGAGCTGGGATCCGGTCCAGAGATGTGCACTGAAAGCAATCTTTATTTCTGAAGACTACAGTCATTCAGATAGATCTGCCATTGTAAAATACAAGGTTTGATGTTTTTCCTGACCTTATAGACTACCGAGCTATACTATTTAGCTAACACACTAATCCTTGGCATAACACTGGTTTTTACAATGCTGATATCTATTTAAAACTAGAGAACAATATTAATCGGAATCAGAAAATCCAGTTTCCAGAGGATACCGCTTATGCCACAGAAACAAGAACAGTGTAAAAAAACAAGTCTAAATAAAAGCAATTAGGAAAAATCTGCTGAAAAACAATAAGGGCTTTAGATAGTTCTGTATGTCAAGCTTCTGCCAAGAGCTTTCTACCTGCAAACTCCACCAGATTCCTTTTCTTTTGATGCAGTGACTGCAAGAGTTTATTCTATTGCAAACCTTGTGAGACCAGCTACCTGCATCTTTTTGAACTGCTGATGCCACATCATGCTTGTGGGAGAGCGCCAACACGTATGGCTTGTTGAGTTGGGTGCAAGCAAACTCTGCAGGTGTTAGCGTTATGGGAGCAAGATTAGCGATACCTAGGGTAGGATTTCATTTAAGCATAACAACCCAAATACAGGCCGTGTTCCCCAACTGTAAAGTAACAGTTCTGAAGATAACATCACTCGACTGCATTAGAGTAGCAGCTGGAATGGTCCTGCTCATTTTACTGCTTACCTTTGGTGAAAGGACCCAGGATTTAAACGTTATCAATTATAATTCTTGTTTTAAAGGTCTAGTTTTAAGCAATTCTACTCAAATTACCACCATTACTACAACTAGTAACCCAACTAGTTCCTAGTACAGGCTATTTAATTCTAGCTACCACTGTTTTACTTTGCTTACAGTCCAACAGGAACTTCAGGCTGTCTCAGTTAACTTGCTTTTAGCAAATGTTTACTAAAAAAGTATCTAGAGACCACAGCTAATTTGCATCTGCAAAGATGCCAGTGTGAAGGCTATTAGGATAAGAACATAAGCTGAGTCCAAAGGAGATTTTCAGCAAAAACATTTGTTTACCCTAAAAAAAGGACAAACAATCCCTCAGCCATAAAACTAATCAGGCTATATTTAAAACTGGGCCTTTCATTTTCCCTTCCAACCTAATTTTTAATTATCACTTTGCAGGTAAAGACAAAGAAACTAATAAAATTGAGTGTGTGGTCCACCAGTGGTCAGCTAACAGCAAAAACAAGGAAACGAGGTGGACTGAAAGAGTGAAACTCACCTGCTCATATCTCAGGTTACTTGTACTGTAGACTGGACACAGTACTCCTGTATACAGCCCAGTGTAATGTCAGAAACCACCCTTTGTGGGTGAATGGGATGGAAGACAAAAGACAGGGGTGGCCAGAAACCTGCAGAGTTCTCGATGACGCCGCCCCAAAAAAAAGGCCCCTCTGAACACACTTTGTGAGATGAGGGTCACCGACATTTCTCAAAAGGCATCAAACATTGTTTTTGTATCTACAGCCAAGCAAATGGGCCATGCAACAATGACAAACAAAAGGAAAAGTATCACTGAATGATCAGATTAGATTAGATTTAGCTCTGCAAAGATTCGAGGAAAGCTCAACTTAAGTATACAAGTTGTGTACGCGAGGTTCCCACAGTAACAAAACACTGTAATGCATGTTTGTTCTGTTACGTGATCACTCCAAATACCTCTCATTTCACATAAACGTTTTTTCAACCATTTTATAGACAGTCTGGCCATTCCAACAACGAAACAAAACACACTCAGGGGTAAAAGTTCCTTGAGTTCCCCTCAAGTTAAATTAATAAAATTAAACCATTAAAAAGTCTGGTGCATTATTATTAATACGCAGGGAACTACTAAGTAGCATCTCTAAATGTCTGTACTTGTTGAGAAAGCTCAAATTTATGTACAATACCATTTAGATGACCTATGCAAAAGTGTATAAAACTTTTTCTCAGTATGTGTTATGAAGTATGTTTCGGCTAACATAGTTAATATAGGAATAAATGCAAACAAACAAGAACGCAGAAAAATTTATCGAGATTTGTTTTGTTTGGGGAAAAGTAGTTTTTGTGAAAGCTG
>JBBPDH010000130.1:5489489-5504008 GCA_037974565.1 Clupeocharax schoutedeni
GGTCAAGAGCAGAGCAAATAAATCAACCCTGTACTGAGGAGTCTGGAGCTTTTAGCCTGCTAGCTAAGCCAGTACTTACTCCTACTCTGAAGCAGGCAGAATGGAAAATTCACACCAAGAAAAATCTTACAGAAATTGATAACAGCAGAAATTGATGGACCGGTTATTAGAGGAGGAAAAGGAATCAAATTCGATCCAACTCTAATGAATTAAGCCTGAGTAATCACACTCACACCCTGTGCAATGCCATGCTGTATATTTATTTCACTGGTGTGTGTACTGAGTAGTCATGACAGTCTACATTTTAGATTTTCGTAAAAATGTTTCAATAATGAATGCACTTTTAAAGAATTAAAAAAAGAAAAAAACGTTACATTATATCAGCTCCAATATTACAGTGCAAATTTTACAGCATGTTCCGTAGTTTTAAAAATTCCCATTAACTTGTCGTATTCCCCTCTTTAGCACAGTCTAATTTGCAAGGTTTAAGTCACTTTGTTTTCTTTTTCAGAAGTAAAAACCTGCGAAAGCCTTATTTTCAAGGGAAAACATGGTTCCCGTTACGAACACCAACCTATATAATAATTCATCCAAGAGGAGTTTTAAAAGAAGTCCAAACTTGCCCTCTTGATGAATAAAAAAGGCTTTGAAGATCATTCATACATCTGAAGTCAGCCTGTTTGAACGTGGCCAAACTAAATAACACAGTAGGCAGGAAATCTCTGTATTAGTCTTTGCAAATCTTTTGAGTTACGGCTCTGTGACAAATAGGCCTGAAACGCACAGCAACAGAGGCGATTACCCGCTCTGCTAATGTGCCGAATAAGGAGATCGCCTTTCTATAGGTTCCTTTGTTTGCACGTTTTATTTGTACTCATAAAAATCCCCTGCGCTCCTTAATCTGTCAGACATGTCTGAGCCATAAGTCAAGCGGCCATTGGTGCCTTCCAGTGGGCAAGACAGGCAGGGATACAGTTTCTGAATAAGCACAAGGATTTTTTTGGCCTTAATCCAAGAGTAGAGCCTCAAAGCCTTGAAAGAGTCATTCGCTTAGAGGTCACCAAAATCAAAAGGCCCTTATAGGTTCCACCAATGCCTCATCTTCATCATTAAAAGTGGGCCAAATGGTGACGCTGTTATCCAGAGCGACTGTCATTAGTGTCTTGCTCAAAGACACAGCGGAAGAACATGGTGGGGAGGGGGGTTTTCAGCTTCACAGGTAAGTGTTGTACCTGCTAGACTATGACCACCCCAAATCAGCACTTCCCTTATACAAGGTATTGTCACTTTGCAGGTTTCTAATAAGAACCCTCCCCAGGAGAACAACACTGCTGTTAAAGCATCCAGGTGCGTGGGGAACAAAGATATGCTTCCGATTACAAAACCCAAGCTGCTCAGAGCAAAAACATTTGAAAAATTTGAGCTCTGCAGCTTAAATCCCGGTTCAGTGAGCAAGGTACACTTGTGTAAGTGCTTGACAGAGATGAGATCATCGAATGTACTCCTTTCAAGCGCAGGCCCAACACAAATGGTATGTCAGGGGACGTAAAACATTAACTTTAATCTTGCATTGACCCACTGCATGGGTCTAAAGAACAGCATGACCGATTGCTTTGTTTGAGCTGGCTGAATGGGGGTGTAAGACAGAGTCATGAGAACACGATGTGAAATCCCTAAATCATTCGCAGCAAAGGAAAGACAGCTCTTCTAGTCAAAGCAAATAGAGGTGCCAGCAGTTAAGACCACATGAGGAAAAATGAAGGGTGGTGTGCACACAAAATAATTACTCAACTAGATAGAACAGCGGCGATTCCAGTTTCAATACAGGAAACGTGAGAAAAGTGGCTGAAAAGGTGTCTAAAATGGATGTTAATATTTCCATAATGTATTTCCCTCACTATATAGAAACTAGAGTTTGATGCAGGGAATAAGCACTCAAGTTTCAAACTGTAGCCCACAAAGTCCATATAAATATGCTGCTAAAACAGCCTGATCTAAATCGGCTACAAAAAGAAAGAAATATTTACAGATAAACCTAATCAGCTTAGCCCTGAACATTCTCTTTGAAGTTATAAGGACTGCCTCAGCCCAGATTGCCCAAATGAAGCACAATATCAGGACAGAGGTCATTCACATACCCAGTTAACGGTACAGTAACAAACAACTATTGTTAGGGTACAATCATATAAAAATAGCACAAGTGGACCTGAACTCAAAAGTTCTGAAACAGCTATTCGATACAATTCACTTTGATACAGTACAATTGTTACATCCCTAGCAGACAACAGGTGTGTGATGATCCGAACATGCTAATTATTGAGATGTAAGCTTTCATTCTCAACTCCATTAGCCTTATGGACAGTACAAATGGACAGAAACATCTGGCATTAAACCTTCAAGTTCCCCACTTCAACTAAAAAAGGGGGAAAGAAAACACAAACACAAATTTCTGTCCCAACAATAGCTAGAACATCTATGTAAATGGGATATCCTGGACTAATGAGCTTTTTTTATTGAGAGGATCAACAAAGAGCCACTCAAGCTCCATAAATTAAAGGTTCACCAGACACAGCTCTGTGGGTCTCTGAGCATTCAGTCTAAGCATGAGCTCACTGATGAGGTCACTATCGGAGGATATACAATTATAAAAACTGTACAACTGGCTATAAACATAAGATATGGGCCCTTTGAAGCAGCATACGGATGCGATATTAATTCTTTTTGATACTATGCAGTAGTGCTGTGTCGTTCAAACCATAGCAGGCAATAGTTTGAGGAAAGTGAGGGATGATTCATACATGCAGCTTGCACACGGCTAATTAGTGAGGTATAAACCTCCATTACTTAGCTACATTAGTCTTATATCTCCAGTACCAAAGTAAAGAAACAAACTACTGACATGAAATCAACTTCATCTGGAAAAAAGAGGGAAAACTTTTTTACAACTGTACAAAAAAAAACACTAGACCATCTATGTAAATGGCACATCCTGGACTAATGAGCTTTTTATCGAGAGGATCAACAAAGAGCCACTAAAGATCCATAAATTAAAAGTTCAACAGACACAGCTCTGTGGGTCTCTGAGCATTTAGGCCGAGCATGAGCTCACCGATGAGGTCAGTTAGATCGAGGGCAGGAGTTTCCTGTGCCTGTGGCAAAGACCCAGGCTCCTCTAAGGTCAGGCCTGCAGTCGAAACGATGTAAGAGTGGCCTTTGGTTACCATGACGCCAGGGTAAGCGTTTCCTGTGCTGACCTTGGAGCATTACTCTTCTTTGTTTTTCTTCCTTCTGCTTTTTCAGGTCAGGTCTGAGCACGGCAAAGGCCTGGATATTCAGTCAGACTTAAGGTAATGGAAGAGGTAAAGAAATGAAAGGCAGCAGATGAGGGAAAGTGTAACCGTGGCTGCGGCCGAACAAGCGACCACAAGAGGAACCGCAGAGGCTCCTAACATGAAGCGCTGTAACACAGGAAGGTGGCAGTGAAGCCCGTGGGTTTTCTTAGGCACAGGTTCTGGCACTTGATTTCCATGCGCACCAGAAGGTAGCGTGACGGTGAATATTATTGTTGAAGAGGAGCTCTATAGCAACCCTGAAATATTTGGTCGAGAGCACAGGCAGGGGTGCTCAAGTCTCTCCTCTTCAAAGCGCCTCCTTCTGCCTCAGAGGGGAGCAGGTGAGGCCTGGCGCCTCTCTGAAGAGGTGAGGGACAGAACCTGTGACAGAATCTCTAATGAACCATGAGAAACAGACTAAGCTAATTCACCCTTAAGGCAGACTGTATGAAGACTGAGCATATGACACTCACCATGGAAAAAACTCCATTGCCATTAACTGCTTATTGCTTGTAATACTTTTATATGAGAAGCACCTATTTAAGTGAACGGCCTAGACAATAAAACTTAAAACGTATAAACTGTTTAAACAATATACTACAGTTAAAATAGTGCTGTGTGTAACATTGTCTTTATCGGAGTTCATGAAATGGATCCCTTTTGATTGGGTACAGGCCAATTTGCAGCTTAAACATCTGAGATAATATTTGAAAGTCAGGAGGCAGCAATAGTAGTAGTTTGTTCTTTTCCTTTTAATTAGACCCTTAATTCTGGGTTGTATTCAAATTTCTATGTGCTAAAGGATAGGGTTGGATTGCACTGATATTTCTTATATTAACCATGATGGTGTTAGCTTGCAGCCTGTGATACATTACTATTATAAATGCACACAACTGGAGGAGGTTTCTGTTTAGTCCCCGACTACACAACACAAACACAACAAAACCTGTGGGACCACTGGAAATGGGCAATTCTAATGCTTTGTGTCTAATTGTTTGTTATTTTTAACAGTCTAATAAACGTCCTCTCACTCCTGCTTCACATGTTTTGCTGAGAGGGATCCACCACCCTAATATCAGCTCAGCGGTGGTCCTCTGAGGGTCCTGAACAGTGATGAAAGGCGTAAAAGGGGCCAACAATATGGTAAATGAAGCAGATGAAATGAATATAAGTACTAGGTTCTACAACTGCTACAGGACAACACTTTCACACATGAATGATATGAACAGTACGGTCAGAACAATTTCACAGTTCTTTTCTGCTGTTAAGGAAAAATGAGACGTCAAAATAAAAAAATCAATCCAATGTGATAATCTCAACTAATCTTTGACAAGAAAACAAATATTGCATTCAATTCGAAGTGCAAAGGGCTGCAACATGAGCGAATCCAATACTGCCTAACAGAGATTCTTTTGGACTGAGGTCAATAAGAACAGAACTGATAACCTACAAATGCCAGATATTTAAATTTTATGGTGATACAAAGCCATTTGGGCACATTCCACTCAAATCATGTCTATAAGTCACGTTCCTGGTGTCTGGTGAGTTCACGCAAGCATTTCCACCTTTGCAGGTTTCCTTCCTACAGCCCAGCCCCACACGCCTTTTCCTGTGGCCAGTTTATGTCCAAATCAGGAGTGTCCTGACTGCCCCAGTTACGCTCCTCTCAAGCAGGCAGTGGATAACCTGGACCCCAAAACCACCTCTGTGTTCATGGAAGAGCAAAGGACATGAAAAACCTGAAAGGTCCTTCTGATAAAGAACACATCTAGAGCTTTAAATGATGATCTTGAACAAACAGTTACTCAACAATATCAATGAGTCATTGAGGATTATGGACCAAATTTGCATTGTTACACAAATAGGCCTGTCAATCAATTTAATCTGTTTATGTAATTTATTCTTTTGATTATGAAACTCGCCACTATTGATTGAATAAAGGCCTATTTACAGTTTTAACATCTCACACAATATTAGAAAGTCAGTTGGGAAGCTGTGCTTCCTATTATAAATGATTTAATTGTTAATTAGTAGCAGCTTTGTTATTTCCTGTCAATTATTATTTATTTGTTTAGGTTAGACATCTGCATAAATGTACTACACAAATACAAATGACCAACACTGGTCATATCAAGGCAACTTTTTCTTTTTAAAACTTTATCTTTTGCGTTTCTCCGGCTCAGTTTCAGTTCAATGGGAATAAAAGGGAATATAATGACGTCAAGGGAGCCCTTGGACCCAACAGAAGTAGGGCAGATTTTTTGTCAGCGGCTCTTTACCACTGGCTTTGGACAGCAGCTCTCATTCCCTGAAACTGTACCTGAATGTGTGAACTGCCAGGGAGAACATGCGAGTTAAAAAGTCATTTATTGAGTAACTGATATCCAAGCAGGAAACGTGAGAAGAAATGGCAGGTTGGCTTTGCCTGGTGCTTAATCAAAGAATAAGAAGATTTACTGACTACGGAAATGAATGCTACCTGAAGCCTTAAACAACCCTGTACATAAAAGAAAGAATTACACATAAATGTTTCCTCTCAAGTTTATTAGTCCACCCAGAGGCCAATAGACCAGTTCGTCCTGAAGCGAATGCGATCATACTGGAGAGGATATCGGAATAAGTAAGGTAAAATGGTGGATTCCAGCCGTTTGAAGAAGCCTTAAGAGGTTTCCTTCAACGAGAATGCCAGAGCTTTGTGATTCCTCTACATGAAGGCCACTTCGCTGTAAAACAGCCCCCAGGAGGCGGAATGAAGACAAAAAGAGAGACAGTTTCCTGTGTGTGCACATGCTCACCACAGGACAAACACAGGGCGTATCGACACTGCCAATAAAGACGTGATCATCCAGTAAGACAAGTTTTCAGAGGCTGGTTTCAGCTCCGAAATCTGGGTTATGACAGAAAGCAGGTCCATTAACGCAAGAAGAAACGAAGATAGGCCATTCTACTTCTCAGTTCTTCAACTAAAAGATAAATTAATGAAAAGGGAACAACTTTACGAGATCAGATCATAAGATCATAAGAAACACAGAGTTCTTGAAGACTGTTATGTTACACCTCCTTACATGTGGGCTTAAAAGAAAGGAAGTTCTTAAACAGAGGGTCCCCCATGTCCACACATCTTCGTTCCATTCTCAAAACATCTTGCAAATCCAGTTCACACCCAGCACAGATTCCCACCATTTAAGCAAAAACACGTTTCATTAGAACTGCTGAGACCTTTCACCTCAAGGCATCCTAAGAACAAAGTAATGCAGTTATCCAGCAAATCACACCCCGAGGTTTCAAACTCACGTCCTGTTCTTCAGGAAAGTCAGAGGGAGTTGGCTCTTATCAAAGTCAGACTCTGGCCATGAGTGGACATGGGATAAGAACTGGAATTTCTCTGGCATTTCTGCCCTGTCAATCTCCATCTAAGAGCTCAAGTGAAGCGTGTTCTCAACAGGTTATATAATCGTTTTATCAAAAGCTGTGGAAGTGTATGAATGAAGGCTTTGAATTTCAGGTGTCAACATTTAAGCACAGTTGGTTCTCATTCAGACGCAAACCGTGTAACATTTAGAGGCATATGGTGTGTGTGTGTGTATGTGTGTGTGTGTGTCTGTGTGTGTAATTCATTCACATAATGAAAGTATAAGGCTTGGCGATGATGAAGAAATCGGATTTTATACTGAATTCATCACTGAGTACGAGGAGAAATGGACACAAAAAGTAATCAAAACATTTCTCTGCGAGGACAATATTATTAAATAGGAATTAAAATCATGCATATAAAAAGGTCATTATCTTTTACATGCATTCCTCAACTCATAAGCATAGATCAGCGTGTCAAGATTTTAAGTAGCAGTCTAGTGTATTTAACAGCAGACGCTATGAAGGAGCAGCCTATCTTAAAATATACCTTCAGGTCATGCATAACTTACCATTAAATGACACGATTTAATACTAATAAGCCTCACTTCACAGTAAGCCGTCCCCATTAACGTGAGCCATTCTCCACACACCCCATTAGTCTAACTGAGACAACACTGGATAGTTAAGAGGAGACATACGGAATTGAGCTCAGCCCTGCGGGGGCCCCGGGGCAAGCGAGCTGAAGATTAATCTCCTGAGATCTGCCCCTCTAAAACGGTGAAGAGGGAAGTAAAGAGACACGAGTAGGACCGGAGAAAACATTACAAACGTCTCTAGAAGATTACTTGACAACTCAACATGGTTTGAGAACACAGCAGAATGAATTAAATGTCAAATTTAAGATAAAAGATTCAATATGAGTTTGCAGAACATTTATTGTTGGGGGTTTAAGCTTGCATTATAAAGAGGGGGAACATTCATGCATATATCTACATCAAATTTACATACATAATGGCATTTAACTATGTGCTGAAACAGAAAAGTATATATTCAGCACACAAAGATATGTTTGAAAATTAGGGATGCACCGATTGCAAGTTTCTTGGTCGATTTTGGTTACTGATTTTTTATAAGCGTGATCGTCCGATATCGATTTTTCCGAGGTTTCAACTTTAATGTAACGGGGTAGTTACTTTCCTTGTTTACTGGTTACATTTATAATAGTGACATATGATAGGGGCACCTCTACAGCAAACACAAACAAAAATTTAATTTTCTTTAATATAAAGCTTTTTTTTCATAACATTTCTTTACAAATTTTAATAAATAAAATGTAATACATAAACAAATAAATAAACCCCCCCCCAAAAAAAAGATCGGTTTAAAATCGGCAATACATGTGAGTGATCAGGCCAAAAATCGGTCGTTTCCGATCACTGGCCGATCAATCGGTGCATCCCTATTGAAAATACAATATTTTAAAAAGTAGTGGAGAAGTTTGCATTTTAAAAATCCTGGATATTTTGATGATGCAAACTGCATGGTTGGGAAGATTTTCTCCTATGGGTGTGGAATTAACACGTTCATTTCGATCAATTAATCACACAAAAATTAACGCATTAAATACACAAGTCAACAAAAAAAAATGCCCAGAAACCACACCTTTCCAAAAGAGTTTTTTATGCCGATTTCAGACCTGCTTTCAGTTTCAAGATTAGATTTGCTATAGACTTGCATGCATTTTTTATTAAATCACAGGCACTGATCAAGAACTGTATCAATATTTTCAGTGTGAAGTCAGACAGACCACACTCTGGCATACATATAATGATCAGTGTCAGTCAGCTACCACTGTTTCTTCAAAACACTCAGCATATCATTATATGATAATTATACCAACTATCATGCCGTATAGAACTTGCTTCATCCCAAAACCACGTGACTTTAACCCAGGGTGACATATGAGTGACACGCAAGACGCCGAGTGCAGCACGCGTCCACATTACAACAGTTCTGACACCCGTGCTTGTGTGTACATGGTCTTAAACTGCACCTAATTGATGGACTTGTTTCCATCATTGTTCTTGCTGAAGCATTTCCCCCTCAGCATTTTAGGTCATATTTTTGATAGCTGTGTCAATTACTGCACAGGAACAGAGCAGAAACCAGGAACTATTATTAAAGGAAAGACACTGAATGTCTGTAACTGTTATTAAAGGAAAGAGACACTGAAAGTCTGTAATGCTGATTATTCATTCACTCATATTGCAAAGTTCGCTTAAATATTAAAACACTTTTACAGCAAAAATGTGTGATTAATTTAGATTAATAAATAAGAGATGCTGACTAAAAAACCCAAATTTATGGTCAAAATAACAAACAAGGATGAAGGCGTTAGGCTTAACCAACCTGGACCTCACTGAGAAAGAAAAAAAAAAGTATTAAGGGTTTTAAGTTCAGAGTCCTCCTAACCTTGAGGAATCAAAGACATTTTGACAAAAGGAATTGACCATAAGTGAAAAATTACAGCAGATTACTTCTTACCACCTCAAAACTGCGACTGCCAACAACAACTAATGTTTTTCATTACCTTTGGCACCACCTGTCTTTGCTCTTTTGGCTGAACTACCTGTTTACTAGCATTGTTGAATGAGTGATAGACGTGTAGGAAATCACAGTTTAAGCAGCCACTGATCTCCAAACGGTCTCTCACTATTCTCCCAACTGTTTGCTTAACACAGAGATACAACATCTCACATCTAGCCGCCAGTCAAGAGCTACAATCCCACTCTGTTCTGACCAGAGGTCACAGGGAAGAGGCAGCAATGGGAATAAACAGGAATTCGCAAAACCACCTCGTCAGTCACACCCGGAGGGAAAAAGTCTGGCACTCCTCCGCACTCAGCGCCGCAGAAACATCCAGAAACCGCTCAGTAATGGAGACGTGCAATTCAGTGCGTAACGATACTCTTACCCAACATTAGCAAAGTTTACGCAAAGTTTAACTTTTTTTAATAAAAAAAAAACTAAGGGGGGGGTGCTCCTTCAAAATTCCAATGTGGCCAACTCCCACTCACTAGCGAGGATACCAAGAAGGTCAAGGCTAGCGCGTGTCTGCTCTGAGTACTGTGCAAGAATCTTAAGCAGCTATAAAAATTATTTAAAAACTGTTTAGATATGCAGTGTTTTTTCCTACATTAGTATTACTACATATACTAAATAAAACTCAAAAATATTTAGTAAAAAATATTTAGTATTACTTGTACATTAATTAGTTTTACCTATAGTTTACATTACAAACCTGGGTTTTTTTTAACAACGAAAATGTTTGTTAAATATTCTGATACTTTTTTCTGCCAGCAAAGTTAAGAATAAATGCAAACAAACATGAAATAAAGACGCTATTAGACACTGAGAATATTGGTTTTAAACAATGTACAAGAAGTCACTAGACAGCTCAACACGAGAGAAGAACACTAACTGCCAATTCTTATGTGCTGTGGGAGCAATTCAACAGCACAAGCGAATGGAGGGTTGGGGGGGCATCCTACCCACCCAGACAGCCAAGTAGGTCATGTTCTTCTGGATTCCCAGCCACAGATAGATGTGGCCAACCCAGAGACTAAACTTATGATCTTCTGGCCATGGGGCCAATGCTCGGTTTACTGACGGACTTAAGTTAAAACCTAACTTTTATTATAAAATTGCTGTTAATGTAACATTAAATGTGCTTCACTCATGCACATAAACTACAGTGAGAGCTCTTCCAATGTCTTGATTTGTTTTACCACAGGGACGCTTTAAACCTTAAGTGCTTGGCATAATGGTTGTTTCAAACTGCTTATGGATCACAGCTCAGGTCCTAAAAGAAACAAGAAAAGAGCAAACAAAAAAGCCATTTAACAATACACTGTTTTCTAGGAGTCCTAGGAATAAGTCTGGCCACACATCAGAAGCACATTTAACAAGAGTATCCAAACAAAACTCCCCATCTGGACACCCAATAAATTCCCACCTCCATCATGCTCCATCCAAAAAGAGTCCAATCTCATGGGAACATTAACAATTAAACTGAGAATTCAACAGTCTGAGTCTCCGTTGTTCCTGCATTCGGTTGTCTTTAGAGATTACAGTTCTGATTTACTGAAGGCCTGGTGGAGCTGGGATCTGCGAGGGAGGCCTGTGGTGGCTTGCGGTTGTCGTTTTGATTAAAGGCCCTCTAACACCAGTGAATTCCATGAGCATGACCGCTCCATCCAGAGATGCATATTTGTTTAGGTTCAGCTCAGAGGATGCAAGTAGGAGGGGGGAGCTTTCAACGGCATCCAAGTTTAGGCCTTTCTAACACGTCGATGCAGAGTTGATCGTCCATGATTTTTGGGGTGGGATGGGGGGGGGCTTGCTAGACTTGTATGTACACACCACACCCTGCCTGGCATGCCACCGTGCACTCTGTTGGTGGGATTTATGAACTGCTACCAAGAACAGGGCTGACTTTCAGACAAGCTGATTACAGACCTTCTCCGAAGAGATACGCATGTGAAACACTGCTTCTCGCTGGATGGGGAAAACAGTTGACAAGAGCAATAAAAACAGAAAAACCCAGTAAAACAGTAACAACACAAACCAGTCTTGAAAGAAAAACAATGACCAGAGTACTGAACTTGAAGTGACCACCTCCGAAAGCCAGATGGAAAGGCACTTAATCACCAAAGCCCCAAGTGATGTCATACGTCCTCCCCCCAATACCTTCTAGTACTGACTCATTTCAGCAGCCTCTCCGCTTTCAAATGAAAACGTAATTGCGTGAACAGCAAAGAATGCATTGATTGCATTCTGAGACAGTGAGCACTTATTCCACTTTTTTCCTTTGCCATGGTTCGGGAACTGACTCCATTATCCAAGGCAGCATCAGACAACCTCAGAACATCAAGGAGACCACTAGGGCTATTTCGAGTTCCTTACAGACCACACTGTGATCAAACACATACATGTTGGAACAGGATCGATATGTAATTTATCGTGGCACCATACTCAGCCTCACTCACAGAGCCGTGGTGAATCGACTGGCTACATACGTTCAAGAGGCAAAAAAAACATGTCTGGTCACATGTTGGCAAATTCTATAACATGAGCAGCCAATAGCTTTCACAACCTGACAAACCACCCCCGAGATAAATCTTCTCTTAGTAGAAGTCCTCAACAAAAGCCTTAAGGTGAGAAGCCAATGCTTTTTATTGAAGATCATTTGAAGAGCCTCTTTGCCCAAACATAACAATACACATGGCCTATTTTGGCCCACGTCCGCACGAAATATTTGTGAATATGAAAAACATATCTAATTACTTTATTTTCCAACATCAATGGCCCGACATGCTTTACATTTACGATCTGAAAAATCAAGGTCGTCTACACTGGAGGTCTCTGAAGCAGGACATTTCTTGGACGCAGAGAAAATGAATCTTCAGGTCGCAAAAGAAAGCAGCTTTCATAGATTTTACCTCATATTGTCTATGTTTGGGAGTAAAGCTGTTCACAGTCCACATTAAGGACGTGACCTGTAGTCTGAGCACAAATGCCATACACATTCAAGAAACAAAAAACAATGGCTCGGGTGGGGAGCGGGTATTGATCTTGCCGTTCCGTCACCTTTCCAAATTCCAGGCTATATTTAGCATTTGAAACCAATCAAAACAACATGTGGGCAGCCTCTGGACAGGAAGGCACTATCGTTCAGGATGTATCTGTGTAAATTCTAACCTTTGGGAGACATTTATCCACTTCCTGAGTAAACAGGCGAGATAAGAGCAGTGGTGTAAACTGAGCTTAAGGCTGTTATTGCAAAAAAATTGTAATAGCATCATTTAAAGGGTCCATATGTTACATTTCTCTTGCTGTTTTAGCCCACTTCAAGCCTACCTTTGTTTCTGTGGTGCTATAGTGTGTATTAACCAATATGTATACACACACAAATGCATTTTCCAACCTCTTTTCATCTCTTACAATTAAACAGGCTGTATTTTCTACTGTGCCTTTAAGACTGATAACATATATAAAAACAAACAGAATATAAATAAATTATCTTGTGATTGTGTGCCTCATTCAAAACACAGTCTGGCCTGGAAAATTCATTTTGAATGGGTGTGGTCAACCTGGGCTAAATAGGTAGCTTAAAAGAAATTCCAGGGTGTTTTTTTATTATATGGGCCCTTTAAAAGTGGGCAGGGTATTTCTCAGCTAATGCTGCTGCAAAGATCACGAAGGCATTTGTTGCTGGTTCGGTACACAGAAGCACCAGACAGAATTATTTTAAGACTGGTTAAAAAGATGAGCTGGCAAAATGAGGCACATCTCCAGAAACACCTGATGTTACTCATCCTACCTCACTCAGTGTCTGCACCTAATCTATGTCTGGGATGAATAGTAAATGTGTGGCTGGGTGATCGCTGGCATGACAAAGTATGTAAGCCTCTGAGGAGCAGGTAAGGTCATTTCCATCTAGAGTGAAGCAGTAATACAGTGATGCTCACCTACACATAAAGATCAGCTCTCAGAACTGAACAAACATCAAACTCAGAGGTGAAGAGTTATTTCTCATATGAAATCCAAAGATCAAATTCGTAATAAAATGTTTTTTGCTCTAATTTTACCACCCAATTTTATTAGCAGAGTTTTTGGTCCACAGTTTGGTTCAGTTTGATCAACCTGAGACCACCTCTGTTGGTCAGACCAAACTTTGACCTTTTCACGCTGGTGTCTTAAGACCAAACAGAAAAGTCCAGACCAGATAAGGCTGTTGTGAAAGCGCTCAAAAGATCATAATATCGTAATATTCTCAAACATGACGAACATGGACACTGAAAAGTAAAAAAATCACAACAACGTCACCATCCAAAACTAAATTATACACATTGTTTATCTGTGCAAGGTTTATTTCACTCACATTTATGGCCATGGCTTCAGATGGTTTTATGAGAATGACCCAAAAAGTTCCCATCCAGAATGTATGCAGCCTGGCAGAAAAGCCACATAAATCAGGCCGTGGCTGCCATGACAACGCTTGGTTGTGTTTTCCACGTCAGGATAATTATCAAACACAGGCAGTGACTCAATTACACCGTGATGACGGCTGGGATTAGGCTGCGTCTGCTGAGATAAGCACCTGTTTCACAACCTCCGCAGGTACAAACAGCATCACGCAGATCTGGTCCTGCCTTCCCATGTTGCACAATCTGAAAACTGTAAGACATGTATAGCAGCCACAAGACAAATAAAGTGAACAGCGCTGCCAATCTGAGGTCACCGCAAAACAGAGAAGAGTTTTTAAGATAAACGTGGCTTTGGTTTTCAAACCTTAATTGCTTCATGCTTTCACTCGCTCCAGGTTGGACGAGCCTTAGCTACTGGTTGATGAGGTGGAGTTTGAATAGGTGTCTTTTTTTTTTACACAAGTTTACAAATCCAGGCTGCAGCAAAGAAAGTAGAACAATCAATAGGATTAAGCAATCTCCTCTGGGATCAATACAATTTTCTGTTCCTGAGGAGAAAATGCCTTACTCCAGCGTTTCTCAAACTATGGTCCGCGGAGCCTCGCTTCTCAACGCTTCTGTTACTGTGCGCCCCATCCCCGCCCCCTTGACTTCACGGCCCCGCCCCTTGTTTCAGGAGTCTAGAATGTTCAGCTCTCCTGCCACAGACGTATATATGGTTATATTTTGTTAGAAATATACAGTGGATATGTAGATGGGCGGTGGTGTGTGTGAAGGTGTGTAGATGGGCGGTGGTGTGTGTGAAGGTGTGTAGATGGGCGATGGTGTGTGTGTGAAGGTGTGT
>JBBPDH010000130.1:5506321-5519143 GCA_037974565.1 Clupeocharax schoutedeni
CCCCTGCTTCACTTGGTGAATGGGTTAAATGCAGAGGTTGAATTTCGTGCTGTTCACGTATGACAGAATGATCACTTCACTTTAATGCTGGGCTTCCATGTCTGGGAATGATTTAGCAAACACGTAAAATCACTACTTTATACATTTTATTTGAATATATTTTAATATTAGCTCTTAAAAAACATACCTCTCAGGTAAACAGATGTTTGCATGGTCCGTGGAGATGAATTACTAGACACCCGTCACAAGTGTTTCTACTGAGGTTTGGGAAAACTTAAGTAGTCCTTGCTAGAATTTCTCCATGGAAGTACTTAACTGCCTAAGCACGTCAGTGAGCGCTCCGTGCTACTGGTAACAAGAGCAGCTTGTGGCCTGGTTAGGGAGTTGCCCCTGCAATCAGAAGGTTGTGGTTTTGAAGCCCAGGACTGGTAGAGGCACCCCTGAGGTACCCTTGAGCAAGATACCGTCCCCACACACTGCTCCCTGGGCGCTGTGTTCCTGACTGCCCACTGCTTCACTTGCTGAATGGGTGAAATGCAGAGGAAGAATTTCACACTGTGCGCTGTAGTGGGTTCACATATAACAAAGGGACAGTTTACACTTATTTAGCCTATACAGTAACAGCAGCAAATATTGTATTGTTTTAGTGCATTTCATTCTGGACGTTTCCAACAAAGTACAGTTAGGAAATGATAAGCATTAGTCACACGGGCGGATCAGCATTGCATCACAGCTCCATTGCAAACAAGGGTAAAGGCGCGCACACACACACACACACACCACACCGCGCCTACTGATACAACAGCTGTTTGCTGGGCTTCGCTGGGAGGTTTGAAGAGAAACAGGTTGACACAAGGCCCAGAGCAAAATAACTCCATACAGAACGCAGAGATTTAGACGCAGTAATAGCACCATTGCCTCATCAACTCTGCTTCAGTTTGTCATGGTACGCGTCTTTACGTCTGAAATAACCGGCCCGTTTGGGTCTTTCAGCACAGCACTGGTGACACATCGGTTGGCTGGGTGAGAGGGTAATGAACGGGCCAAAATGATTCGCTCATCGCGTCCCTCCTCTTTAAGCAGTGTCTCACAGGCAAAGATTATCCCTTCGGGGCGTTTAGTGTCACCTCCCCCGTAGGCCACGGCGGTCTAATCTTCCTCTGACTCATCAGGGCCGGAACACACCTGCCACCAACCTTCTACACGATCAGACTGCTACTGATGATTTCCTCCCACCACTGATGGATCAGAGCTGTGGCGAGATCATGAGTAATTGGACTTAGAGGTCCTTTTCTCTACTGGCTTTAACACCTTTAATTTAATGCTAAGTCCACGTTAAGAGAACATATAGGAAGTTTCAGTTCCACCCCAGTGGCGTAATTATTGGAGAGATGGAAAGGGTGCAATCAAACTGGGGCCTGGGACAAACAGGCCCTTTAAACTCTGACCCTAAAATAGATGTTGACAATCATATCCATGATTCAGGGAAGATTTGAGTTAAGAATTATACCATCATTTTATGTTAAATGGTCATTTTATATAAGGGTCTATTCGTTTTTTGTATTGGGGTTCACAAGATCCTGGTTATGCTACTGGTCCTCAGTAATGTAACTGGATCAAACACATCTTTACAATTTTCTACTTGGTTGCTCTAAAAACAAACAAATTGGTCTAAAGGTAAAACAAAACCCTTTTAAACAGATATATAAAATGTTGTGTAGGTTGCTCAAATTTTGTGTAATTCTCTTAGTAGATCAGCCAAGACTGAAGGCCCAACCATTCTTTCACAACTGATTGTAACATGACTGTAACATGACTAACATGACTAGTGTCCTTGATGTATGACTTTAATCCAGGGGTATGCATGACCATGTTAGGTGAACTATATGTGAATTACAGTCCTTTATAAACAGTGCCATCATAAAGGGCAAAAGTTGACTGCGTAGTTGTTTTTGTTCAGCACTGGCTCATCACATTCATTGATCTTGCTAACGGGGCTTACAGAACGTCCGGAGTTGATTCTAGGTGGCATTTGCACTTGGAGCTTGTTGTTGTTGCCGCTCCACAATGGTAGTAACACAGACTGTGTTGACTCTGTATAAATCTATCACAGACAAAACTAAAATATTGTCTTTGAGTAATCTGGTTTACCCAGTGCTGAGAATAAAGATCATACTAAAGAGCTTAGCAATACTGGATGAATGAAGAATGCACAATCACAGATGTCAAAGACTATCAAAAAGAGATACATACACAAGCATGATCTCAGAGGATTTTCAAGATGCAAACCAGGTAAGCCCCAAAAATAGAAAGGCTAGATAATTCATACTTCGTAGTCAGGACAAACCTTGTACATATTTTTTCCATGGATTTTGACAATGCCCTTTTCTTCGTCAGTCTCACGATAAATAACTTATTAGACATTCTACAATGACTTGTTCCAGTAACTTTAAATCCTAAGAATGTGTATTCGTTGCCTTAGTAAAATTACCTTTTGGAAGTTTATTGGAACACCAACATGGACTAAATGTTTGGGACAAACAGATTCTTAATAAAGCATGGAGAAAACAAATGAATCGCTCCCAATTCCTATCTGTGAAACATGGTGGAGGTAGTGTCAAACCTTTGACACATATGAATGCCAGTTGCATTGGCAGTATCTATGGACCAGACTTTATGATACCATTGATTGCTGAAAAGCTGAAGGAAAGACATGATGTATATAACCTGATACCTTCATGTTATTGCTCAAATCTAACTTTGAAAGAGTTGTGAACCAGCCACTCTACACTTCCATTTCCTGCCAAAATTGCACTGAATCAAGTTAGAAAATGGTCTTCTTGGTAAGAATGCATTTTTTGGTATCGATTCTGTGCCACGTCCTAACGAGGTTCAAGACTTTCCTGCTTACACTGGACCTTTCAGAAAAAAAGAAATGGCAGAAACCTCAGCATTACGGTTTGTTGAGATGCCTGGGCTGTCACCAGCGAGGGCGGAGAACTTCCTGTCAGCATTAGTGCTTCTACTGACTCAGCACCAGTATCGCATTCCTTCACA
This sequence comes from Clupeocharax schoutedeni, assembly GCA_037974565.1. Lineage (NCBI taxonomy): Eukaryota > Metazoa > Chordata > Actinopteri > Characiformes > Alestidae > Clupeocharax > Clupeocharax schoutedeni. The sequence continues at coordinate 5,509,379 of JBBPDH010000130.1, forward strand.
TCACAAACGTCTCAGTGACATCTTGGTGAAGCCCTCAGATACACCATTGTTGGAGCTTTTCTATCCTTCTCGGCTATAGTTGAAGAATGTCACCACACTTGAGGAAATATTGTCAAAACCACAGGCCTCCCAGGCAGCCAACAAAGGACAAAGGACAATGCGCAGCACTATCAGCAAGAATTCCAGGTGGTTGTGTCACTCTTGGACACATTTTTCCATATAAATATAATTCTTAAAGCTAAAAGACGGTAAATGTACTTTAGAGAAGCATCTTATGAGTCAAGGTTCCCCCCACAGGCCTGCACATTTTAGTGCTTTCTCTTCTTTAACATCCCGCTGTTACTCGATAATTCTTAAGCTCATTGGTTTGATCAGGTGTTCTGGGAACGTTTGAGACACTTAAATATCCAGGACTCTAGAACTCCAGAACCAGGGTTGGAAATACTGCTGTAAGGGACTGCCATCTTGTGTCCACGTTTCAAAACAACACTGACCTCAAGGTCATGTATTATATTGCTATTTACTGCATCATAAAGATTGGACAAGAGCATTGTTTTCAAGCTCCAGTAATCAAATCTTATCGGTTTAAATGTCTACCTTAATTTCTGTTATGCAAGTGGAACTACGATTGCAAATACAGGTCAGGGCACAATTTGCTCTATGACTGTACAATCTGGAGATAACCACAAATGATTAAATAGAACATTTTGCAGTCACCTTCTTTCCAGATCTACCTGAGCACACTAATAAAGGAACAGCTAGCTGAGAGCATTGTTCAATGATAGTTGGGGAAAACACTATCTCCTCTCTTGATGGTGCAACCAAAGCTCTTAAGATGTTAAGAGCTGACCAAATCATTACATTATTGATGGGAGAAAAAAAATGTAAAAATGTACAATGAGCTTTATATGTAAAAAAAATAAATAAAATAAATAAAATAAACATGATTTGCTCTAGCATAATGATCGCGTTCATGGTCCTTGTCTCCTCCATGCATTTATAGAACAAGTAAATCATAATAAAAAGGAGAGCATATGAGAGCAAAAGTTGTTTTATTAAAACCATGCACATCACATGTGTTAGTGCAAATATTTAACTCTTGCTTTCTGTACTCTTTACAAAATAGAATTTAAACGGTTATCTATTAAGAAAAGTCATTCTGAACCTCAAAACATTTGCAAGCAAAATTATTTACAGGTAGAACGTGGTGTACCACTGGCTTGATGAAAATGGACGGTAAAAGTTTGTTTATTTTTGACCTAGATCTTCAATTTCATTGAGATCAATATCATGGTAGGGTTGGCTGGTAATGTGTGTAGTCCTACATGCTACAAACACCTAGATATCAAAAAAAAGATAAACTGTGTTCACGCATTAGTTTGAAAACTAACAGAGAACACTTCTCTAATGGTTTACAAACGGACACATTGGTGTACTACAATATGCGACTGGCCGTATCAACCTAATAAATTTTACTTTGCATTCAATATTGCTTTTATATCAAACATTGCTAGCGAACAAACGTGCAGTAGTGTGAATGACAAAACATCTTAAAAAATCTGACCAAACGGGGTGAAAAAACTAATTTGGTGAAGACAAAAAAAAACTGATGGCGAAACAATATTTTAAAGTAAGTGTTAAATTGTGTGTATTCCTCAAACAAAAAGTGTGATCTCAAACAAATGACTGAAGGCATGTTAATCATTTGAAAACCAACTGCAGCAGAACATTAGATGTGATCAGTGTCACTGATATTCAACTTTATTTTTGTGAATATTATGTATATTTACACACATACATTCGTACATACATATTTACAGACAAAATCACTAGGTGGAGTCTCCCTAGCTTGCTTTCTAGCATTGCAGTCAATGTGTGTGAAGGAAGAGATTTCAAAGTCTGATGTTAATATTAAAAAAAGAAAGAAAGAATAAGTCCTCAAAAAAGTCCTCTAACTGAGAAAACGTGCTTGAGGACATGCTCTGTTGCTTTTAGGAACTCGGAAAGTTAACCTGTGCTACACCATGCTTTGCATTTGTGTCTTTATCCTTTTCTGAGGGCTGTAAAAAAATAAATTGAAATTTATTGACAAGGTGGAACAAGGTTAAGCTTGTTTGCTCCATGACCGAGAGTTTATTTACAGCGCAGAAGACAAAATGTGAACCAACACCACACAGATCATTGGCTGTTCCTCTCCAAAACATACATAGCTCAACTCTGTCCACTCATTCCAGTCCGAAAGCATTTTTAAATAGTTCACTTCCCATTTTACCCATCTTAGTCCCTCGGTTTCACTATAGGAATTTCACCAAACATTTCTGTGCTTCAGTTGAAGTAGACCTTTGACAATGCACAACTCACAACTTTGCACATTTTTTCGCAAAGCTTTTACATCCTATTCATTTTATACAAAGAAGAACTAGTACTCCATGATACAGATAAGGCAGCAAAACCCCAGCGCTTTGTTCAGGAGGTACTGCAGAAGCAGTTTGTGTACAGTAATCAAGCTACTGCAGCCCTATTGGTTGGGAATTTGTTCAATGACGAGCCTAAATATTTAAAATATTCAAGTGCCCAACTGGTCGGTGTAAAAGCTACAATATACCCAAGTCAACGTGTCTTACCGTCGCAGAGTCCTACAGCTCAAGGAATTTGAATTTCCATGTTAAGTAGTGTAGTGTCTTTGACATTAACATTTGCATTTATAGTACACAATACAAAGAAAACGACGAAAGCGTACAATGACATTACTGTGCTGGTCGTTGGTTGGAACACGGTGGCTGGAACACACAATTACAGCACAGAGGACTGAACGATTTAGAGACATTTTCTTTTGATTGAATGAAGCGCCACGTTAGTGGAGCATGAGTGGCACTTCACTGAAGACAAAAATGTGTCTGTGAGTGTTTACACGCATCTAGTAGTAGTTAACTTAGGCACTCCCCTTTTTGTGCCCTATCATTTAAGATTATAATTTGGCTTTCCAACTATTCGGAATACCACATTAACATCCAACATGGCAAACCACAAAAAACAAACTAACTCGCCAACAAAACGTTTGGTACCCATCTGAAAGGAGAGGGGGAAAAAAATAAGCCTAGTTTAGGCCACTTTAATAATCAAAATTCCCATCTAACTGAAAAAAAAAAAAAAGATCTTTACCTCATCTATAATAGAAGTTACACCCTTTATTTCCCCTTTTTTCTCTATAATATGTACATTTGCAATTTATACAGTCACGGTGGAGACCCTGGGGCTCTGTTTGGAGGTAACGTGTCCGGAGTAGGCCTGACCACAGGATTAAAACTGACACCGGGTCTAGAGGGCGGACTGCGCCGTGGTCCGGGACACTGGCTGCAGTGGTAGGAAGGGGTGTTGTGATTGGCTTTTTATCTCAGGAGGAGCTCTTGGCCAAGCTGGGATACAGCACCACTGCCGTCACGGCAACCATCACAGCGACTGCTGGCATCCAGGGCATCCAGCCACTCTGAAAAGGGGAGGTACAGATAAACAGCACTAGAGTTAGCAAAGACCTTTCAGATACCAGCGCCACAGCAAGCAGCTCAATGGCACTGGAACAGTGGCTGAGACTAAAGACAGAGAGAAAGAGGAGAAAAATAGGACGGGAGAGTGGAAAAAAAAAAGTATAGAACCAAATAAAGAATAAATAAATAACTCAAAATAAGAACAAAAAAGATAGGAGACTTAGAGACATTTACATCTGAATAGAGAGAGTGAAAGACAGAGAGACTGAGTAAAAGGGGTGAGAGAGAGAGAAAAGCTATTTATGCTTAAAAGTACCATTTACCTTATGGAACTTGGTAGTTGGAAAATTTAAATCAAACACTGCCTTCTTTCTTCAAACTCAAATCAGGTCAAAACAAATGAAAGAAAAGCAGTGTTCGATTTGAATTACAGCCAAAAAACAGCAAAGCAAATGTATGATGTAAAAAGCAAAAACATGGAAAGAAATAGAAATAAAATCCAAAATCCCTATTGCAGAGATTTACTTACACAGTAGTGGTCCAAGCAAGACAAGACAAGTAATGGATGACTGATTAGTAGGTGGTTTTGTGTGGACGAGGAAAATGTTAGATTTCCCCAAGTGTTGCTAAGCACCAAAAAGGGATTTTGGGCAAAGCGTGAGCAGAAATGATACTATTTTTTTTTTTTTGGCCATGCATTTTTGATAACAAGATGGTTAACAGTACAGAGGGGAAAAATAGAAGACACACAGACACGGACTTGACAGGAGCGCTGTGTACCTTTCTACCACAATTGGCCGAAGCACCAATACAGCAAAGCCAGGATAAGGCCGATGAAAATGGCTTGGACAGGCTGCAATATGGATGGCTAGAGGAGGGAAGGGATATTACAATAATCAACTTTTAAACTAATCAACAGAAATCGGGTCTGAAGGGGCAACTCGCAACGGCTAACACAAAAAAAATAAACAGGGACTCAAATGGAACAGGAAAAAAACAAGGGAGTATTGGTAAATTAAGACAAACATAAAAATAATCATTGAATGCCTGACAGCCACAGATACATTTTTACGTCTACAAGCAGGACATAAGAAACAAGGACAGTGGAAAGGAGTTAATAGACCATGTTAAACAAAATTTTCTGAACTTGTTATGAAAACAGCCTGTAACTGGTGTTAAAAGGGTCGTTCCATCACTTTAACCAATCAGAGGGTCCAGCATGGGAGCCATACCTAACAAGTTCTGTTCAAAGCACAAATGTTGACAAAGACATTTGCTGTGGAGCACAGAAATAATAGAGTCAATAGAAAAAGATATTCATTCTTCTCCTTAAATTGATTTTAATATGCCTATATCTCATCTACTGTTAGGAAATTTTGGAATCAAGATGATGAATCGGACTCTCATATGGTCATGATGCAGAAGATATTAAAAAGTGATGGAAAGCCCTTTAAAATTCCAGTTTAAGGATGTTGTGTGGCCTCCTTGATCAATCAGCAGTAGGAGTGAACAGCTGCGAGTACGGCTAGTGACGTGAGACAACTGTTTAACAGTGTAAGCAGTGATCACTAGCTTTGCAAACCTTGATGGGGAACAAAATACCTAGAATTCTTAATGAAGGAAAAAAAAAAAAAAAAAAAAGTGTGGTCAAAAAAAAAAGCTGAACTCCAGAAAGTTCCAGAGGTCTTTGGTAAGCAACGCAAGACACCTTCAAAAGAAATTAAGAGCAAAATTAAATATAAATGTTGACCCACACCTCTCGTAATGCTTAATTAAATATTTAGGATTTTCCCACAAGGCATTAAACCAGTTTCCAATATAAGGCCTGAGCGCTATATTTCCCTGTGCTGTGCAAAAGTAGGCAGCAGGACGTCAACTTTGCGCTGACTGGGGTGGTGAATGAATCTCCAGAGACAGCATCTAATTATCTGAGCTTCGACAAATTGCTTCACATCCTGTGACGATCACTATAGTGCTGAAATTTGTTGAGTAAAACATGTATATGCTCACTGCCGCTTTTATTAGAAAACCCTTTCCTGTTACTTCCAATTGCTACGCACTTTGAAGTCCAACACACAGGACATTTACAGTCATTTAGAGACGGCAGCCAATCTGCTGCTGCACAGCCTGTCGGTCATCCCTCCACCCCTTCATGACTGGTCACTTTCTGACCACAGGGATGCTGCTGACCAAGTCTCATTTGCATGGTGGGTTTTTCTGCAGTGACACTGTATAGCAGTGGCATATTAATGTGTGCGTGCTGCTGGTATTAATGTGGCACTGAAGAGCTCCTGGGATTTTCAAACTTGCCAGGTGAGCAGTCCACCACACAAAAATATCCAGCCATGCACATCTATGTGGTCCAAAACCGACCATTGATAAAATAATGGGGGGGGGCCATGCCTCAAAAGGGTGGAGGTAGCAGGAAGGGGTTTAATAAAAGTGGCTAATGAGTGCATGGAGGAAATAGTGCTTAAAACTTGCATTAAATATAGAAAAATCAGCCTTCATGTGTTGGCTCAAAAATGCTATAATAACCTTATAAACTACCGCAAGAGTCGCAGCTGATGCATACAAGTCTCTTACACCATCAAAAAGGTCCCAAAAAAGGTCACGAAAGTAAAATGGATTTGCCGTGGTACGCCCTGAAATAAACACATATACATACCTGGCCCGAACAACATTTTATGTGGCAGCAGCTATCAGCACTTACATTCTTGCCCTTTTCCTGCAGCAGCTTCAGGTTGACCTTGCACTGTTCCAGCTCGTCATTGATGGAGCGCTTCTCCTGCTCAGTCCGTTCATACCTCTGCCTCAGGTCTGACAGCTGAACCTGAGTGTCCTCATACTAGGGAGAGAGAGAATCAGAGTGTGAGAGATGATAAAAGTGGAACAGTATTGTTCTGCTGCCTCTTCGTACAAATTTTCTCTGTAGCAACATGTATGTCCCTGATTAAAAATAAAGCGTTGAGACTTCAGGAGATGAAGCACCTCTTTCTGCAGGTTCTTGGTGCGGTTCTCAGCCTGGGTCAGCTGCACCTTCAGCTTGCTGGCATCCTGCTGGTGCTGGTCCTGCATGGAGCCCAGCTTGCTCTCCAGGTCGCCCTGCGACTTTTCCAGAGCATTCAGGCTGCAGCTCAGCGTGGCACTCTGCTCTCTGGAGCTGCAAAACAATAACAATCAGTTACAATATTCTACAGCAGTGATCAGCAGGTGGGCATTTTAGTGACACATGCTGTAAAAAAATATGGACAAAAAGTATAATTTATCCATTTTGTTATAGTCATGCATGAACACACCACAACAGAGCACATGGTGTGAGCAGCGTGAAATTCTCTCTCTGAATTTAACCCAATCACCAACGAGGAGAGCCTGGGGAGCCGTGTGTGGGGACGCCATCTTGTTTAACAGGACGCTCCAAGTTGGGATTCAAAACCCCAACTTTATTACAGGGCCATCCCCCTGATCACAGGGCCATCCAGGTGCCCAATAATGAGTCATATTTTCATTAAAAATACATATTAGACTAATAATAAAGTATTCTACTGAAGCCGAAATCTAAAGTTTAGCAATACCTAACAGAGGTTAACCGAAAGAACTGGTCCAAGATTAGCATGAGAGGACAAACTTGATCTAAGCATGATGCTCTGAACAGCTACCTATCCAAACATAACTTGATACCTCTCTACCCATTACACTCGAAAAGGGCTATTCTAGTAGGGATTGCAGAGTGGCCGGGTCATACAAACAAGGCTGCTTCAGAACAGGACAGTGGCGCTTTGTGTGTATAATGGGCAGGGCAAGCCAGAGTGGCACTGAGATTGCCATTACCTGTGTCAGATTCTAGTGCAGGGGCAGCTCAGGAACTAAAGTACCTGGACAATAAAGCTTTACATAACGAACAATAGGGCTGGAAGAGCACAGCTGATCAAAAAAACTTCAAAAAAATGTTAAGTAACAAAGGCTGGACGATAATTAAGGTAGAAGACAGCAGTCTTGTTTGAGATGCTTCTGAGGAACTATAATGACTAATCAGGTAAATCATTTTCACAGAATATAATGAATATCTAAGTGTTCAATCCGTAATACTTGAATTAAGATATAGTTAATGTACAAGAACACACAGTAGCAAAGCAATTAGCCAGGTATGGAGCCATAAATGCTTAATGGATACGGTCAGCAAAACAGGAGAAAGTGGGCCGTCTAACCTTACTCAGGGGAACAAAACACATTTTGCTGCAAGAAATAAGTGGGTAATTGGCTTTAGATTAATCCGGCCTTTCATTCAATGATTTTACCCACCAAATCCAACTATATTTGCTTGATTCCGAATGTGATAAAATAACCAAAATGCACCTGGAAACCACTAGTTGTTGGTCTGCAAGGGTTGCTTGGCTGATTTTGCAGACTGACCTGTCCAGCTCCACCTCAAGTCTCTGCAGTTTCTCCAGCAGGGCCACTTTCTCTGAGCGCAGAGATTCACACTCTTTCTGTAGACTCGAACACTCAGTCTGCAGTTTCTCAAGTTCACCTGCAAAGAGTGAGAAAAAAAGTTACACTTTACTATAATTCAAATGGGCATTTAAGATTTTTTACATTAAAAACCAAATGCGTATTTCCTTATGCCATTAATGTAACAACCTGCAACACCAAAGTTTCATGCACCCAGCACCAATCAATTCGGAACTACCGGCTCAAGTCTCATTAGATTACGCTGCAGCTGAATACAGCCATCATTCTGCTCAATTCAAGGCTTAACTCAAATACTGTGTGAATATTCAATCATGAATGCAGTACCATGAATTTAAAGCACCCTCATCAACTCAAAAGTAAGACAATGTAAAATCTTCAAGCCAGCAGCAGTTCTACAGTGACATCAAGATTACTTCACAACAGCTGGAATTAATGTAATAACCCTCAAAACCCTGAAAACCTTTGCATTTCAAAACCTTTCCTGCTCCACTGTGAATAAAATAATTGTGGCGCCACATTTTGAGCAGATGTTTTGTGAACATGATATATTCAAAATTACACCCAGAACTAACATGGCCCCTTATAGAGCACATCACAACACACAGTGTGAAGTTCTCTCTCTGCATTTAAGTGAAGCAGTGGGCATCCAGCAACAAGGGCCGCACAGGGAGCAGTGTGTGGGGATGGTACCTTGCTCAAGGGTACTTCAGTAGTGCCATTAGCAGTCCTGGGATTCAAACCAACAAGCTTATATTCACAGGGGCTATCCACTAGGCCACCAACTGCCCCCAAAAATGATCATGCTTAAGCACTCCTATTCAGGGCGACAGCATAGTAACTGCCCCTGTGTTCAAATGATGACAACCCGGCTGGACAAAAAAAAGAAAGAAAAGAAAACAGGCAGGTTTAGAAGGAAGAATAAAACTTATTCCGTGACACAGAAGGACACATTAAAACATGCTATGAGAAGCAGACCCCCTCAAAGCAGCCAAATCGATACCAGGTGTGAGTGCACGGTCAGCCCATGTTGCGTAACCAGATGGATGTCTTGGGAAACGAGGCCTAATACTGGGCCTGTGATACAAATTTATGTCTCACTGTGCTCCCATGTTTGACACAGACTATTCTCTCGAGCTCAGAGATCTGTATTTTGTTAGTGTAAATAATTGTGCTACATCTATAATGCAAATAGTCAACAGGAAAACCACAGAGTCTGCATAAAACAGACGCTCTCATTTTGCGCACTAACTTGTAAACACGAAGAGCACAAAAAGAAACAAAATCACTGGTAATTGCATGGTTGAAGGTCAAGTCTGCACACAATTTTGAAAGTGACTATATGCATCAATTAAGAAGACTAATTGAAAGTGTGGACGAACAGCTTCAGAGTAATCTACAGAAGACAAATACTTATGTTAAATGTTTACGAGTGGCAGACATTCATCAGAACATTTTACATCAGAGAAATGTAAATTTGGGACAAATCGAATTCTGGGGCTAGATCCAAATCATACAAATATATGTATGACATAATAGTACACAAACATTACTACCATTCTTCTTATCTTGCTAAATAAGACCTGGATACATGTTCAGACAAAATTAACTGCTTCTGTGAAGATGTAAATCACTAGTGATCATTTTTTTCTGGTGCATTTCTACTGTTACAGTCAATGCTTGTCACTCTATTGTGTGCCTGTGCATGTGCGTGTATCTACAGTGTTCTTATAATTACTTATGTATCCACTGGGGGGTTGGCACGACTTTTTTTATTTGAAGGACTTACTTCAAATATTGACAATAATAA
>JBBPDH010000130.1:5548244-5562085 GCA_037974565.1 Clupeocharax schoutedeni
GCTCGGGAAAACTGTAATATTACCATTTTCAGACGAGTAATGCCTTACACTACTAGTTACTGAAAAAAGTAATATTATTACAGTTTCCCCGAGCTAGTTACTCGCGTTACATTACACCCAACACTGGTCTTTATTTGCACAAACCTACAAATCTCTTAATAGTGCTCAAGTTTTAGTGAAATATCTGTTTTCATACCTCGTCTAAGGCATTGAACTATTTCACTCTTTTCAGCAGCAGAGAGACCCTTTTTCTTCCTCATATTGGCTGCTAACTGTGGCCTGCTTAATAATGTGGAACGTCCTTCTTAAGTCGTTTATCCTTTAATTGGGCACACCAGGTAAACTTATCACAGGTGTCTAATTTTTTTTTCAGCGATCCAAAGAGCCCTGAGACAACGCCATCCATGAGTTAAATAGAAAACCAAAAAAATTGAATCTTTGTGACACTTAGAATTTGCATAATAATTTGGAACAGGGTGTATGTGTCAATTTTTCCCCAGACATGTGGCTGGCATTTGGCTCATTTTAGTTTAAAAGGTGCTGATGCAAGTCAGCGTCCCGTGCAGCTGCTTCTCATGCTGTGCAGAGGGTGGAGGTCCCACTGCGGGGAGCTGGTTTGGTGAGGCCTGGTGGCTGAAGTCAGCTGCTGAGCAGTTGTCCTTTCTCCGAGCTGCTGATAATAACAGACACTGGAGTGGGGGTACAAATTCCAGCTGACTATTTTCAGCACTGACATCAGAAGTTTAACTTTGCTGGAAAACAGGCAACAGTCGATAGTTGCCTCTGAGGGACTTTCAGCAGCCAGAGTTCGCAGTGAAGATGGCTTTGTACAAAGGGAACCAAAAGTACAGGCTCATGAGGACTAATTAAATTCACTGAGGGCATTTTGAGACTGTCTGCCCTAAAGTGAGGGTTAGCTCCTCTAATAACTGCTTGTAGCTGAAGAATACTTTGAGTAATAGGCCTCAAGTTTGCCTATTTACTGCTTTAAGGAAGCTTTCCTGCAGTATTAGGACCAAAGGACGAGGTTACATATGGTTGTGCCCTCGTAAGACCTTTTAAGACAATCGGATCAAGACGATCAAATCTGAACAATGTGCTTTAGCTGTGGTCTTGATATAATAAGAGATACTAACACAAATCAATTCACAATTCACTACGGCATGGACACACAGGAGGACCAGTGTCCAGGACGGTTGCTTTGTATCATATCAGGTCATGTGGTTAACATTAACCCACAGACAAATACAGGAGCATTTAGGTAACTGAACCAAGAAGTAGGTTGCTAAGGAGATAATACTCTGGATTAAACTAGTAGAGTGGATTAATTTTAATTAAGTGAGAAAAAGCCAAACTTGCTAAAAAAATTAGAGTGATTACTCCGCACAGGAGGCAGCAGAATCATGCTGCAACATACAAAGTCCACCATAAAGCAAGATTTAAATCTTTTGGCACAAGTATATCATGGGACACACACACACACACACACACACACAGCTAACCTCTGTCCATAGGGTATCCTGTTTCAACTTTCGTACTACTGTAAAAATTCATATCACCCACCCGTGGTACTAATACAGGCTTATCTTATAAGAGGGTGTTAAAAATCTTAACCAACATAACACTGATGTTTTATTTTTGCAATTTTTCCCAGCTCTACTTAAACAGCTCTTCCACACCTCCTACCTAAGTTTTACTGCAAACACACTATCAAAATGCGGCCCATGTTCGACTCAACCATGACTGATCTAAAAGCTTGTCAATGAGGACATAAATATTCCAGGTCACAGTTAAGCCAAAAGCAAAGTATTTGCATAAATGTAGAACATTCATTCCTAAAATAAAATAAGGAAAAAAATGCCAAAGGGCTGTCTGCATGACAGGATAACGAAGTGGTCAAAATAACTTTCAGGTAATGGTTCTTTAAAGAACCATTTTTGAAAATGGTATGCATAAATCGGAAAATTTTCCTGGGTGGCCCTTTAAACTAGGATGACACTTTAGTTTTTGGAACAGGTTCTACACAAACGTACAAATCTCTTTGTCAAACATTGTCCTTTAGCATTAAGTGACCAACCAACTAACATTAAGTGACTTGCCGAATACTAATCTGTGGTCACTTGCTTTTCATATTTGTCAAAAATGTCTTTTTTGGTGGAACAATTCCTTAAATCTTGAATCTCAAAGTCCAAATAAAATATACCCATGATATCCACCTCTGTCTACAAACACATTTGGCTGACCAATACTAAAAAACAACAGAATAGGCAAATGTAGACAAATAGAAAAGATGATCCACCCATATGAAATACAGCTGAATCTGCCACCTTTCCATTGATGTGGGTCTCCTCTGAAGAGCAACGCTACACAAAGGCAGGCAGGTGGTCATGCTGGCATGCTCAGGCATTAATATGCACTTGAGTGCTAATTCTTCACTGGCACAGTTCGGATGAGTGTCTTGGCACCTCATTTAAAATGAGAACATTTCAATGAGTTGCTCTTTATGGGTCACCAGAACTCTATCCTATCAGTGCCGTGCCATCCAAATAATGGGAAACACCACCACTTCTAAACACATACACCTCAGAGGTATACATACCGATTTTCATTCTGGCTACTTACGAAATTGACTAATAAAAAGAAAATGAATTATTTTAAAAGCATTTGGAAGCATTTTTAATGTTGGGACCTCACCAGTGAGGGATCAGCTACATGTAGCGCAGATGTCCCCAATCTTCATTTGTGATTTAAGCTGCAATTTTTCTGTCATGGTTTTGCCAAAAAATACAGAACCAAGAGCATTCCACATCAGTTAAATCTTTTTAATGTATCTTTTGAATACGGATGTCTATGGCCAACTGATGGAAACAGCACTGGGTGAAAAAGTGATGGGACAAAACAAATGATTCTTAAAAACTCTGTGGGAGTCATCATTAAATATTCCCAATTCATTCGACAGATGAAAATTACAAGCATCTTACAAGCACACAAAAATCTACACATAAAATTCACTACTGGTCACTACTTATGGCAACAGCATGAGAATAATGAAAGAAAGTACACTCCTTTAAACTCTGCCTGTTGTACTGTTGGGAAACCCACCTGGGTGAATTTTCAAGCAATGTTTTTTTCTACGCTTTATTGTGCAACACAACCACACTAACTAAGTCTAAGTTGTTTTGACAGGTTAAACTGCCTCACCCAGTTCTTTCTAGAAAACAAGCGAGTCTATGGGTGTGTCCGAAATCGTGCAGTACCGTCAGTGCACTGAGCTTTAGTGCGTAGTGCCTTCTGTACTGCGTTTTCTGGCCGATTTCAGTGCTGCATCCAGGTACTTTCAGTGTTTGAGCTCGGTTTTCAGTGTCAGCCCTCTATGCCCTAAAATCGCACACTAAAATTGCACAAGTGCATGGTTTCGGACACACTGTGTCTTTGGAATTTCTACAGAATTTCTACATTGGAATTTCTACCGAAAGTAAACTATGAACAATTTCACTGAAGGGCAAAAAGAGCAAAAAGTGAAACCAGGCACATCTTTTAAAGAAATACTCCACTATTCTTTAATCTAAGCTACCAGGCAGGTGTGACCTCAGCGGGTTCTTTTTTCTGTTCTGAATTTAAATACCTGCTGTAATGGCCATCCTGAGGTCAACGCATCAGAGATGCTAAAACATGATGCAGTATTCCTTTAACTATCAACCCTATTTGAGCTATTTTGCAGTCAAATGAGAACAGAGCTGAACAATTCACTTAGGCCTCGTTTACACTGCAGGTCTTGATGCTCAATTCTGATTTGATGCCTATATCTGATTTTTTAAACATTCTGTTTACACGTGTTTTTAAATTGTCACCCAAATCCGATTCGCTTGTTTACACTTGCTCCAGCAAAGGGGTGTTACACCACACAGTAGCAAAGATGGACGAAGGCGAAATATGCTTAATGCTAGCTCTGCGATATATTCGCCTAACAGCATGATTTGGATGCGGAGAAGAAGGAAAAGGACGATTATTGCAGCCTGCGCATATACTTCAGTTATTATGGCCTCGACCATTCAGAGGAGTGACTGGGTGCGTGAGAGATCTCAGGATTGGTGGGAGAATATTGTGGCGGGCTTTAGCGAGGAGCAGTGGGTCCGAAATTTTTGAATGAGCCAACTTTCGATTTGCTGTGTCAGCGCGTGTCCGCATGCCTCTCTTACAACGACACGGCATTTCGCCAGCCGTCCCTTCGCAGATGTGCCTCGGGGATTGCTCTCTGGTGCCACATATCTGATTTATATCTGATTTATTTCCACTTATGAACGAGGCCTGAAACTGATCTCATAATATCCGAATGCATGCGTTATTTTCCTGTTTACACTGTCATGGATGAGCAAAAAATCGGAATTGGGTCACATTTAACTGACAGTGTAAACGAGGCCACTTTTAGCACTTTGAAACAGAGCCCTTATTAATAACTGAACTGTAGTATGTCTAAGTGACATACCACAGGGGTACTACAGGGGTCCTCAAGCTACATCAGAAATCTGTTCTTTCTGACAATGATGTAACCTGAATTTTGGTGCAAGTCGAAACATACCCTGGCCTCAGTCACTTACCTATCCTAACACAGTTGTAAAACAGGCTATATAAACACAACTAAGAAAAACAATGACAGAGTGTAGATGCCCTCATGTAGGCCAAAACAAAAAACTCACAAAACAAAGCAACACAAAATGAAAACTTGCATTTAGAGAAGCATACTCAAACGGCAGTTTACTGCATATTCTGCACATTCTGTTTATTCTTCCGCTGAGCGCCACTAAACTAGTTCACCCATGTGAGCACCTTAAACACGTTATGTCGACACCCTTCCAACTCAAGGAACCACAGCACTTATATAACTATATGTGATAAAGAATCTTGAATTGTGTAGGCCAACTTGTAGAATGTACCCTATATACAGAGATGTGATGCCCATTTCTGAGCAGATTATAATAGAATCCCTCAATGGAGGCTTTGGCCCAACGAAGCAATACAACTTTCCTAAGGGCCTGGTTTGGTCTCATTGACAACAGAAGCTGCATATAGACTTACAGATAAATACCAGAAAAAGAGCTTTCCAAAGGGCAACATGACTAGCATGACAATTCTAAAACAATAATACTGTTGAAACCTGCAACCCTGAAAGAGACAGATTAAGAGATTTGACTGTGTGGTCTCCTAGTGAGGGATCCGAGACAAGCATTACGACATTAAAAATACTCTGACAGCTAATTGCTTGTATTAAGACAAACAATGCAACTTATAAGGCCTGTAGAAAAATTGACCAAGATTTTACGAAGATTTCTATGTCAGTCAGATGACCCAAGTCAATAGCAAAAGAACTGCAGGAGATTCTGCTTTGACAGTTTTCAACTTTGGGCTTTTGTTATCGAAACTGAGAAATTCTGCTTCATAAATTATATGTCAATAAATATACTTAATGCCATGCCATGTATTGACATTTAATCTAAACGTTCATTATTGGTAACAAATACTAATATTGGTATCAACACTATTACTGCTGAATATGCAACATCTTGAGTTTAAAAAGTTAATTAGTTTGTGTCTTAAATGAAGACTACACGCATATATTTTCATTTAGGACTCCAATTCATCAACGGCCTTCTTTCTAAAACACAATGAATCAATATTTTAGCATGCTAAAATTACTGTGTGGAGTAACCTTACCCATATATATGGGAAATGTGTCAAGTAAACTAAAGGATGAAAATCTGGTGAGCTCCAGAGGTACACATATATACAAAAGCATTGGGCCACATCTCCAGTATTAAAGGGTAATCAACACTTAATCATCCAAGACATTTTGAACAACACTATGCTTCCAACTTTGTGGACACAGTTTGGTGTAGAACCTTTATTTCTGCATGACTGTACCCCAGTGCACAAGGCAAGCTCCATAAAGACGTGCAGTTCAATGTGGAAGAACTTGACTGGCTTACAGTGTGTCTGACCTCATAAATGCTCTACAGAATGAATGGACACCAATTCCCAGAGAAACTCCAAAATCTGGTGGAAAGCCTTCCAAGAAGAACGGAAGCTATTATAGCTGCAAAGAGGGGATCAACTTCCTGTTGGTGTAAAGGTCAGGTATCCCAATATATTTGTCCATATGGTTTTATTACTTCAATGATAGGCGTCATTATGTGATCAAAATAAAGCAAGTGAATTGAGACAGCTCTCATCTGGGAGGTAAACATGCACATACGAGCCCGCTGGACCTGTTTATGCACGTAGAGCAAGGGCACACACTCCTTGTCAATGTCTGCTGCTACCAAGCAACTGAGGACACTCCAACAAGTACCTGCATATATACATCCATGGTGTTCATATACACACATACACAACATTAATATTTATATTATAATGTTATGTTGTATAGTGTGTTCTACTGGTTGTACAGCTTCTAATTTCATCTTTTGTTCTGTACACTTTGCTGCTGTAACAATGCAAAATTTCCCACCTGTGGAATTAACAAAGGGATACCATATCTTAAATCTTACAGAAAGTCTTCCAAGAAGAGTGGAAGCTGCTTTAGCTGCAAAGAGGGGGACTAGCTCCAAATTAAAGTCTATGTATTTGAATACATCACTGAAGTCTCTGTTGGTGTGATGATCAGGTGTCCCGAGACTTTTGTCCATAAGGTGTAGGTGCCATTATGTGACCACTGCAAAGCAAGTTAATCAAGACAGCTCTCATCTTGGAGGTTGCACACACAAGCCTTTTGGGCCCATTTCTGCACATAAAGTGACGGAAAGTAACCCCTTATAGTCACGCAAGAACACACCACAGCACACAGTGCGAGATTCTTTCATTCACCAAGTACAGCGCCCAGGAGGCAGTGTGTGAGGATGGCACTTTGCTCAAAAGTGCATCAGTGGTGTCACTAAAATCCTGGGATACAAACCCATGACCTTCTAATCACAGGTGGAACTCCCTAACCACCAAAGCGTCGGATCACACATCACTCACCTTGCCTGTCTTGTGGTCGAACCAGACAAGAGCATGGTTCCTGGACAGCACCTTGCAGTCGAAAGTGGCGTTGTTCTGGGCAGGGCGACACCTGGCCACCGACCGCCCGATCTTGACTGGCTCGTCCAGGTAGACATGGCGCTCCTGAAACGGGTGCGAGTTCGGGCGGCAGGTGAAGACGGCCAGGGCTGAAGGCATGGATGATGACGGCTGCTTGGGAGTGCCACTCCAACCAGAAACGAAAGGCAGGGTTTCTTGATCCAGACTGGCAAACCGTCCACTTCTATCTTTTTAAGGAAACAGCTGATGTCGTGTTTGACTCTTGGGACACAGACACATGCACATATTCCCAAAGAGGCTACATAATGTCCAAAGAAATAACCAAAAAAAAAAATTGACACTACAAGACGCCCTTTTCCTCCTGGTCTCTTAAATCCATCATGTCAAGCAAAAAAAAAAAAAGAACTGCTTCTACACAGAGACAAAGTTTCAAATGTCAAAACTCATCCACCTTTCACCAGAAGCTTCCAACATTCATAAAGTCTCCAAACCAGTTCCAAATACAACTCTCCACCCCTCAACAGGAGCTTCCAACATCCAAAAAGTCTGCAAATCACTTCCAAATGCAGATACTCTGAACCTGTTGGGTGGGGGTTACTGAACCTCATACACATTTACAAACCAACCAACTGGCCTTATTTGGTGAAGACTTATTCCAAATCGTGGGCATAACACATGTTTTGAGCAGAATATGCTAACTAATTTGTAATTGCAAAGAGCCACTTATTTAGTTTAAGGCCTAAACAGGAGCATTTTATCAGTTCACAAGACCCCAAAAACAAGCTCTGCACCACTCCCCAACACAAGATGGACAAGGCAGCTGGGTACACACTGTTCGGACATAAAAAAGAGCCTGGAAAACACAAGTACCACCATTCAGACTTCAAGCAAACACGTCTAGAGAGCGATCCAAGTACGGAATGAAGTATTTTTGGTCTTCATGTTAGCAAATCGCTAGCATAAACTCCTCACGTCTAAACTAAAGGGTATACAAGACCCAGGCGAGGTAGAGGCGTTTAGGTGTTTGTTTGACTAAATTACAACCTTATTACGCCAGACGTCGTCTGTGCTTCGTTACGTTATAAAGTTTGAGCAGAGAAAAAACCGTAGTTTGCTAGCCTAGCAACGCTAGCTCCTAAGCTAGCCTAGCCTGCTACGAGATGCTAGAAGACACAAAATAGCTTCCGGAAATATACAGGCAATGCGACCGGTTTAGAAAAAGTCTCCGCTCCCTAGAGCCATAGATATGGCAGATAAATCAGTCCAGCTGTCCTCAGGCGACTATTTAGACGAAGTTATCCTCCTCCGAGACTCCACTCCGCCATACTGGAGAGAAATACACAAACCGGCGGGGCTCGAGGAGAGGAGAGCCATGGGGTGGGACTTCAGCGCTGATGCGAGACAACAACCAATCAGCGGCCAGATCCAATTCCAAAGTTGACCAATGATTTGCTTCTAAGTTTAAATAGTAAATGAGCCTCCAAGACACTTGCGTTTTTTGCACCCACTAAGGGGTGGGACTTCAGCCGTGATGCCAAACCTGTGAACAAATCGGATTGCAAAGCTGACCAATGGCGTGCGTCTAAACCGGAATAGTAAATAAGTCACAAAGACGGGTCACTTCTGTCATCACCAGCACGGTCTGCCAGAGCAGCGAACGACTTGCAGACCAAAATATTTAAGTATTTTACTAAAGCACTCTTCCTTAACCCAGTATCTGACCTCACGTATTGCACTATTTCGACAGAAGTATTGGGAGGCTAGCAGGGACCCTTCTATCAACATGGACTTTAATGGCACTGCATTCAAACACGTAAACTTTAATACTGAATTGGTTCGCTTTTTTGTGGCTATAACAGCTTCCACTCCTCTGAATCGTAGTGTTTCTGTGTAAATTCATGCCCCATTATGTAGAGCATTTATGAGGTCAGTCACTGATTTTAGATTATTTTAGAAGATCAGAGAACTGTTTGTACACTAAAACATGTGCATCTCAGAAAAGTAAATTGTGTATTTGTTTTGTTGGTTTTGAAGAAGAGCAGAAATATCAAAAACTAAAAAGCAAAGAGCAGCACTTGTCAAATATATATGTGCTTATAGCTTTTGTGAGTAAATGAGTGAGTGGGTGGGTGAATAAGTGAGTTAGTGGATGAATGGGTGAGTGAGTGAGTGAGTGAGTGAGTGTGTGAGTATTCATGTGTTTCAATGGTACATTGTCTAAAAACAAATCCTCCAAACATGATACTAGTATTGTAGTAAGGCATGATCACTTAAGTACTTTCCACTCATGGTAGGAAAATATTTCCCTGAAATCCAGCACTCAAATCACTGGGGGTGGGGTGTGGGTTACACATCTGTCACATTCAGCAGAGCATACAGGACTCTTAATGTCTTAGACAGGCTAATCCTATTTGTTTGGGTGGGACTTATACGATTTATAGGGTGAATCAGTTGCAATATTGAGGGCACAGCTCCACTGCTGAACCAGATTAATGGTTATAGACTCGTCTTCGTGCACTACAGACTCACTGTACAGAAAATATTTGTGTGTCAGCGTTTCAGACCAACAAAAAAAATGCATATTTCACATTTCTGAGATGCACATATGCTTTAGGGACACTTGCTTACAAATATAATACAGGTGCAATGTACAGTGGACCAAGGCAGGGTACACCATGGACAGTCACCAGCACGTTGCAGGGCCACATACAGAGACAGACTGAATGTATGTATCTAACTGAAATTGAAATCTTTATTTTTGTAGCCTTGATGTCCTCAGTACTGCATGGGAAATATTATGAGCCTTATTTAATAAGGTAGTATTCAATGAATTTAACACTACCTTATTTACTTAATCAAGGAACACATCCTCATTTAAGTAACCCATGAAAAGTATAGAGGAGGGTCTTTACATTAATTACTGTTACAAATATAACAGTCTTTACATTTGAGTCACTCTCTTCAACCAGTCGGAGACTTGAACAGATACATTTATCAGCCTGAAAACAAAAGTTTCATCGAATTTTCCGATCCACTTTACGTGGAACACTATGTCCATGGTGGCCTCTGTGCCATTAATCCCCTTTTAAACGGCTTTATTTGTATATGAAAAACAATACACCATATGAACAAACAAGAATTGTGACACCTGACCATTACACCACCAGGGACATTGATGACATTGCATTCAAATCCATAGATGTCCACAAGATTCTGGAGATTTTCTGTGGGAATTTGTGTCCAGTCTTTCTGTAGAGCATTTATGAGGTCACGTACCGATGGTGGACAAGTTCCTCCACGCTGAACTCACCCGGCCATGTCTTTATGAAGTTTGCTTTGTGCACTGAGGCTCAGTCATGCTGGAGTATAAAAGGGTCTTCCCCAAACTGTGTCCACTAAATGGCAAGCATGGCCGTTGTCCAAAATGTCTTGTTATGCAGAAGCGTTAATATTTCCCTTCACTGGACTGTAAAGGAATAACAGGCCTGTCCCAATACTTTTGTTCACATTTGGTTACCCTAAATGCAGAGGCCGTGTATGTTACATGATCTACACGTCATATGTATAACGTTATTGCCGAGCATAATAGTTTTGAGATCAGCGATGTCTGTGAAACTTACGTTGCTACGTTAACCGCGTATCACGGACGTTGCGTAGCCATCGTCCTGAATACAGGTCTCTGTTCGTTGGTGGGCTACGTTGGTTTAGCCTCTAGAAGTTGAAGCGAACAGAGTAGCTTTTTGGGCTTTGTTATGGCCTTGCAAGGCTCAGAGGAGGTTGAGGAGCAAATGGAAGAAGCCGAGCACATGGAGGAGCAGGAGCTGAGCGTGTCTCCGGCCGAGGAAATGCCAGCCGAAGGGCCTGGAGAGGACGAGCCGGAGCAGCCCCTGCTACCCTGGGACAGATTCTCAGCCTGGCTGCATTGCATATGTGTAGTTGGATTCGACCTAGAGCTCGGACAGGCGGTGGAGGTAGGCACAATTAGTTTTTAATTTAATTTATTTCTTCATCAGGATACAAGCTGTAATATCAGCTTCATCTGTCAGTGTTCCCTGTTAGCCGGCTAGCCTATCCTAGAGCACCCATAGATGCTAATGCTAGCTAGCTACTAGACTGTCAACAATATAAACAAAATATATTTTCATACAATTCTCCTGTATGGGGTGCAGTAACTACAGAAACCTCGGCGGTTATTCTTCAACAAGATTTCTTTCTTTAAGCTTAGTAGCATTATTGTTATTGTGGGGGTGTTTTCATTGCTGTATTTTGTTCCACCTAGAGTAGAGTAGAATAGAATAGAATATCTTTATTGTCATTGAAATACAAACGAATGTCCAGAGCAATAAGGTACAATCTGCATACTCTGTAAGAATAAATATATAAAGCAATTAACAATTAATGTGTGTGATCAAATGGAGACCAGTACTTAAGGAGATAAAGTGTAGTATCAAGTGTACCAAAACAAACCAGTGTATAAAGAGATACAATAAATAAATTAAGGATGAAGAACTATCAGCATGGATGTGATAAATAAATAAACATATAACTAGGACTAAGAGTATAGATATCTAATCATACCATTATACATTCATAACAGAAACATAAAAAACGTTGGGCCTTGTTTTTTCAAATGAAAGCTTTTTAAAGGCACGAAATGTAATTTTCAGCCAATTCAACCAGATGACATAAGGACAAAGGGCTCCTGTTTCCAGTCATTCGTTGTCATAGAGACAGACACAAGATATTGACTATTTTGTTTTTGAAATCATTGACCATTTTGTGTTTGTGAGCATTGAAAAGGTAGTAAGAAGTTAAAAACATCAAGAACCATCAGAACTGACAGATGTTACTTGACGCAGATGTGTATTGGGGTGTACTTTTCTCTGCCGAAGATGAATATTATGAAATTTTGTGCTAACGATGAGTTTGGTGCTTGTTGAAAGACATCAGCACATCAAATGACTTTTAGTTTTTTCTTTAAATTTAAACAATTAAGCAACATCATCACGGTCAGTGTATCCAGACTCTACAGTATATTTATTATATGGCTGTATGTTATGGGCAACAGAGTATTGCGATTTTACTGCTATGTAAAAGGCACTGCTATTGTGCCTTTCAAGATATAAAAGACCTAACAAAACTTTTCTGGAATTAAGAAGTCTTAAAGTCAGTAAATATTTTTTGAAGTGGTACATTTACTCCAACACACCCTTTCATACAGCCCGTATATGAAAACTAAACCACTAATATGACCCAATATAAAAAGCGTTCTGATGTCAGAAAATATACACATTTAAATATAATTTCTTATTAATCAAATTAAGTAAGGCTCACTTGGAATACCTGTTTTACATTTTTGATTCTTAATGGTCTTCCAATCTGTGGTCTTTTGTAGGTTATATACCCTCATCATTCAAAGCTCACAGAGAAAGAGGTAGGAAGCAGCTTTTATTATTTATTGTCTTTTGCTTGTAAAGTACAGTATAAAAATAATTAAAACAGTGTATCGATCCTTTTTTAAAACTATATCTGCAATATGACTTTCAGTCTCTTCTGAAGTTACCTTGAGCTTGGAATCCTATCCGTGCTGAAAATGTGTGGTGTTAGACGCCTATTTTCTTGACAAAGATGGCCTAAGTTTGCCTATTGCTTTCTTATTTCAGAAAACAAGCATCTGCTACTTATCCTTCCCAGATTCCAACTCGGGTAAGCTAAATATTTCTACTCTGAGAACTTGTTTCATAGCAAGCCTCCCCCAGTTTGTGTGCTGATATCCTCATTCTCTCTCACAGCTGACTCTGAAATGACTCTAGACTGACTGTACCTTATAGTTATGTTTGGGATCCAGCTGTTTAACTCGATTAGCTTTACTGCCTGTAAGGCAACCATCCCCAACTCTGGTCCCGGACGGCCTGCTTCCATCACAGTTTGGTAGGAGTCCTTGAACGCATGACTCTTTTCCACTGGTGTACAGCAACCTTGCTGTACTGCAATAGCACGGGAGTTGTGGCACACTTTTATTTTCCAATGGTAACAGTGTTTCTGATGTGTCAGCAGCACCATTCTCTCCCCACAGTTTATGTCTGGTTGTCCCAAAAGTGCCTCTATGGAGTTGTACCAGCTGAAAGTTTTTCTGTAATAGCTGGTTTTGTTATTGCTGGTATACCTTCACATTTCTCACAGTGTTTAATAACTTGCTCTGAAAACTATCCTCAGCCCAAATAGATAGGGATGAACCGATCGATCGGCCACCGATCGGAAACGGACGATTTTTGGCCTGATCGGCCTGATCGGTGATCGGCGATCACTCACACGTATTGCCGATTTCAAACCGATCTTGCGCATGCGCTTTACTTGCAGCACAGACCCGCGCATTCAGGCTGCGTTCACGTGAACACTCAACGGAGGCTTTTCTCCGTGAGCGCCCGCCATTCAAATCTGCTCAACTGCGAATCTGCTCCCGGCGTGGAAGACACTGCCACACCTACTGCCAAGCATCAACAAGATGCGTCTCTCTCTTTCTCTCTCTTTCTTTCTTTCTTTCTTTGTCGGGGTTTTCTAAACTCTCCTGTCCCGGCTAACAGAGTTAGCACTAGTTCTGTTAGCACCAAGAGAGACTATGCTGTGGGCTTTGTAGATTCTGAACACTCAGAGACTTTAAGATGAGCTTTTCCCCCGTGTGTGTGTGTGTGTGTGTGTGCGTGCGTGTTTAGACCGGGCAGACCTAACAGAATTTCTGGACAGAAATGCTTTTGTTTACCAAAATA
>JBBPDH010000130.1:5578682-5592033 GCA_037974565.1 Clupeocharax schoutedeni
TCTTGTCTGAGTGTGCAGTCGTGATGTGAACAATTTCCTCCGGGATAAATAAAGTTTTCTGATTCTGATTCTATCACCACCCCTGTTAAATATGTTGCTCTACAATGGAGAAATTCCCATCAAACCTTTGTTGAACCACCCTGTTTACACATGAACCATTTCGTTTAGAACTTTTACATTATGTGCAATCTTTTTTCTATGGTTCTTAAGGTTCCATATAAGACGTTCCATACCAAAGAAAGCATTCTCCTAACACTAGCCTAGGTTTTCAGGTCAAGAACTGTTCAGGAACATTTTTAGCTTGGTGGTATCTGTAGATACCATTTTGCACCTGCGTGTCATAACAAAACTAGCTTGATTGCTTTGAAATGGAGAAGAGAAACTGTTAAGTGTAACAAAATGTCATTTTGAGTCATTTTCAAACACTTTTATTGGTCAATGCATGTAAAAGAACCTCTTCCGAGCAACAAGAATGGTTCTTGCTCTCATGAACCCTTTATTTTCATGGAAATCAATGTGATGGTGCTGTTCCCTCCTCTTTACTAGAAGTTCTAATGTGCTCTAGAACCTCAACCTAGGCATCTTATGAACAGAAAGCAGAGACCAACCCAAACTGTGTGCATGTTTCTGCACTGGGACTCAAATATCCCTGTTTCAACTAATCAGAGCCCAGTGGGAGCATTAGGTGTCTGAGGGTCAGTATGTCGGAGTGAAGTGCTCTAATGGCCTGAGCTATTGAAATCCTTTTGTCCTTGGGAGCCCAAGTCAGCCGTGTACAGTGAAGAAAACCCTTTACGTCATGTTTTAACAAATAACCCGACATGATTTTCATACCGCCAGACTTTAACGGGCCCTGCGGTGTGACTGGAATTATGAATGAACCATCTTATCGTATGAGTATTCAGCAGTGATTTGAGGATGAATGCCGTCTGCGCAAGACTGTTACATCTCAGCAGCAAGCGGAGGAGCGAAGGGGCTTCTGCGATGTTGTTGCATGCAGATGCCACTGTTACACAACTAAATATAGCCTGACAGTGAGTAATCATTTATCTAAGCCCCATGCAGCAACCAAACTTGGCAACAAGAGTGTCCCCAAACACCAGCCCAGGGGGTTTCAAACACTTGATATGATGAGGATGTTGATAAAAGTAAAGAAAGGGCTGTGTGTGTGGGGGGGGGGGGTTTTGCAAATCCCTCCTTCTGTCTGCTCCAGCGACAGCTTAAGGGATCTGCCTGCGTCACACTACCTGAACATGTGGGCCAGTTGGGCTGGCGATGGAGCAATTATATAATCGATGGAATCCGCTGGCCGGCCCTGCTTTATTCACCTCGCTGTGCATGGAGGGAGGAGCGCCTATGGGAGGAGATTAGCGCTCGCATCTTTAAAGTTGTGCTGGCACCTCGGCTCTTCACCAAATAAAATCTCTTAATGCTGCATTAAAGCCTGCCATGGCCTACATGTTGTAAAGCGACATCATCTCTGGATGCTTCCACTGAAAAAGGCTGATGGCTTCAGTATGTTGCCGCTTACATAGAGAAGTGCTGCTTAACACCTCTTGAAGATGAACCTGAATAAACTGCTAACTACTGATAAACAACTAAAAATATGTTTAGGTTTATCTGATTTCCTAACAATGGAAGTTTAAATGATGCTTGGGCAGCAGACAGCTGTGCTACTTCTACACTTGGATGAAGGCCTAAATAAACTGGCACTGATAAGAACAATTTCTGGTGATTTGATCTCCTTTTATTGTATGTTTCCTCTTTATATGTACTCATCTCTATCCAAACATAATGTAAGTATGTATCTGTATCTGTACATTTATTTGATTTGTATAAAAACCTGTACAAAAATAAGACCGCATTGTTGTCATTCACAAAATCCTGTTCCACACACAGGATGAGAGTCCTCACCAGAGGACGAATGTGCCTGATCAGATCTGAATCCCTCAGACAGTCGATCAGCTTTAAACGTGAGATCTGTGTTTCAAATCAAAATAAATTTACATTCAATTCCCTTCAGACACCATCTGGTGGATAGAGAGAAAACAACATTCTGCCATCTTGTTGAAACATCTGAACTGATCACTATATAGACCATTTCCCAGCAAAAGTTGATCACGGCTTGTCGGCTGATGGTGTGTGCAGCAGTAAACAGCTATGGATTATGTCTGTTATCCATTGTGTCCATCCATAAATCATCTCCAGGTTGCTGCAGGATGGCCTGCAGGTTAGTAGTGCACAGCATCCTGAAAGAAGCCATTCTATACATTCTGTGTGTTTGTGTTTCAGATTTAGAATATATACTGATTCCCTTAACTTGTCTTCACAAAGCTGTGCAGGCCTACAGCAGCTGGGTGCTCCCTCATGCGAGAAGCTCAAATAAACCAATATGGACTTTTTAAATTACAAAAACAGACATTACATAAAAAAAACAGATCTTCGGATGTGATGCCCAGCATCAGCTCTGCACTAAAGGCATGTTTTGCTGCTCCACCTTTACCAGTCTATTGTCTTCTGTGCCTAGTATCTCTCTCTCTCTCTCTCTCTCTCACACACACACACACACACACACACACACTGGATTACATGTGCACCAAACATTAATACAGGCTGCCACAGAAAGCTAATTTTAAGAAGCAGCTATGGATTGGCTCTGTAAACTGATGCCTCCAGAGCATCCATCGATGGATTTTTCTCTTAGGTTTCACTGACAGAGGCTCCCTTGCAGATCCAGCTGGCAAGTCCACCTCACAAAGAAGCCCAACACATCAGCAGCACACACCCAGACGCAAAAAAACCCCAAACACAAACTAGTTGTGTGTTAATTTTCTGCAGCTTTAGGATGCTGTAGCATGGTCTAAACAGCGTCTCAGCCTGCACACCTCCTCCTGGAGTTCATTTTTATTGAAATAAGAAGCTCACCTCTTGCTGAGGAAGGCTGGAGCTCGTTGGAAAGACGAAGGGATGGTCTGGAGGAAAATGAATGAACACAAAGCCAGAGCCATCGCGCGCCCCGGCGATGCCATGTGTGCGTCCGCGCGCGCTCTCCACACACCCCGACTGATCGTCCTCGCTCCTGAGACGGATGGCATCCCCCTCCTGACTGTCGTGGGAGGCAGCCAATCAGCGCTCGGACGTTGAGCATTACCACGCCCACCTTTTCTCCAAGACCATGCTAACACAGTGGTGTCAGCTCACGGAACCGATTCGCTTCAGCTGCCGGTTATAACCAAACGAATGTTCGAACCAGTTTGTCGATTCTTTTGAATCACCCGGTTCAAGGAGTCGAACTTTGCCAAGGATGGGAAGTTCTATTTGGTTTCTCGGAATCAAATTTTTTAAATTGTCTGTCACGAGAAACTTCGTTTCGACTTGGATTGTCAGAATCAGTTATTTTGAATCGCCCCTTTCAAAGAATGTCATGAAAATCGTTTGGTCAGATCAGATTCGATCATTTGTAACTGTCCGTTTTAAACAATCGAACATTGTGAGAATCAAATCAGAATCAGAAAACATTACTGATCCTGGAAGAAACTGCTGGAGTAGTTCGAATAGGTTATTCGCAATTATCTGTTTTCAAGAATCAAACTCCGCTAATGGTGGGAATTAGGATTCAGTTTATCAGGATTATATTTTGAATTCTTTTGAATTGTCCATTTTAAGTAATCAAACTTCGCTAACATCCATTTGTTCCCCGGAATATAGCCTATTCTTTTGAATTTCAAAGAATAGAATTGGTTTGCTGGAATTGATTATTTCTAGCTGTCTGTATTAGACTTCACTATTGATGGGAAGTTTGATTTGATATATATTTTTTAATTAGATTCAGAATCAGAAGACCTTTTTCATAGGAGTTTTCTGTTTCTGTTTCAAATGATCAAAATTCATTAACGATGGGAAGTTCAAATTGGTTTGTTGAAATCGATTACTTATATGATCCGCTTCAAAGAATTGAATTTTCTGATCCTGGGAAGTTTGACTCGTTTTGTAATTATTTGTAATTATTTTCAATTGTCCATTTCAAAGAATTAAACCTCGTAATGAAGTTTGATTTGATTTGTTGATTTGAGGAATCAAAGTTTGGGGAATCCGGTTTGGGGAATCAAACTTTGATTCAGTTTGTCAGAATGGAATCTTGAACTGTCCATTTCAAAGAATCGAACTTTGGAAGTTAGATTCCATTTATCAAAAAGATGCTTTTCAGCTACTTTCTTATGTGAACCGCCACAATAATTAGCTAAGCAAGCTTTATTGCCATGCCTCTGAGAGTTTGAGTGAATATGAAGCCACTACTTTTTAATGATTGCATGCCTGGAACCTACAGACTTATTTAACAAAAAAAAAACCACAGTTTGCAGCAATGTCTCTTAATCTTGCCACTGGGGACCGGCCACCTGTCAGAAAACTCCCTGCCTCAGCACAGTCATGCAGCTCACCAGCTAATATTAAGATCTTCATGAACTGGAGCAGCTCTGCTGAGGCAGGTAAAAGCTGAAGCTGTGCAGAGCAAAAGGCCCCAGACACTGAATTAGGATTATAATTGCTTGGGACTCTGGTCAAAGGGGGCCCTCTGCAACACCTCAAGATAAGAATGTCGTCCAGAATTTAATCCCAGAGATGCAGTAGATAAAGCGTCACTCACACAGACATAAAGCATATGAATAACGAACAGTATTTACTTTTTCTGATATTTTCAGGTTTATAAATAATGAAGTATGGCTATTTGTGCTCCAGACATTCCTGCAATCTGATTGGTTAATATAGCAGCGCTGTAAATTAATTGACAGCTTGAATTTTCTCACTAAATTGGCTCCCACTCTCTGATTGGTAGAATGATTATAAGATCTGCTCTCTGATTGGTAGGTAGATTTTACACAGACCACTATTCAAGATTCAAGATTTTTTATTAGTCACTTACATGTTTATATAAGTGTAAACTGTGAACTTAACTGAATGTTTTACCTTACAGTTTGATTGGCCAGTTAAATGTTCCCTCCTGCAATCTGATTGGCCAATTAAATTTTCTTAATTCTTAATCATTAGCCATTAATGGACTAAACTGAAGCCCACATTGTGAACAATGCAATCTGACTGGCTAGGGCAGGGGTGTCAAACTCGCCCCTGGAGGGTCCAGCACAGTTTTATGGTTCACCCACTCAAAAACATTCAATAAACCTGACAATTAACTGGTGAGGTAAACCAGGTGTTTCTGAGCAGATACATCAACAAAACATGCTTGAGCACAGCCCTCTAGAACTGGAGTAAGACACCCTTGGGCTAGGGTTTAGAGTTCAGGTTTAGGGTTACAGTTTAGGGTTCAGAGTTTAGGGTTGGGGTTTTAGGTTAAGGTTAAGGTTATTGATAGTTTTAGGGTTAGAATTTAGGTTTTAGGATTAAGGTAAGGGTTAGGGCTAGAGTTCAGGGTTTAATGTTAGGGTTAGGGTTTAGACATTCTTGTCTTGAAATGACCAAATAAACGTGTCAATGAATTTTAAAGCCATAAAGACCTTAATGAAAAAAAAGACAATATATTTTTAGACTCACCTGCTGTTCAGCATGGCGGTGACCCAGATTTGCACTGCACCCTCCTCCCGGGAGCTAAGGTTAATTAGTATGCCACCTCTGGGGGGGAAACATCCTGCATCAGAGCGGAAGAAAGGTCTGATATGATGACACATTATTTTTATGCCTTGAAAAGTACAGAAAGAGAATTAAAGAAGGTTTCTTCCCAAAGTACAATATTCTTGTTTACTCCTTAACCTATCAAGCCTAAATTGGTTTATCACCATATTTTGGGGCAGCCAGTGGCCTAGGTGTTAGGGAGTTTCCCCTGCAATCAGAAGGTTATGGCACCACTGAGTCACCCTTGAGCAAGGTGGTGGTGTTATTATTATTGTTGTTGTTATAACTTTTGCTGCTTTTGTTATTGTTCATTAATAGTAAGTAATCCTGCACACTTGATATTTGATATTTTAAATATCATTTTGTCACTTTGTGCTTATGTTTCATCTTTCCTGTTGTTTTTTTTAAATATGGAAACTACTTTGAACAAAACATAGAAAATAAGTTTATTTGATTTTCACATCACTGATTCAGCCCGTTATGCGGTACACATATTATAAAAATTGGATATTACTTTCTTTTTGCCCACAAACGTTCAAACGCACCTTCAACAATAACACATAGACAAATATCAGCGTTAGATTCGCTGATATAAATCAGGAAAGTATGTTAGTATGTTTATCTATAAACGGGGGGTGGGGGGTGGGATGGTGGTAGGCATAGGTATTAAGAGATGTTAATGGTTAATAACTTAATAATAACAGCAACAACAACAACAATAATAACAACAACAACAACAATAATAATAATAATAATAATAATGTTGTTAATAATAATAATAATAATAATAATAATTAGAAAACGGATGATTATTATGATTATTGTTATTGTGGTGTTATTATTCTGTGCACTTACTCAGCTATTTCACGTAACACTGTGGTTTCATGCCGTCCCGATTTCCACATCATTCACTCCACCAATCGTGTAACACATATGATATGAAGGTTTGATATTTTTCTTTTAGCCCACAAACGTTTAAATGCGGCTTCACCAACACCACATAGAGAAATATCAGCGTTAAATTTGTTGTTGGATGTATAACGTTATCTGGTTGATATAAAATAGTAGTTCTTTAACTAAGAGCCCTAGAGGAACAGGAACCTGGCTTTTCTATGGACACCTATGGGGTCTTGAGAGGAGCCATTAGAGCAGAGCATGCTGGTCTCGTTCTTTCCTCCCCGGACTCGGATACTCCAACATGGGTACGAGCCTCAGAGCCTGAAAAACTTCTTAAAGTAGCAATTTTAGACAAATGTAAACACCCAGAATCCTATTGGTGTAAAGATAAGAGTCTTGTGCGCTCTTATGTTTCGTTAAATGTGCGTGTCTTTGGCGTATTTTGAGTTATTTTTTTACTGCATTTTCACTTGATGACAACGTGGAGAGCCGCAGCGCCATGTTAGGAGGCAGCAGCACCTCCCGCAGAAAACAAAAATGAAAATTTAGCGACAACAAACAGAACAATGCCTGGTTTATATGTTGATTTTAATTCTAAGTTCAGTTTATTTTTGTAGACCGAACTGGTATTAACAGGGGACCCACACTGCCTTCACTTGTATAGCATCTCTGGCTAACACCCGTTTTCTTCACCATAGCCTTCACCAATTTAAGGCGTTTACATGAAGATTGTTGTGCTGTATTAAGGGTTATATATCTTACATCCGATCGGGAATTAAATCTTTCTAATTGAGCTAATCTGTTGGTAAGAGAGTGTCAAAAATTTAATGTAAAATATTTACAAATGTCCTGTTGGGAGACTCAGATCTGGCATATTGTTTTAAATAAGCTAATTCCGTTTTAGAGCTCTATATGGTCTTACAGCACATTTGGAAATAAACTCCATTTCAGTTGTTTTAAAAAAATTTAAATAGCTGAGATTATGTACATGGAAGCTGTCGGGTCCAGAATAAAGTCCACACAATAGAATGAAAGTTGCTTTGCAGAAGAGACTCAACTTTAGTCATGGGTTTTGACTGTTTTCAGCATCAGCAATATTAACAGTATTTTCTTAATTTTTTTCTCTGAAATTAATTTGTCCTCCAGTAAAATAAACCCATATTTTATCTGTTGGTACCTGGGTTAAGTGAACACCCGCATCTCTGAGAAGAATTGCTTAAAGCTATAATGGTATCGAGATGCTTCACGTTTGTTCTTTTGCTGTCTGTAACTTTGGTCCTGGAAGGCTGTGATCCAGAACAGGTTTAATGATATTCCTACTTGCACACATTAGATTTATTTTAAAGTGGATGTGCTTGAGCAGGGAAGCTGCTGGACATTTGTCCTGCTCAAGCATCATGGTTTACATTTGCCTAAGAGATTGATCTTTTATGTCTATTTAGGCAAGTGTCGTGGACTTCGTACCGCCAGGAAACTGCGGGACCACCGTCGTGAGCAGAAATGGCATGACAAGCAGTACAAGAAGGCCAATTTGGGCACAGCTCTGAAGGCTAACCCCTTTGGAGGAGCTTCACACGCCAAGGGAATTGTCCTTGAGAAAGTGTAAGTGCAGTTCTGATGCTGCTGATGTGGGTTATACTTGGTTGAATCTCTTAAGTTAATTCCTGTGTCTCGTTACAGTGGTGTTGAAGCCAAACAGCCCAACTCTGCTATTAGGAAGTGCGTCAGGGTCCAACTGATCAAGAACGGCAAGAAGATCACCGCGTTCGTACCTAATGACGGTTGCCTGAATTTCATTGAGGTAGTTATAAAATGTATTTTATTTATTTAATGGTACTGTTGTTGAATATAATGGACTAATTCATGAATCCTTGATGCTGACTGTTTATCTTCACTTTGCAGGAAAACGATGAAGTTCTGGTGGCAGGATTTGGTCGTAAGGGACATGCCGTTGGTGATATCCCTGGTGTACGTTTCAAGGTGGTGAAGGTGGCCAACGTTTCCCTGCTGGCCCTCTACAAAGGCAAGAAGGAGAGACCTAGGTCATAAATGCATGTCCATTACACAATAAATGGAAATTTTTCAAATACACACTTTTGTCTGTTTTTAATAACCTAATGGTTAGAATTCTGTAGATTACCTGTCGACAACACAGGTGGCTCCATCTCTGGTCCTTGAGCTGTTATGCCCTGTACTTTTAACCGTGTTTCTGCTCTTCAACCAAGGAAAGCTTTATTAGTGAACTGAGTTTTATCAAGTGTGTTGCGTGCAGGAATAACACACTCGGGGCATGGATGCTCCAGAACCAGGGCTACTTTAGTCCACTGCAGTTTGTGTCTGCAATATGAAGCTTTAGCTGTGTTGACCTACTTTTGCATTTTGGCCCTCCAGGATCAGATTAAGACCACCCTTCTATAGGCAATCAGCCCTTCATTTGACTAATGGTATTTGTTTTCCTCATGGAAATGGTGGCATCAGAAATGAATCTCATTATTTTTCAAAGAACTCCAAAGAAAAATGAATGCATTTTAATGCAAGTTGATGACAAGCCTGTACTTGCACCTTGGCCTGTTTAGTCATTTTGATGCTGTCATTTATAGGGGTAAAGGCCATTTCTTATACTTCTGACTTGCCCCAGTTTTTTTACAGTAAAAAAACTAAAGTGCAGAACCTAGATAAGTCAAACTCATGCATGTAATACTTGCAGTGTCCTGAAATGTTTTAGCATTAACATATCGAATGCTTTTGAAGTTTATTTTATAGAATGGAATAAGGCTTTCATTTCAAATTGGCTCAAGCCTGAGCACCATTACTATATAATATATACCAATTAATATTTGAGGAAATTCAAGTAGGTCTTGAATCTAAAGCAGCCAGAATAAAGGAACGGTATAAGGTGACCTAATCTCAATTGCAAGCAGTTTTTTAATTAAGCTGGCAATCGGTTTGACATATTTCTCTAGTTAAAGTTAGTGTATTGAGGAAAGCAATGGGTCCCAATTTCAGTATCTTTACAGTTCACTTAATCATGCATAAGATGAAGCAGGGACAGCTGTGCACTGTAATGCGTCAAACCTATGAAACTCTAAAGACATTTTGTTAGACAAACATAAAGAAAAATACTGAAATGAGCAAAGCCTTAGAACCATCACAGAGCTTCAATTAATCACTCGCTAATCCACTTGCACCCAAAGCTCTGCATCATTACATTCACAAAGCTGTGATGCCTGGGACCATGAAGAAACACTCAATTCAAAGCCTGCTAAAAGCTCTAAAGGGAAACACTTCTGACTGCAATGTAGTGTATGAGATGTGTCAAAGCAGCTGCTGGGTTTTTTTTTAACATATAACCTGATTCTGGCCTTAAATATTGTTTTAGTTCAAGGTTACTTTATTAGCAGCTGTGAACACAAACAGCATCGACAAAAGTATTGGGAGGCCTGAACATTCTACCAGCAGGGACTTCAATGACATTCCATTCCAATACAGCCTTTAAAAAGCCTTTAATATGAAGTTGGTCCCCCTTAGCAGTTAGAACAAATGTACAAAATTCTGAAGTATCCTTTGGTTGGAGTGCGAGTTGGGGTTAAGGGTCAGTCAAGTTCTTCCACACTGAACTCATCCAGCATAGCGTTGTCCAAAATGTCTTGGTCTGCTGAAGCATTAAGGTTGTAATTCACGGTCCTAGCCCAAGCTCTAAACACAGGTCCCAATACTTTTGTCCGGAGTGCAAATTAGGACAGACAATTCCATCAATATACAATATACAGCTGTGTTACAGCGTAGTGTGAACGGGCTGTAAATGTACCAGAATCATTAATATTGCTCCATACGTATGATATTGCACAAGAGGCAGTTAGCAACATTAAACTACATTGAGTGAGTGTAAGTTACAAGCTCATCTAGTAATCAAGAGTGTGGCAGTAAACAAGTAAAGTGCCGGTGCCATTGAAAGTGCCACATGACAAGTATATTAAGTGACTAGACTTCTGAAGACCTGTTCCAGTCTTGCAGAATCAGAGCAGAAGATTTGATATTGTTTGGTAAAAGAGAGAATAATCTGTATATTGAGTGGGAACAGTTGTTCACAATGTTACTAGCTCTGTTATTTAAAATAGCAGCACTTTCTGTACACTTCTGATCTTTTATTAATTATCTGTGTATCCTTTTTTGCTTTAATTCTTTTTATTTCTTTTTGCTTAGTACTTTTATTCAATTTCTGAAAAGCCAACATTTGTGAGTGATAATATATACATAAACCTGACTTAACATCTGGACAGAAGTATTTGGATGCCTCTCTTACACACTTCTTGGAAGGCTTTCCACAAGAATTTGTGCCTATTTACTCTGCAGTCCAGTTTATCCCAAAGGTGCTGGATGGGGTTGAGGTCAGGGCTCTGTATGGGCCAGTCAAGTTCTTCCACACCAAACTTTTGTCCATATAGTGTTAATACTCTACAGAATGAATACATTCCCACAGAAACGCCAAAATCTTGTATTAATCCTTCCAAGTCCCTGTTGGGGTTATGGTCAGGCGTCCCAATACTTTTGTCCATATGGTGTACTTGGCAGCATGTTCATTCATATACGAATATCTAATCAGTGAAATGACGCACAGCAGATTCAGTATCAGCAGCCGTGCATGGCTGTAGGAGGTTGGCTGGCTTCCCCCGCTGTTTGTGTGAAGCCAACTGACCGCAATAGCCCCTGCTGTGCTTCATTATAGAGTCCAGACGGGACTGTGTTGGCTTTAAACGCCGAGCCAGAACAGAGTCGGTTTAATAATAGAAATCAACCATGTGGGATTGAGGACACATTTGTGGCATCCAAAGAGTTTACAGAACAAAATTTGTCGCTTTGGCTCTTCGTCTGCCCATTTACTTTACACATTGGGTGTGCTTTGTGAAAATTGTATTTGTGGAAGCCTGCAGGTTTGCTGAGAAGCAGCTGTGATTAAATTTGACCTTAAAATCAGTGCCCAACCTGCGCTTTACATCTGGTTTTGCAGCAGATGCTGGTTTTATAGGGTTTTACACAAGACTGATTTTCACACGATAAAGAAGTCATTATTTTCATGGTTCCATGTGTACGAAACAAGCGATCTGTCTAAAAAATGCATGTAAATATAAATCAGTATTTATAGTTTAGTCTTGTTTAAGTAATTGTTACAGTTTTGTATTTTTTATAATTGTTTTATTAGCTACACTTCTTGATACCCTAAATGTAAAACAAGCCGTATTTGTTATCAGTCATAGTAACAAAACCTGTCTGTTTTAAAAATTGAGGAATGTTTGGAAAGTGTTTCTTTGAAAGTGAATTATTTTGGTGACAAAAATACATTTTATTCAATTTACAAAAAAAAAACTAAGAATGAATAAATACCTTGTACAGGACTCAGTGATGTTACAGTATATCAGTGTGTTCCTTGTAGAAGTCCAGTATTAGGCGTAGTTTCCATCAGAAACCTGGTGTGACTCAGTCAGTCCTTCAATAAATTAAATGTGTTCTCACCAGCTTACAAAATATCAAATACTTTTAGACAAACAAAACAAATCTTGGTATCTTTTACTGTTTTCTTGATTGTTTGCATTTATTCTAGTGTTAACTTTGCTAGCAGAATGACACTTTAGCACACACAAACAATTGCTTTAAATAATTTGCTCAGTATTGTATGCTTTAAAGAAAAATGTAAAATGAAAAAGAAAATGTTAGAAGGCATAAGACATGGATCTGTGTGAGCCAATCAAGTGGGGTGGAGGTAGCTCGGTGGGTAGGATACTTGCCTCTG
Organism: Clupeocharax schoutedeni; assembly: GCA_037974565.1. Lineage (NCBI taxonomy): Eukaryota > Metazoa > Chordata > Actinopteri > Characiformes > Alestidae > Clupeocharax > Clupeocharax schoutedeni. The sequence continues at coordinate 5,590,993 of JBBPDH010000130.1, forward strand.
GCCCACGAGATTATGGGTTCGAATCCTACCTTCGGAATACAACCCCAAGTTGTGCCAGGTAGACTGTCCCCTGTAGTTAGGGAATGTAAATGTAAAAAATTCTTGCACACCAGACACATCCAGTCATGTCTTTATGAACTTTGCTTTGTGCACTGGGACAGTAATTCTGGAATAGGAAAGGTTCTTCCCCAAACTGTGTGAGTTTGATAGAACTGTGTCTAGAATGTCTTGGTCTGCAGAAGCATTAAGATTGCCCTTCACCTAAAATAAGGGACCTTACCCAAACCCTGAAAAACAGGTGCGTCCCAATACTTTTGTCCATACAGTGTATGTACATAGATGTGTGTATGTAGCAGTATGATCTCAATGCCAGTATTTTCTCCATTTCATGCTGCCCCATTTGTCCACCACTAACCGGGACTATTTGTTGTTCTTTTTGGAGTTTTACTTTTTCACGGGCAGCTGCTGTTGTTTCTGGAACATTACCCATCGAGGGCACATGGGTGTGAAAAGGCAGTCGTCTGCTTGATTTCCCTCATCTGCACTACGTACATATTAAACGCCGTGAATTTCCCACTGCCTGCCAGTTCTGTCCTCCACGGCTCGGAATATGGGCCACCAGACATCAAAGCAACGAGCGAGGGAACGACGTATATAAAGGCACTACCAATTAATCCCCGTATGCACTGTATAATTATCTGTAATATACAGATGTTTAACTGCTCTTTGATCAACCGCAGCCTACGTGTCCACTCCTAAAGTCCACAGGCTTATGGCGATGTACCATTGGGTTTAATTTGTTTTTCAGACCCGGACTCATATCCGTTCCGGTGTAATGCCTAGGCTGGGGTCCCTCTGCAGCAATGAGGCGTGTTTAATATCACACCCAGTGGGTCGCTGAGCTGTTTCCTCAGAATCTCACAGCAGTCAGACTGGAGTGATCATCAACACTGTACTTGCTGAGCTTTTCGGCCACCTAACCAAGCCTATGTTACGTTTGTATCTGATTATATCATACCTTGTAGAGAGGAATCTTATATA
>JBBPDH010000130.1:5620673-5632139 GCA_037974565.1 Clupeocharax schoutedeni
ACCACCAAAAACATGCGTGCTTTGGGGAATAGGTGAATTGAGCACTCTAAATTGCCCATAGGTGTGTATGTGAGAGTAAATGTTTGTCTATCCCTATATGTGGCCCTGCGACGTGCTGGCGACTGTCCAGGGTGCACCCCGCCTTCGCCCATTGCACCCCCCCCACCCGACCCTGAATGCAGGAATAAGGGGTAGATAATGGATGGATGGATGGATGGATGATAATAATAATGTTAAGTAATACAAATAGTGGTTTGGAGTTATTCTCTATATCACCATCATTCCACATAATTAGGATCAATAGTAGATAATAGTAGTAATAGTGACGTTAGTAGTGGCATAGTGAGCGGTAAGATTATTGCTTATAGCACCCAATAAGAAATTGCACCTGACATAATGCATGGTAAGACTATTGGCCATATTACTAATATATGGAAATTTAATTATACTAATTTATCACCCAATAAGAAATTGTATATCTGGATAGCAGCAGGTTATTGCTCAGGTTGTTTTGTGGGTGTGTGAAGGGGGAGGAGTCTGATTTATTTCTATATACATAATAAGAGCAGTATATTGTTTTTTTCTGTACATTTGCACAGTATTGTTTACATGTATAAATGTTTGTTTACACTTGTTTAACAATGTTTATACATTATATGGACAAAATATTGGGATGCCTGACATTGCATTCAAATACATAGACTTTAATACAGAGTTGGTTCCCCCATTGCAGCTTCCACTCTTCTTTGAAGGCTTTCCACAAGATTTTTGGAGTTTCTGTGGGATTTTGTGTCCATAATTCTTTTGAACATTTATGAGTTCAGGTACTGATGTTGGACAAGAAGGTCTGGCTCACAATCTCTGTTCTAGTTCATCCCAAAAGTGTTGGATAGGATTGAGGTCAGGGCTCTGTGCAGTCTGTGAACTGTGAAGATCTTCCATCCAGCCATGTCTTTATGGAGCTTGTTTTGTGCTCTGGGACACAGTCATGCTGGAACAGAAAGGGTTCTTCCCTAAACTGCATCAACAAAGTTGGAAGCAAGGCGTTGTCCAAAATGTCTTGGTCTGCTGAGGCATTAAGATTGCCCTTCACTGGAAGTAAGGTGCTTAACCCAAATCCAGAAAAAACAGTGTCCGTATAATTTAATTCATATTGTGGAAGGGGGCGGGGCGCCTCAGTAGCGCCCCCTGCTGTCAGTGAGAGGAGCTGCCCTCTGTTCCACATATCTACACAGAAGAAGGAGGAGAAGCTCACAACAGTTCAGCAGGACTTCATGGACGAGCAGGAATGGCTCGAGTTAGACTTTCACAGGTCATAACAACAGCATTCCTGTTTTTCTTCCACGGCACAGAATGTGCAACCGGAGGAGGAAAGAAGGGCAGCTTGGAAAAATGCAGTTATAAGGTAAGGAGAGAATGCTGATACTTCCGAGGCGCCAAGTGTCTGAGTAGAAGAAGCCGTTGACACTTTTTCTTGGCCGGTCTGGTTTACTGAAAGTCTGTCTGCTTCTTGAGAAGGTTTTAACAGCCCTGAAAGATGTCTAAAATGCTGCCTGAACTTTCAAAACTTTTGCTTGTTGTTTTCAGAGGCTGATCTTTTCTGAGTCTCCCGGGGACTCTAGTATTAGGACGCCATTAAAAGAATTTTTTTGACACTTGATAAATGTTACACGTGCTTTTAAATGTCTTGGATATGTCTTTAAGATAAAAAGTGTAGGGTGTGTTTGCTGTGAGATCATCTTCAGAAAGTTTGCCATTGGGTTCCTAATGGAATTACACTGCATGGACAAAAGTATTGGGACACACCTGTTTTTTCAGTGTTTGTGATGGGCACCTTACTTCCAGTGAAGGACGATCTTAATGCTCCTGCAGACCAAGACATTTTGGACAACGCCATGCTTCCAACTTTGTGGGTACAGTTTGGGGTAGAACCTTTTCTATTCCAGCATCTCTGTAAGCCGGTGCACAAAGCACACAAAGGAAGAACTTGACTGGCCCACACGGAGCCCTGACCTCAACCACAACCCCATCCAACATCTTTGGAATAAACTGTAATCCACATCTTCTCGTCCAACACCAATGTCTCACATCATAAATGCTCTACAGTATAAAGGATCACAAATTCCCACGGAAATCTAAAATGTTGTGGAAAGGCTTCCAAGAAGAGTGGAAACTGTTACAGCTGCAAAGGTGCATCAACTCTATGATAGTCTTTGTATTTGAACGTCAGATGTCCCAATACTTTTGTCAATATAGTATATATTGCATTTTATTGTGGTTTCTGTGCTGTTTAAAGTTCTAAATGATGAGGTGGGTAATAACAAACCAGGTTGATCTCGGTGGAAGAATTAAAGCAGGTTAAGCATTTTTTTTAGGCTTCTGACTGGTGTGGGAAATGTGGGAGTCTAGTTAGTGTGTGATCTCACTGTGAGCCTATTCACAATGTGGAAGTGCTGTTTGCAGGTGTTGGATGTGTGAAGAAGTCATTCAGCAGGGTGCTTTGTCTTGCTGGAGCCTTTTGTGACACCAAATGAACTGCTAAACAGAGGGATCAGTAGAGGAAGCAGTGGAAGAGTGATTTTATCCGAGTTTATCTGCACCAGATAAGGATCGTATGCAGGGTGAATGGTGAAGCTGACACTAACTGAATGAAAATAGTCCTAATCATTTGAATTGTTGTGCCTCCTAATTATTGCAATATACTGAGTGTTTAAGCCTACCATTTGTCAGGTATCTACTGTGGTTTCTTGTCTTGGAATGTTATAACGTGACCATCAAACAAATGACTGATTTTTGAACATCCTGAGAAACAGTGGATGTTCCGGATGAGTTTTTTTTTTTTGGTTTATTATTTACTCCAGTCATTTTTGGTGGAAATGTCAATTTTTAACCTCGTTCCATCAAGGTTCACCACCTTGCCAGATTCATCATTGTCACTGGATGGGTCAACATAACGAATGCCCATGTTGTGCGATGCTAATTTCTTCAGAGAGTTCACAGCTATTGTTTGTTGTTTCTTTGTCCGGTGCCTTGACTGGAGGTCCGGTCAAGAACCCAGTGGTTCGTGGATGACTGACATGCCACTGAGTTCGAGATTGCTCTGTGTGCATTGTCTTCCAAGTGGCGGCCTTTCTTTGAAGTGATTTCCCATAGGAAGTAAAGGGGACCATTAAAATGCCTTGGTATTTCCTCTCTCCAACCACAGGCCACCTCCCTCCACAGCCACTTCAAAGTTGTTCCTCTTAACCAGGCAAGTTGCTGAAGGAAACACTTCCACAGACTGTTTTAAATGTTGTGGACAGTCGTGCATAATACTGCTCTGCATAGGAATTTTTCACATGTTTTAAAATTGTGATATATTGTTGTGGAAAGTCCGGTTTTCTAAATCACAGAGTTCTTATCTGAGTCTACATCTGTCCTTGTTTGCTTTTGTCACTCACCACTGCTGGAAGTGTGAGCCTGGTTCTGCTGTAATGTGTTGTAACGTATTTCAATTCAGTGCTTAAAATCTTTGCATTAAGGGCAGGATGTTACCTTTATCCCCCATGAGTTTACACATATTTTATACTGTATGACTTTTTATTTTCTTCCTAGCATTGGATTGAACAGTTTTCTGTTTTCTGTTTTGATGACAAATATGGCACCCTGCCCCCCATGGCCAAATGTTTGCACACCTCTGTCTTGTCTGATTGTCTGAAAAGACTTGACTTGTAGCTTAATGTTGCAATGTTGTTTAATGGAAGCGATATAATCACAGTGGTAGTGTTGTCTGCATCGAGCAGCCCTAGTTAGCATCTAGTGTAGATCTAATATAATGACATTTGCTTCGGTGTACCTTTCCTTCTTATATCTCAGCAGAATGATCATCCCCTCAGGCTTAGGAAAAATGAAGGTAGACACAGAAATTGGGCTTCACTCTTTCTAAGCAATGCTTGGCCCCCGCTGAGGGGGTTGGAGGCTTCATGGAGAACCCCACTGGGGGCTAGCTGGCTTTGGATGAAAGCTCCTGTGCTCCGGAACTCCCAGGCCTCTCGGCTCAATAGCATCCTGCCTTTGGTTCTCTGATGGGCTCCCTGAGACACACAACAGCCAAGGAATTGTTCAGGCCTTCGGAATGAGCCAAACGTTCCTTTCCTCTCCTAGAGACCGACCTCATATTCCATATCTCTGCTAAAGAAATGAATGGCTTTATCCAGCCTATGTTGGACTTCATTTCCGGCCAGATATTACAAGCTGCGTAATTGGTTTAGTAAAAGATCCCATTCCCGTCATCTGGTTAAGTTATGAACACTGTGTGCGGAGGGTGATGTCAGCCAAACTCCAGAACATCAGCCAGGCTCCCAGGCATCGTTTCCAAGGCGAATAACAGTTCTCAAGCTGCAGCAATCACAAATCTTGGTGCTTTAGCCTATAAGAGGAGATCACAACCGTGCTGGCTTTTATGTAAGCCTCAGAGGCCATTCTGAAGTGCAAAAGGAAATGGCTGTTTTTTTGTTTTTTTTTTACTTTTTACGCCCCGTGCTTATAACCACATAAAAGTCGATCCACCTGGGAGGCTGAAGATAACTGCCCCTATTGTCTGAACCCGTACTGTAGGTAGATGCTTTTGTTCATGTAGGCTGTCAGAACTAGAGGAAAAATATGGGAGCACCTGGAGAACGTCTTTTGTTGGATGACTGTTCTACCGCTTTGTGTGACTCATGTTCTTCTTTAACTTCGCTCAGATAAAGAATGAAATCAGGGAACGAATTGAATCACTTTATTCGGTAGAACTCCTCATTTAAGCCTAATTATGTCATAGTAGGGATTATGTATGGTTAATGTGGCATTATCAGGATAAATAGGGCCACAATGCTTTTCTGAGCATGTCATGGAAATCTTCAGTGCTTCTAAACAGTCACCAACTGCATGTTTCGTAATAGTGAGCGCGCAGCTAACCCTGGTTATTTATATTTAGTGCAGTAAAATGTTCTAACTTCTCAAATATGAGATGTGGCATACAGTATATTGTGAAAAATATCTATAATGCTGCAAAAAACAACTTCCTTGCTCTCAAAAACATGTTCCTGATCCTGCTGATATTCAGACGTGCTTCATAGACCACCTACTTCTTTGGCCACTTTTAACTGGTCAGAATCAGAATGAGGAGGAAATAGCAGCAGAAGTACTAAAATATGCAGTAGATTATTTACTGAATACATTTTCTGAATTGTAATAAATATATTTAGGCTATAGGTAGAATATTCACTTTAGTTAAATTTGGTATCAAATACCTCCCAGTGTAGGAGTGCTGATCTAGGATCTGTTTCTGGGAGTAAACTTGTAGTTAAAAACAGAGGGCCCTGATTCTAAGTCAGCTCTTCTACTCAGAGAAGCTTTGTTTATACAAGGCCTGTTTTTCATCAATATGTATCTTTTTAATCCTGTTACTCGGGTGTTCAGAGTGCCTTCTGTTAGATGTTCATGTTTTTCACTTGCTAGAATGAAGTTGTTTGCTGCAGTTAGAGGTGTTTTGTCTCTAGCAGTCGGTTATAAAGGCACAGAATTTTATTTTAATGGTAATTCTGGACCGTGAAATGTTTTACTCCAGGTCATCTTTAAAGGCCCTCATCGACCTCAAACATAAAAAGGCAAAACCACAAAGCAACATTCCTTATGTTGTCCCTAGACGTATACAAACAGCTAATTCTTTTATGACTCCAGTCCCTGGACGTTCTGCAAGTCCTGGTATGAATGCACATGTGGGACACCTTCCTCCATTGGGCTCCATTTTTTAAAAAATATCCTGCTATCTCAAAAGAGCCCGCATGTTCTTCTTTTCTTCTCGTAACATCTGGCTGCAGATGAATGATGGGTCAGGAGGAGTGTTTCATAGCGCTCATGGTGTGGAAAGAGTGTGTGTGTGTGCGCGTGTGGTGGGGGGGTATGGAGGGCTAAGTTATTTCTGCACCATCTTAAGGGAGCATTGAAAACCATCCAAGCAGCTCGTAACCTTGGAGGCCGTGCCTTGTGCTGTGGTGGGAAAATCCCTGGTTGGCTAGTTCTGAATCAGGCCAGCTTGCCGCGCAGCTTTTCTGAATGCGGGGTCCGGGGCCTTTCAGCCACAGCGCTCCCTTTGACGGCCCGAGTGCCCCACTGTTCGACATGAATAGAAGGATGTCGCTGGTAAACGAAGGTATGCCGAAAGTGAATTAAAAGTCCAGCCACTTCTGGTCACCTCTTGGGTCTCCCTGGATGGTCAATGTCCTGATGTAATCTCCTTGAGCAAGAGGGTACCCTGCAAGAATTGCATTCAAACCAATATTGCTGATTCTTTTTGCAAGCTTTTTTCCATCAGAGGCAGGGAAACCCTCAGGACCGTAACCCGATAGCGCACTGGTCGTGCTCGTCCGAAGGTTTTCCTTCGGCCCACAGATTGAAGTCATTACTGTCAATTAGCTGCTCTTTCCTCTGGCCTAATCAAGGATCTTATGCCGAAGAACTTCCTGTTTTTAGGTTTCAGGCAATTGTTTGAGATTGTAGGGTGTCTCCTTCAGAGGATAAAGTATATGTACCCCTTGAGAATTTAGGACTGTGCCGCTGGCTAGGCACAACCAGTGTGCCACTGGGGGAGGGGATTGACTCTTTGGAGCTCTTTAAACACTTAGATAGTTTATCACTGGTTCAAATGTTTACTTCCTAGTGCCATATTCTTGCTGCTTTTTACTTAAGCTGAATCCAGGTTGCTTCACTAAGGTTGAATCATACAGCAAACATACATCATAATACTTGATACACAGTATATATAATGATATGCAGATCTTGAACAAGTTGGAACTCCCACTGAAGACCAGCAGTGGTAGAAGTAATGTGGAGACACATGATATACTCAGATATTGTATCATTAGATTTCCCACCCAAGCCTTCATATAAATGTCACAGACTGTGCTCTGTAAAATCATATACTTAAAAAATGATCTGTTAGGTATGTTGATATTATAGGTAAAACAATATTTACCTTCATTAGCACATGCACTGAGTTTCCCCATTAGAGAAATCAAGCAAGTTCCTCTCTTTTTCATGGTCGCTGAGTTCTGGAGGGCCCAGGGCGATAGTGCATTCTTATAGCATGAAACACAAACCTCCAAATCCCTCAAGTCCTCATCCTCCTCATGAAGACATTTATTGTTCACTAATGTCATCTGGCAGGTCTGCCCACCATACCTTTTTGCAAACAGATGTCTGTCTGTCCCCACAGGCCCATTCGGCCCAGTGTGTCACCACTAGCCTACGTTCACAATCCCAGTGGGTTTTCCCCCAGTTTAAATAACTGGGAACAATTAATCCAGCTTCCCTGAAGTCCAAATGAAAGGCTTTTAGGAAACTTTGAGGTTCAGCTGCTCTCAGGTCTATCCACTATTTGTGAACAAGTCCGGGCATGGTCCCTACAGTATCTGCCGGCTGAGTTTACACCTTTCTCTTAAGGTGAATTCAGGTGAGTCAATATTGAACACAAGATAAAATTACCCATTAAGAAAGAACAAAGCAAAGGTTATGATTTATAGTCCTACTGTGTTGGACCAAATGTGCTATATTGTCCAGTCTAGTTTGATGATATCTCTGCCCAAATGCATCCACTAATCTCTTTCTAACACTAATTAAAATGTATTTATATTACTGAATATTGTGATTATGAAATAGTGTATATATTAAAACAGTATCCTTGATTCCCACAAAGGGTCAAAACAGGGTTTCATCCAAGTTATTTTGCAACACTAAAGCAAATGCAGAGTAAAACACGGTGCCAATAACATAATAATAAAGCAGTTCAGTCAGTTTGTGGTTGTTTATGCCTATGGCTGCTTAGCTTGATGCTGTTTTGTTGGAGGACATTGCATCTCCTTTACAATTTGAGAGCTGAAACATGGTGGCCAGACCCCTAACCTGAATTGAAAAATTCTGTCATGTTCAAATTAATGGTATTTTTTTACCATCACTCTTATCATGGTAACAAAATTAGCTGCCACTGGGCAGCGGCATAGTTTGAGAAACTTTTTTTCTCAACAAAAAAAAGGTTTTTGCGATTTTTCTGCAATAACAGTTCTCCAAGAGGCAGCATCGTGATAAATTGTGTTGTTGTGATAAACTGGCAACTTGGAATTTTCAACAAAAACTAATTATCTTCTTATTTGATTTTGATGCTTATTATATTGATCATTTATTCAAGAAATCACACGCAATTTATGACAGAAAACATTTCGTTTCACTTCATACGCATAAAATCTGTAAGTATTAGCATACGTACATTCATGAGATCTTGCCATTGTGGGGGGTCCTCCCTTTCAGTGATGCTCATGGAAGTGCATATAGCTGTTTGAAACTCCTTGTAGAAAATGTTCAGGCTGCTTTATAATGATCTGCGGACAGAATTTAGCAATTGAAAATGAAGTACTAATCTGATTGATTTGAAAATGCACATTTTGAATGCTTTTGATTTTGAGCAAGTGGTTTTTATCCCAGTGTTTCTGACGGCACTATTGATAACTAACTGCCAGGCTTGGGCAGGAAAATCTCCACACTGAGTCTGTCCAGGACCTGATCCAGAAATGCCAGATTAAATGGCTCCTGGGGGAGTCCCCCCCCCCAGCATCTTGTATCACACAGTAGCACTGAAGGTCAGCCTTTGTCGTGTGCTGACCAGCAGCAAGAGGCTCTTAAGTCCATTTGAGATGCTTTACAGGGTTCAGAGGGGAGAGGTGTGTAAGCAGGCCTTGTTCTGGAATGATGGAGTGCTGATATGAGAGCAATACCTCCTCTAATTCTTCAGGCTGGGACTTTGTCATAGATCAGTGCAAAGAGGCAGCTCCCATCCGGAGTGTTTAAAGCTGGAAAAGCAATCAGACCCGCTGGTCGTTCGCTCTCTGTTAAAGACATGAGCGTTACATTCACGGATTTCTCACACTCGTCAGTGACCCTCGTGAGGGCAGTTGGAACATTCTTCACCGGTTTGGTGATTTGTTCCCTCCTGAAACTAGCACAAGGAGACTCAGGTATTGTGTGAACAAATTTGTGTGCAAGGCCAAAAGAGCACCTAGACTGTGCGTGAAAAGGATGTGTTTACAAAGACGAGCCAATAAGCACTAATGTCATAGCATATGGTTGCGTTTCCGAAGGGCCTGGCTGTGACAAATCCTGATTGGAGTAAAACAGGAAAGGCATTAAGCAAAACAGAGCGAAGGAACATCTAGCCAGACTGCCCTGAGGCATTTGATTGACTGCCATTGAGGCCCCTCATCAGACCTTGCCTCTGTGACCTCCCATCCAGTCTCTCCTGGTGCTCTACAAAGCTTAACCTCTCACCATGCAGCCCATCTGTACGAATAGGTATAAATGGCTTAGGCTTGTTCCATCTTGGTGAGCTTTCCTTTTTTGTAGACGTGGACCAATTACAAGCACCTAAAAGGAGATGCCAAGGAAGAACCACTTTTTAAATGAGAGCTTTGAATGAGTGAAGAACCTTCCACGCACCATAAGAACCTTCGTATAATTTAGAGATTCTTTAACATTTTAAGAGCTCTTCCTAGATTCTTTACATTGTGTGGTGGTTCTTTAAACTGTATAAAACATGTTCCATATGAAAACTAAAATGGTTCATTTAGGACTCATTTAAGGCTCTTTTGTGGCACCTTTTTTTTGAAGAGCATTCTCTATTGATGTCTCCTCTTTGCAACTGAATTCAAGATCTTCTATGAACCTAAGAAAAAACATTGAAATAACCAAAGTTGTTTTATTTCTATGGCATGAGAAAAAAACATTTTTAAATGAGATTTGGATGGTCGTGTAGAACCTTCTAAACATAAGAGCCCTCCTGTAAAGTTAAGGTTCTTTACTAGTTTAAGGGCTTTACAGATTCTATAGGATGCTGAAATATGGCTTGATGCTCACCTGTGGCACCTTTTGTAAAGAGTGTATTTTGTTGATATCTTCTCTAAACAGAAATCGTGACCTAATTGGAGAATATTTTAAGTAACACTCTGTGGCATCATGCAAAGAACCCTTTCTGGAACCCTTTGAATGTAAAATATGAATGTAGGTTCATTCCATCCTGAATGAGAACTTAAAGGTGGGATTTCATTTGGAAGTAATTAATGCGTGAACGCTATCTGGGTTTGTACTGGCTGATCATACAGCTCGTCATTGGGTCAGACCTTTGTTTTAGAACATTTAACATATCACCAATTGCACGTTGGTATAGATTGAAAACCGACATTAGCACAGGAATGTGTAGCCGTTCGCACAATTATGCGACTTAAAGGCTGAACTTGATTAGCCCTAATTTAAGACTACTGTTCAGAGCTCATCGCTGAAATGCATGAGTGCTCAACATCAACACCCACTCCTTTTCATCAAGATGGCTGGGGGTTCTTGAAACCATCAAAGTTTCCCTCAGCCACTCTCATGTTTGGAATTACATTCATGTCTAAGGATGTTTGTAATTGCCATTAAGATAAATGCTTATTCTGAGTCAAGCATAATTGCAGAGATCTGGGCAAGTGATACGTGCCTCATTGATGCCATATGACCACCTGAAGCTATGTAGCATTTGGAAATTCCATGCGAACATGATGCCCGAGTGCAAATTTGTTTATTGAATTCACTTAAGAAACATACATTTATTAAATTAAATGAAAAGGCTTTAGGTCTAATTTTAATCCAGCTAAATTGAGTTTGTATCAAATTTGGATCAGGTATTCTTTCAGGCCTTTGGGTAAAAACTTTTTATCCTCAGTAAAGTTTTAGGGAGTTTCCACCCCTGATCACTTAGTTTAAACAACATGATAAGATGAATATCTCAGAATCAGTGTATCAACCAACTCCTGAATGGGGACTCTTCAACCCCCCCCCCCCACCTTAAGGCATACAAAGCGAATCCTTAAATCAAGCGTGCCAACAGGCTTGATTTGGTAGTTTTGTGGGCCTTGAACACACTTAAAAGAAACATGAAAAAAGCCGATGATTAATTGGCATTAGTAGGTCTCTGATAAAGGACACAAAGGCGATTGTCCCAGTAAAAAAATGCTTCTTTTGGGAACACGAAATGGGAGACACATGTTGGGATAATGAGAACAGCATGCTGGGATAGCTGGTCTGAGCACAGTTGTGGTCAGATTTGTCAAGCCAAATACAAAAAGGTGCTCATTTCCTCCCTCTTTGGACCTGCTGGACTCCTGACCATGGGCGGTCAGCTTGGGTTATGGGTGGGCATCATGAAACCTTCTGCTAAAACTGTTGGTGAATGCTTTTGAGTTGCTTGTTTGGTTGATTTAGTTATTTTTGTGTTATTTGTTCAATTCTTCAGCCATATTTTTTAAGGCGGTTGTGTAACTTTATGTAGTAATTGATAAAGATCATTCTTGCTTTTTTTTTTTTTTTTTTTCCCTAAAAACCCGTAAGCGCTCTCTCTTTTTTTTTTTTTTTTTTCCCCCC
>JBBPDH010000130.1:5680685-5690848 GCA_037974565.1 Clupeocharax schoutedeni
GCCCTGGATAAAGGGTTTCTGGTGCTTCAGGAGCCCTCCTGAGGCTCAGGGAGCCAAAATTACATTTTCAGTGCAAAAAAGACTCAAAAACAGCTATCTGTAAAATGAATAGTATGTATATACATTGAAACTTCACATTTTATTATTTTTTTCATAAGACATGGAATACCTTAAAAATAAAAATGAATGACAAAAGCTCTAGCCTTACATCTTGTTGAAAAAGTCATTTTTTATCCTGATTTTTTTTAGCATCTTCTATTGGCTTTCATTTCAGGAAGCATTTTTAGCTTCAGAAAGCTTTATGAGGCTCAAGAGTGCTGGAGTTACGTTTAATGCAAAAAACACTCAAAAATAAATTGTGAAATATAAACTACATTCATTAAAACTCCTTTCTTCATAAAATGCCGTCCGGAAATATTTAATGTTGTATCTTGTCAGAAAATATATTTTGCTGTCTAAAGCGTGTTAGCAGTTATTTCAATGTTTTTTGAATTTAATATTCAGAAGTTAATGCTAAAACTGACATTTTTCAATATACTAAAAATGGGTCTTTTATAATGTATCTATTGGAATACAAGTATGAATATTTCTCTAAAATAAAGCTCGGTCAAGGCTGTTACCAAGTGGTTCAGTTGTTTATATCTGCCTGTGTGGGAGGTTATGCCTCAGCGAAATGTGTAATGTGATTAAAAATGTCGCCAGTATTGCGGTGTTGTGCTGATGGGTGGGTGTTGGTGAATGGAAACCAGCTCAGTGGTCGCAAGTTGCTGTTTGAGGAAAATAAGTTCTCAAGCATTCAAGTCAGCTTGGAAACAAACTTGTACCACAAATACGGCCAGATAGCCATTTGAACTTACATTTTGTAAGATTTAAATTTTGTAATTTGTTTCATTTTGAAGGATTTAAGTAGGACAGGGACTCCAATCTAGACAGGAAGACCACCCAAGTCCCCACTATTGAAGCGCTTGATCCACAGGTACTTATAGACAAAAAACAGATTCCCACCCTTTTGGTATTGTTTCTAATGTTTACCATAGAGGTCAAACACAGCACTTCCCTTTAACGATGAATTTGTTCAGCTGAATGACTATGGATGGTGGCCTCAGTAGGATGCCATGTTATGTTTATTAGCATCCGAATGCATTCTGGGTCTATGGCAGCTACGAGCCACCAACCCCTATTACGTTAAGCATACCTAACGGCCCACTGACATACAGCCTCTATCTACTGTGAGTTTTATCTTGGTACTTCTTTTATGTTTGTTTTACTAACAAACATGGCACACATAACAGTTTGTCCCCATTGTTCACAATTTCATACAGTTATCTAACAGTATGTGATAAAATAGACAGTACATTTCATGAGTACAGTAGTAGTCTTCTAATCTGGAAAGATTAAGACAGTAACTTTTGTCAATCTGTTCAGATACCAGTATGCCATACAGTGTCAGAAACCACATAATGGGTCTGAGATTACTTAACAACTTGTCCTGACTGAGGCATGCAGTGTGTCCAGTGTGAATAGATGGAGCCTCTTTTATTTGCTACATTAGCCTTATAGCTCTAGCACAAACGCAAAGAAGCACACTTCAGAGACTGAACACGTCTTGACTCAGTGACTACAAATGGGATGAAGGGGGGAAATTGTATAATTGTTCTGTTTAATCAGTTATCCTGAGCCCCATGTATTAGCACTGACCCTGATGTAGTATTGCATTTGCTGACCCATTTAATGATAGAAATGATGCTTAATCTTGATGCCATTGTGGCATACTTTTCAATTTACACTCAGCAGAACATGTTGCTGGAAATGAATGTGATCTTACAGAGTTAAATATGGTTTGTTGCATGCTGTGTATTTAATTAACGTACTTAAGTAGCACTTTTTCCTCTTCGGCCCCCCACACAGATCTTTTTCTGGCTCAAACACACACACACACACACACACACAAGCAAAAAGCAGAAGAGTGTGACCTACCTTCTAATTAAATGCTGTTTGTTTAATCTGTTATCATTTTGAAGCTTACAGAATTTACATTAAGATCTTAGAGACGTTTCCCCTTTTATCAGGGTACTGAGAACCGCTGAGAAATAAAGGTGGAATGTAAAAATGGTAGTTTGACATAAATCCTGTTTTATATGTTCAAAAGTTCCAAACAACTGCTTGTCCAACATTTCTTCCACCTTCACTTTTCTGAGGTTTGTTGTGGATCACAAACTCCACTCCAAATCATCCTAAAGGAGGTCTGTAGAGCTTCATCACTCCAACTCATCCCAGAACTGTTCAGTGGAGATCCCACACTTCAACAAATACTGAAGATCTTCAGTGGAGATCTACCCCTTTCATCCCAAAGGTGTTCATCAACTGCACATGGTGTGTTTGCCTGTGGCATCGTATTTTATTGGATAGTAATGGGCTGTCCCTTAACTACTACTACATGATGAATATATAAATTTGACACTATGATAAGATGCATTGGGGATCTATGAAACATGTTTGCACAAGTAAGAAGCAAACTTCTGCATCCTTCTGCAATAAGATGGCCATCGACAAGCTTCCTTACTGGGCCTTGAAACCAACCCAACACCCACTTAAAACTACCTCCAACCGTGTTTGGTACACAGCCTGCTTTTTTCTCCATTAAAATGCTACATTCACCAGCACTCCATTTCATCAGTGTTAATTTTATGCCTTGGTGTTCAGTTTCCACCTGTCCTTTTACAGACATTTAAGAAACGCAAACACGGCCAGCTGTTTTCTCAGCCGCACACCTGAAACCAAGAAGTGACTTCAACCGAGATGCAGTGCAGAACCCAAACCCAAGCCAGAGAGTGTAATTGTCATTCACAGCTTTTTTGTCAGGGGAATTCAGCAAAATAGCACAGACTGCAAGAGCACTTTTGTGAAGAGGGTTTTTTTCACTGCGGTTAAGTGCACCCACAATGCTGATTCTTAGTAAGACCAGACATAGGAAGTTAGTAGGTTTAAATTTGAGTCAGGTTAAGGGCTTAATAGGTTTTAGATAGAATTAGGCCACTGACGTTGATGCAGTCATTAACGATAAAGTGACATGGTTACACTTTCACCTCTTTCGCCACTGATGTAGCAGTGTGTGAAAAACTTCAATCCAGGTAAGCATGTATGTGCTTTATAAAGGTATACATTAACATTTGTAAATCCAAAGTAAATCCAAGTGAACATTTCCAACATTCAGTACAACATCTGTAGTTCCCATTTAATAGCTGGTGTGTACGTAACGGACATGTGAAATATAATGGCATGGCAAGGAAAGTGCGGCTTTGTTTGCTTTGTCTCTTTTAAACAATGTTCTTGGCCAGCCTGGGCATTTAATATGTTTACTCGCATTTCCTCACATTTGCATGCGTTTCCCTGACTTGCATTGCTAAGTCAGAATCTACCTCAGAAACAGCCAGTGAAATAATCCAGACAGCCATAATTTGTTTTTGTCCTCAGGTCAGATTCAAGCACTTCTTGTATTCTCATTGTCTGCTTGCTGGCATGGAAGGTCCTGAGCTGTCAGAGTTGATGGGAGTCGTGCTCCCAGAATCTTGTGGTAGTTGATCGGGGAGCTACGTGATTGGTTGAATTCAAACTGGCACATAATTAACCCATCATAGTCATAAAGTGTGTCAATTTGTCACAGGTGAACACACCACAGCACACTTTGTGAACAATTTGAAATTCTTTCTCTGCAATAAACCCATTCATCAAATAAAAGCAGCAGTGTGTGGGGACGCTACATTGCTCAAGGGCCCTGGAATTCAAACCCACAACCTTCTGGTGACAAGGGAAACTCCCTAACTACAAGGCCAACAGCTGCAGATGTTGAGTAAAAGGGTATTTAAACTGTGTTAAGTGAAAAACAGCCAGACCTGCACGTTAAGTGTCTGTCTGTTGCCATGTGATGGAAGAGACTTATGGAAGTTGGGGCACAACCCAGATAGCATGATTAGAGTGACAAGTCACTGATTGAGTGTCAAAGCCGAGTGTTTGTTTACGGTTAACGTGCTGCCCAGGCCTGACCTCAAACCCCCCCCACCCCTTCAGCAACAGCAACTTCCTCAAGCCTGATAGCTACACAATGGCAACAACCTTAGGCCAGAACAAAGGCTCTTATAGCTGGGTCTAATTTCCTGCCGCCGCCGGTGGCTGGAGAATTAGCTCCCGTGCATGTGGGAGGGGTCAATTTTTCACTCTCCTGCTACAATTAGCGAATCATAAAATTGCAGACTGCCACAGAGCTGGGCTCAGCTCCCAGTTTGGCCCTAAGGCAGAGGAGAGGTGGCTACTGGGAACAAAGAAGGAATGGGGCATGCATGGATGGATATACATACACAAACACACACGTCTCTTTTTCTCTCTCTCATTTTTCCTTTCCAACTCACACACACTGAAGTCATTAAATTCTGCAGCAGGAAGACATTTGTGTGTATGTGTGCGTGTGTATGTGTGTATGTTCTAGGCCAAACAGTCTGTGTCAGTTTAGCAGTAGTGGAAACGGCAGGGCCGGTGGTTTCTGGTCCAAACAGGGCTCTTCAGCTGCTGTAAAACTGACGTGCAATCATTCTGGCAGAGAAAAAGAGTCACATCTGCATGCAGAGTTGCTGTGTTACTGTTTGCGCAGGGCCATATTAATCAAGTACTTTAACAATTTGACATTAAATCGGTCATTAATCCTACTGTTATGAAGCCAAGCCATTTATTTAGATGTTTTTCCGTGCCAAAACATACTTGTAAAATGTTGTATCTCATGCAAAGCGGCAATTATTACATCCAAACAAGATATAAACATATAATGGATATGACTGTTGACTTTTTATTAAATGCATTACAGTGGATATCTTTTCCTGCATAATACACAACTATATGCACAGGAAACTGAATCTTGTCTGAAAATTGTCCATTTGTCATCTTGACATGCCACATTCTTTCTCTCCATTTAACCCATTCAGAGTGTGAGGGACGGTACCTTTCTCAAGCTCAATGGTACTACTAGCAGTCCTGGGATTCGAACCCACAACATTCTGATCACAGGAGCATCTCCCGAACCACAAGCCCACCAACTGCCCAAACAAAAAGATAATAACAATAACCTCAAGATATATATGACTATGTATTTTTGTAACATGAATAAGTTATGTTTCTTCTTTTTTGGGGAGTAAAGCTATCAGTAAGTGCTTCAGAAGGCATTTCTTCTGGACTGACAAAAACCTTATGAGAGGATAATAAGGAATACTTGGTGGGCCTTTTGTGGCTTAGAGGCCAAAGGCAAACGCAGGGAACGTTGCCGAACGTTAGCATTTTGTGGTGAAGAAAAAGTGCCCGAGGAGGAGCAGAGAAAGTGAATTTCCATCACTGTGTAAGTTGCATGCAAGGCAGAAAAGCTGGCAATGGATGTTTTGTCTCTGTGGGAGTCGGATGTCTTGTTGGGAGGGAAAAGCATTCGCCCTCTTCTTCTCTCCTCTTCTCACGTTTCCCATGAATTTACACGCTGCGTTACCAGCAGGAGACATTTAACTACTCTCCTTCACCACACAAGAGTTGTTCTCTCCCCCACCTGTATTCTTACACATCACACCCGTATTGCGTTTCTTCCCACACCCGTTTTCCAAAAACGGGCGCTACTATTGGCTAATGTTGTCCACAAACCCCGCCCTCCTATTATATGAATGGACAGTAGTCGTAGTAGTATATCGGTGTGCAAGGCGATCTCAAGTTCTAAAATGCGGGACCGTTACTTCGGGAATCGTTAGCCAATCGCAGTACAGGAGGCGGGGACTTGAGAAAAAAGTGGACAATCTGAATACAGAGGGAGGGACCTGGGCAAAGAAGTGGCCAATCAGGTTATAGTGGACAGGGCTTGGGTAAGGAAGTGGCCAGTCGTAGCTCAGAAAGTAAAAAAAAAAAGAAAAACATCTCTGTTACACGAGAGAGAGTTAATCCATAGTCAGCGTTGAGTTCGGGAACAGAGAGAAAACACGTCCTCATACAGTCTCTCTCTCTCTCTCTCTCTCTCTCTCTCTCTCTCTCTCTCTCTCTCACATACACACACACACACAGGCCGGGTACGCTCTGTCGCGCGTGTTTCGACAAACACATGCTACGATTGGTTAGTTGTTTCCACAAACTCCGCCCTCCAGCAATATGATTGGACAATAGCAGAAAATCTTGCTTTGTAATTTGGCCGAATCTGAGTACAAGGGGCGGGACGTGGAAGAAGTGACCAATCACAGCTCATAAAGTTTGAAAAAACAGAAAAAAGAACAACTGAGGTACACGCGAGGGACAGAGTGCCAGAGCGCTACAGTCAGTGTTGAGTTTGCCAGAAGGGAGAGTGGACGGTTTTCATACACTGTTACTTGCACACACATACACACACTCACTCCCTCTCACACACTCGCTCGGAACCCGGGGATGCTCCGCGGCGCCCTCTCCGCTGGCGCTGGATCTCCGTAGAGCTGGCGGGCACCGTGGCCGGGCGGTTCGCTCCTCCCTCAGCCGACCCGTGCGGCAGCATGGTGGCCAAGGATTACCCTCTGTACGTGGTGGTGAAGCGGGCCAGCTGCTCCCTGGAGGTGCAGGCTGTCAGCACGGCGCCCAAAGAAGCTGAGGTAGGCTTCCTTGAGTTCAGGAGGAGTCTGGCTGAAACAGCGTTGATGTTGATACAGTTAATTTATGAGGTACCACACACTGCTCCGTGGGTGCTGCGTTACTGGCTGCCCGCTGCTTGACTTGGTGAATGGGTTACATGCATAGAACAGTTTGGAACGACTGGTAGCCTGGTCTGGAAGTTGCTCAGAAAGTCGTGGGTTTGAATCCCAGGACTGCCAGTGGCACCATTGATGTACCTCTAAGCAATGTACTATTGCCACACACTGCTCCCCGGGCGCTGTGTTCCTGGATGCCCACTGTTTCACATGCTGAATGGGTTAAATGCAGAGAAAGAGTTTCACACTGTGTGCTGTGCTGTAGTGTATTCAATTATTTCCCAGTTACAATTAATTTGTCACAAATGCAATTCATATTTGTGGAGCAGCTATCGCGCTAGTGGTTAGGCAGTTCCAAAGAACCTAAGATGCAAAGACAGTCGGTTTGAATCTCAGGGCTGCTAGTGGCACAAGGTACTCTCCCAACAGGCTGTGTCCCTGGCTCCTCACTGCTTCACTTGATGAATTAATTATATGCAGCAAACGCGTATGACACTTCGTGTGCAGTGCTGTGGTGTGACTATAATGGGGGGGCTGCTTTATTAATCACATGTAGCTCTCTCTCCTGCATTTTTGCAAATGCAGCTTTCTGCTGCTAGAACAGTATCTATAATAGTATTGTGGTTATCCAGGCTTGTACTGTAGCTGTTGTCAACTGCACTAAATGTTGTGTCATCCCATTGATTTGTTGCTCTTGTGTGTTTATTCTTGCACTCTCTTCTGTCCTGTCTGCGCTTGTGATCTTGGTGTTTCTGTTTTTGTTATGTTCCTCTGTCATCCTGGAGGAACATTGTTTGGTTTCACAGTGCACTGTGTGTATATGGTAGAAATGACAATAAAACCTAATTGGCTTGGCTTGACTATCACATGATCTTGTCATTTGACAGACAATGAAAGACCCCAAGCCCATGTTTAGTGCATCAAATAAACTACTCAAGATGGAACATTTTGAGCAGATAATGGTTTAATGAATATAGTCCCCGATTCAAAACACAGGCTTTTTGTATAACCACAACATACAAAACACTAATCGAAAATATGACTTGTTTCCAAGATTTCTTCCCCCTCTTAGTTAGCCGTAAACTTTCTGCTGATGTAGATTGCTAGCTCTGAGCAGTGTCCCAAAGGAACAATTAGATCGAACCGCATTTAATATTTATTTTTGTGTCATCTCTTACAGCGCTCTCCGTATTTCTCACGGCAGTTTAATCTGTTCATGTCAAGAGGCATCTCTCAAAGCACAGGCTGGCCTGATTCAGATAGAGCTGCGATGTTTGTTTTTTCTCTGTGGGCTTGCACTGTTTGGTGGTTTGTGCTTCAGGCACGCTTCCGCTGCAGTCGGCTGGAACTGAAAGGCCATCTTCAGGTCAGGACAGGACTTTCCAGCTTGAGACTCCTTCTGCACCGCGAGTTTATGAAGGCAAATGTGTGGATCAGTTTTATAGTGTGATGCCCTATGCATCAATATGTCATTATCTGCACATTTCACATGCTCTGATTGTCTCTGTTGATCATTTTGACCTCTACTGTTTATTGACCGGTCAGCAGAGCCTCGGTGCAAAAGGTGTACTGAATGCTGCTGAAGTTGCAGACTAGAGATAACCAAGAGCTTGTGGTTAGGCTGTGGGGTGGTTAGATTAAAATATCACATTTTCCAAGTATACCTTAGTATATTGTGTGCAATACTTCTGGTGCAACATGTGCAATTTTTGGAGTGGAATGTTACTGGGTGCAATGTGCAGTTTTCCTGCTACATTACAATTGTTTCTGTCTGCTACCAAGCATTTACACTTGTGTACCTGTGTATATATATTCACTATGTACATACATACATATACTTGTGTATATATATTTCTGTTATATTTAATATTTTCTGTACTTTTTATATTTTTGTGCTGTTGTGTAATTTTTATTCTATTAGTATCTTGCAATACTGCAACACATAATTACTAAATTACTCTGCTAGCGTCACAGACAGTGCGTTTCCAACTATTAGGCTGAGAGTGGACACAGGCAAGATGACTTTTTATGGGGGAAATGGTAAGAGGAGAAAACAAAAACTAGCATTTACATGCAACCTCATGGCCAGATTTAGAATGTTGACTCAGGCCTGCGGCATTGCGGGAGCCTTTTTGTTTCGTGACCCAATGTGCTGATGAGCCGGGATGGAGGATGAGGCCGTCCCAGCTTACTCATGTCTGTCTGAACATGTGGCTTTGTCGTTAGATCATCTCGAGAGCGGCAGCGTCCTCCACAGGGGTATCGCTCTCTGATCACCGGATCGTTTTACACTAGAACTCATGCCAAGAGCCTAGCTGCCCCTGAAGAATGGGTTGTAAACCCCTCTAAGCCAATCCGTGTGTCTTCTGCAGTCGCATCGAGTTCATGGCCTAATGTGTCATCAAGCCTTTAGTAAGACTCCAGTCTAAGTGATCAAGTCAGGTAACCCTCAATCCTCCTAAGAGTTTCACTAGTGAACATGTAGTGAGGCATAAATAATATTTAGTGTAATCCAAAGGGCTTTTCCCCACTAAATCTAAGCAGTGCTGTGCAAAAATCACCAGCAAAAATAATATTTAAGAATGTTTTGATTAACAGTGAGCGTTTTTTTCACTAAATAAAACAAAAAATAATTAATGCAACTAACGTTCAGTACATCAGTGTGTTTCTTGATGAAGCCCAGTTTTACTTTCCATCAGAAACTTGGTTTGACTTGATCAGTCTTTCATTAAATTTAATTAGGAGCTACTCAAAAATCCAAACAATGGCTGGAGGAACCGAGGGGGAATCTGGAACTGAACCTGGGTTCTCCTCACCAGCTCACAATATCAACTACTTTTACAAACAAAACAAATCTGGATTCTTTATACTGATTTCTTGTTTGTTTGCATTTATTCTAATGTTAGCTTTTGCTAGCAGAAAGACACTTTATCACATGATGAGAAAAATCGCTTTCAACAATTTGAATAGGTGCCTAAGACACAGAACTGTATATTGATATTGAGTGGCAGAAGAAGCAAGAGGCGTGTTGGACATGTTGGAAGCGTGAAAGAAAAGATCAACACAGTGACTCTCTTTGGTGAAGTGATTTACTCTGGTTTAACCACTATGTTATTCTATCATTAAATTGAACGACCTCAGGAATGACAGCAGATTGGAGTGTAGGAGGCTTCCAGTCTTTAAAACCTTGGAAATTAATGAAAGTTCAGCAGGTCCTTGTGGTTAGACCTCATGTTATGTGAACACAGACTTCTGATAATAAATGAGAGTGCTGTGAGGACAGGACACGTAATCTCTCTTGAGTACTGACGGCAAGACCCAACAGATAAAGATGTGGTTATAATTCTGTCAGGACGAGACCTTCATGGTGTTTTGAGCCACAGACTGAGAGTCATGACAAAGCATGCGCCATGCTGTAATTGCTCTTGTTGACTA
>JBBPDH010000130.1:5699802-5719877 GCA_037974565.1 Clupeocharax schoutedeni
CTGTTCCAGTTGTTTTAAACTTCTTAATGATTCCTCTGACAGTAGATATGGGCAGGTGCAGGTGAGTGGCTATTTTCATGTAGCCATTGCCTGACTTGTGAGTGTTGACACACATCTGCCTTACTTTGTCTTTCCCATGTTGAAGAGTGGATAAGAGAAGTGGTCTCTGTTTTACGTTATATTTATACCCCAGGGAAACAGGAAGTGATGAATTAATAATTAAATGTTCCTAGATCAACTTTGTAAACTACTGTAGAAATGACAGAAATACTTCAATTACGTTTATTTCCTAGGAATTGTTAGGGGTGCCAATAATTATGGAACAGGTGATTGTATGAAATATAATTATTTCTTAATCAGGGATTTTTTCCCCTTAAAATTCACTTGAAGTTGAAGGTTACATTTTTCTACAATTTTCAGTGTGAGAGTGTGCTTCTATAATAAAAATGTAATTTATTTTAAGGCTTTTAACACATCTTAACCAGGGGTGCCAATAATTATGGAGGGCAGTGTATGACAGAAAATGCATAAACTGAATAGCAATGAGGAGAAGCCCATTGTGATATTCATTGGGAGCCACCTAAAATGTGACAATAGCCACTGTTGCCTATCTTCTTATCTTTCTTATGGCTATGGTTTCTATGACAATCCCTGGATCCATGTGCTTTAAAAGCTGTGAAATTTAGCTCACTGATTGTTTTAACCAAGTTACATGTCTGCGCAGTGAGCATTCTACTGCCACCAGTGGGTCAAAATTGGAGGTGTGTTTGTGCAAGTAACTTTTGAACCGTATGCCTAATTTTAAAAACTGACTGAATTCCTTGGTTCAAGTTCAACACAAAGGATGGATTTTCTCCTATTGCACCTGTATTCATTTATATTTGTACTGAATTCAAATAAAACGATGACTGTTCCAAGTTCTACTTTGAATGTTTTAGGTTTTGTTGCACAGACTTTTTGTCTTCAGCTGCTTCCCAACAGCAACTTTCGCCAATTTTACAGTGAAAGCCAAGCGAGTGACGCTCTGCAGACGGGCTACAGTGTCTTTAAATCTTGCTTGTGTGTATGAATCATTGTTTTAAATGAAACTCATTCCATCTAATTTTGCTCTGCTCTCTCTGACTCACTGCTCTCAGTTCTGCCCGGATTTATTATTATTCAGATGTTTATAGCTGGTTGTGCTCAGCAAGAATCATCTGACCTCAGAGTCGAGCAAATACTTTCAGTACTTAAACTTAAAGTAACTTCAAGTAAGTAAACAAGATGAAAGAAGCTAATTATAGGCCTTTGAAGTTGCCTCGTCATTTTGCATCTTTCCCAAAAAAGGAGGTCCAGGTTTGAGCCACTTGCTTCGATGGATCAGACTTTATTTTCAATAGATACCTATTTTCAACCATTGCTTCAACATAGATATGGGTCCTAGTTACAGTTTCCTTAAAAATGTGACAGGATTCCCACAATCACGAGGTGGTTTAGCTGTCGAAATACAACATTGTACAAACACACACCGGCAGGAGACACAAAGAAAGATATCAGATGAGCCATCAAGACTCTGAAGCCGTAGATTTATGCGAATAAGCTCTGAATTACAAAAGTGTCATAATTTACATTTGTAGATAAAAGCAGTAACCGCACCCTCAATTTTTCAAAAACAGTGGTTCCAGGCAGGATTCCAGGAATGCTGTGGATGATGGGGACATTGGGGATGTGTTCCCTCTACTTTTTTCTTCCCCACCAGGTTTTGAACCCCCCACCCCCCTTGGACAACTAACATGCCCAACTCTCCTGTATTCTAGCAGCAGAAAGTTACATGTGCAAAAATGTAGAAATGCAGAATAGAGATAGACAGAGTGAAGGGTTGGTGTGAAATCAACTGACTATTACAGCTTAGCATGTGCCTTTCTGTCATAATTCCTCATCCTGCAAATATGCTCAACATAGACTCCCATCCTACAAGCAGGCATAGTGTAGTATACTTCCCTCACAAGAAGGCCCAGCTTGCAACCCCCAAGTAGGCTAGCCCCTACCAGTAATCAAATGTGTGATGTTTAAAGCTCAAACATTGTTGGAACACAGACATCACAGTCATGAGACAGACCTCCAAAAACAGCGAGGCACATCAGCATTTCTCCACTCTGCCTTTACCTGCTTGAACACATCCAGAACAGACCTCCCATTTAATGAGGATGTGTTTTAAGTTCGTCCTCAAGAGAAAATCACATTTGCTTAACACAAATTTGGTCCGTTGTCACATGAAGCAGAGGGTGGCCAAATAAAATCAAAATCCACCTTTCAGTGGGTCAGAATATTAGCTCTCCAGCACTGCGAAACAGAGCAGTGTGTTTGCCATTTCCCCAAAGAACAAACAGTGCGGCAAATTGCTTTCCAGGCTACAAGTAAACAATTGGCCGAACAAATTTGTAACCCAGCAATAGCACTCCCTTTACAGCCCCGCCGAACACATCCGCAATCAGGGTCTCCACTGAAACGAGCTGAATATCTGGAGGGGGGCTTGTCCAGGATCATATCAGCAAATAGGCCCCCCATGGAGTTCGCTCTGCTCCTACTCCCTGAGTTTTTTTTCTGTTGAATAGGTTCTCACTCAGAACTCACTTAAACACATGTGAGGAAAGATTTAAAAAGTCATACGTGAACACACACAGTACACAGTGTGAACAGCACGAAATACTTCCTCTGCATTTAACCCATTCACTAAGTGAAGCAGGGGGCAGCCAGGAACACGCCGCCCGGGGAGCAGTGTGTGGGGACGGTACCTTGCTCAGGGTACCGCAGTGGTGCCTAGCGGTCTTGGGGCTCGAACCCTCACTTTCTGGTTGCAGGGCGGATGCCTTAACCACTAGGCCACCCAACTGCCCCATTTAAGTCCATTTGTAATGTTTCACCTTTAAAATATTGTACTGTTAAGTCAAAACTATCATTGTATAAAATCTTCATAATTGTTAAAGAGATAAGCACATTGGAAACATTGCCATCACTTAGTTTTCAAAACATGTGCAAGATTGTATGCTAAATTATGCAGAATATTTGTTTGAGTGAGTCATTCAGGAAGAAAACGGACAAGGTAGACTGGGCTTCCACAATTACTGAATTAACTGGTTTAATGTGAGAAAATACCAAAGAGAAAAATACTTAATCAAACCAAATCCTGTAACAAATCTAGTATGACATGCTTCAGTTACAAACTGCACATTTTGAACCATACTTCAAGTTCTAAAAGTTACTAGAAAAGTATCAACTGGTGGTTTAGGCCTAAATATCTGTATTGGTTATATATGTTTTTAAGTCTTCTCTGCTTCTTTCTCCAGTAAAATATTTTGTAAACCTATGCATAATTTGATAAGTGGATTTCTCAAGTACATGTGTTACGGATAGAAATGGGTCTACTTTTGAACTTTCAGTTCCCAGAGGGTTCCACCGAAGTTTCTTTGAAATCCACCTATTGGCAGCGTCATGCTTGTTGCTGCATTTTGAAGTGTGGCTAAAACAGAGTAGTCCCCAACTCTAATCAAAGAAATCCTAGTGTGCCTTTCATAGTGAAACACATATGTAGCCCCACAGTAAACCCCTGAGACAGACACCGAGTTCCAGTTCACTAAGCCCCATACAAATTATACCCGACGAGTTCACATGGAAGGCATACATTTGGCTGAAACCGAGTGGCTGCTGGAAGCTGCTGGAAGTTTCCTCTCATTGCTCCCTTGTGTTCCCGGTGTCCGAGCACTAGCCAGTGGCTTTTGGCTAGTAAAAATTAGTGAGCCCTGCGTGAAACATGCCCCCCCCCCCACTCTTCCAAATTGAATCTCTCTCCGTGTCTCTGTGGCCACACAAACATCAAAGACTCTGTGACATGGTGTGGATAACAGGGAGCAGCTGTCTATAGGGAAGACTTTTCAAAGGTTCAGAGGAGAAACTGTGGGGTTTTCCCCTCTATGCTAAAATGGCAGATTAGAGGGACTAGTGTAAGCTCAGGTTGATTTTGATCCTCTTATCTGAAGACTGATTTATGCCCATTCCCACTGTGTACATTGTTTTTAAAGTGACATAGCACGTCACTGTAAAGTCAAAACAGGTATTTAGTTTTTCTTTTAATTTTTTGGAATCTTTCATGATGAATGGACCAATTTGTTCACGATTTTACAGGTAATTTATGACATCTATCCATCTGTATGTATGTATATGTATATCTATATATGTGTATGTGTGCATATGTGCCTGAACAATGGAAATAAGCAATGCCCCTTCTGCTTTCTGTTTTTTATAGGCCATCTTTGAGCTGTCTCAGGGTGAGCAGGACCTGATTGAGGACCTCAAGCTGGCCAAGAAGGTTAGCTCTGCTTTTCCAATTAGTGGCCTTTTCCTGCTCACTTTGTGCACCGTGTAAACAGAGCTATAACTCCCCCCACCCCCTTCCATGGAAAGCACAGCTCCGATTACCCTCGGCTCATGAAATTGCACACTTCAGAGCAGCGTGGGGGGCTGGTCAGCACATGAGAGGGCTCTTACCGACACGTTTATGTCTGCTGTAATATATAGCATTCTTAAGCAAATACGGTCACCACTGTTTCATACTGTTTGTAAACACAGAAGTATTGCCCGAAGACGACTTATTACTGTATCCGACAGGGCAGCACTTTCATATTTTAGTGTGTCTGGGTGCTTAAAGTTAGACAAAAGCGGTAAAACAAATGAAGTGCCTTTTCCTTAGTGTTGTTTCGAGTGTTTATCTTAGGCCCTAGCTGACCTTCAGTTCAAGATGTTTTTCTGGGTCATATTCTTTCAAAATGCTGCCCAGGCTGGAATGCCTAAGTGCTGGAGTCTGACTTACACTTATGTGATGTAACCGCAGGCCTACCATGACCCCATGCTGAAGCTCTCCATCATGACCGAGCACGAGCTCAATCAGATATTCGGCACTCTGGACTCCCTCATCCCACTTCACGAAGGTGAGAATTTGCCTTTCTGGCAGCTTACAGATAAACTCGGAAAACATATGTGTTAAAAACAAGTAGTGTGCTGTTTCAACCCATCTTTGTGTCCAATTAAAGAAAAAACATTTTGTGCTACTTTTAGCACCACCGGGGGTTTGTTTATTTAACAGAATCAATATGTTTTTAAACTGGAGTCTGCATCAGAGAGTACATTATAATGGCCTAACACAAAATACGCTAAAATAGTGGAAGCATGAGGAGTGTGATAATGGATCATTTTTAATGGGGTAGATTGTCACTTCATCTTTTACACCAGTATATATCAGGCTGTAAATGTGGAGCAATATGGTGTTTATTCTGTATTAATCCTGAGTATCCTGAATAGATAACACTGGAAAATGTCTACCAGTAGGCCAATTATATGTCGGTGTTATATTAATCATCTAATGCTGGCGTTCGTTTGGTGACGAACTAAATTGTCTATATCCAAATTAGTCTGTAATGTGATTTTGCTTCATGTCCAGCTAATCCTAGCCTTGCTGATTGTGATGTCCAGTCTGTGTAAAAATAAAAACACCATTTTTTTTTTTCTTTATCATTTCTCCCTAGACTTACTCAGTCGACTCCGAGAAGCCAGAAAACCAGATGGGTCTACAGATCATGTGGGGCACATTTTAGTTGACTGGGTAAGATATATTCTTCATATACTTCAAAGGAATAGTTTGGCAACAAATCAAACTTACTCAGTTTTTCTCTACTGTGGAGAAGATGAAGGCATCGCTAGAAACACTAGTAGCAGCCAAGACACTTTATAGATAATAGTAGCAGCCTTTTTGTCCATTTTATAGATAATGATGTGGCATACAGTGTCAAATTGCATAAATAGGTCTTTTTGACATTACATGAGTATCTGATGCACATAAGCTGCCACCTAAATTAGCCAAACAGCTCCAGTGCAAACTAAACATCAGAAACCAGTGTCCTGGCTGAACAACTGTACTGGGAGGAGGAGGAAATAGGTAAATTGTCCATTTGTACTATTCCTTTAAAAAATGGAAAGTCTCACAGAACCTTACACAAACAGACACGCTCCCTTTGTCTCCCTTTCTATTTGCCACCCACACTTTTCCACTTGATACAGTCAGTATCGTGGCTGTAGTTGGAGGTTATTTGGCCTAGTGTTGGTGTGGAGGAGTAGTAACATCTCCAAGCGGTGAGTGTGGGGGAGGACCGAAGTAGTGGGGGATTTTTTAGCACTCTTGCTTATTTATTCAGTGTTATCAAGGCTTCATTAGGAACTCGGAATACGAATCAACAGTGTACATTTGGTCAGAGTCCATGTAAAAGCACTGACACCACGCCAGAAGATTCATGCAAGTTTACATATCATCCAGGATGTCCAAGCATTATAATCCTCTGATGTCCTTTTAACCAGCAATCTAAAAGTTGCTGATAATGGCTATTTCAAACAAGCTCTGCTCTCTCTGTGAGGTTAAAAGGATGAGAGCCCGGGGGGGTGGTCGCAGCTTTCAGAGCTCCACTCTATTAATCTCACTTGACAGCTCTGTCCTGTCGAATGTTCCTGTTCAGGGCACCGCGAGGCAGAGGTGATAGGGGTCTGTTTGCATTTGTGTGCACAGCAGGACAAACCTATTGGCTGTTTTTTCTGTTCACACCCCCCTGCAGGTTATGGCCATTAAACAAGCTCACAGCTTTCATGTCATTTTATTTTTTTCTGAAGATACTCTGCAGTGTGTTACTTTTCAGGGCCTTTTTGGTGGCTGTTTTATACAAAGCACACTTTCTGGGGTAGTATGTAACTGTTGTCCAACTTCTCCATTAAGAAATGAAATCCATCTTCCACAACATATAAGCAGTGCAAGAGTATCCTCATACTGAGTCATTGTTCTAATTGAGGAACACTTCAATCATTTTGAAAGATGCAGGCAGGTCCTTACCTAGTCTTTAAAACAAGTTACCTTTTCTCTAACCCTCAAACAACTCAACCTAACCTTAATCTCAGCCCTAAACATAGTTCTGATTCAGTCTCTAATCCTGTTGATAATTACTGAAGAGGTTCACCAGACAGTTTGACATGTGGGGCTAGAGGAGACACCAAAATGAAAAGTGACTGATCTGGAAATATAATTGGACTGAAACGAAATTGTATTCGCCTGAACAACTGCTGGTAAGTGTTTTCTGGTTGAATTCGTCACTTACTGATCAGTCCGTTTTGGACATAACATACCTCATACTATTTTCTTGCCGTAGTAAAGATGCTACATATATGGTGGGCACAGCAAATCACAGAGTCAAAGGGTCCCCCGCAAAACCCCTCTGAGGGCAAAGAACAACATCGCCTCAGATGGTAGAGAGCCAGCGCTCTACTTTCCCTCTCACTCTAACACGCACGGTTCTTTTATGAGGTGGTGTGTTGAACTCCTTTTAGGAGGGAGGTCACTAAAAAGCAAAGTACAGCAATTCTGAGCTTTCTGACCCTTTGGCCCCTGGTGGGGGTCAGCATTGTGGTTGGCCCAGTGAACATGGCCTATTGGTCCCCAGGTTTCTCTGTAGACTATAAGAAACATTGTCTAAGTTCATTCTCAATAAAAAATTTAAAGCAAAAGTTCAGTGATGCATCCACATTTTTGGTGTCTAAACGTTGCTTCTTTATTTAAGCCCTCAAGATATGAGGCTACCATACCCACCAAGTAACAGAGGCTCGTGAAGTGCTTGTCACACACTTGCCTCAAAAATGTATTAAAAAAATTGAGGTTTAATGTTGCGTTGGCTTGGATCTGGGTAAACTTCCAACATCTTGGAATCCGTGTTAGCAGTATTCTGAACAATCACTTTGAAGCATCTTCAGAATTGCAGTGAACTTCCCTTCCTTTAGCGGAGATCCTAAGGGTTAATTATATTTTGCAGGGCTTTTCCAGGTCCCAGCCTTCTGGGTTAAACCTTAGGAAGGTTTTGATTTATTTGGGTGTCCATTTCTTTGGCCAGTGGTTCTTTAAGAGGGGCAGTGCTGCTCTCCATGTCTTTTCCTGTTTACTCTAAAGGCACCATGGACGAACAATGCTAGCCAGAAGAGGACACAGGGTGCTCCTAAGTCTGTTTACTTCAAACTTCGTCTATCCTAGATGAGATTCTTCCACCGAACCTTTGCTCTGTGCAAATCCATCAAGTGGAGTTTGCGTAACCATATAAACATTTCTCAATCCTGCCTCACCTCCAAAGAAGCTGGATGATGGTGTGAAGAAAGAGGGACTTTTCCAGCTAGGTTAATAGTGTTTAAGAAGCTGAAGTCAGCGCTGCAATAATTCCTATAAACAATTCTTATTTTTGACATGTATGCAATAAGCTGATCCATGTCATACAAATACAATGTGTTTGAATGTATTGCAAAAAAACAAAACTGAATTTCACACAGTTAACTCTGAATTAAAAATGAATACTTGACCAGGTTAGACAAATGAATCACTACATAATCTCGTTCCTCCAAATTATATATTTGGATCATTTTGGTTCGCAGTAAATAATTTAATACACTCTTGGAAGATGGTAAGAACTAGATTCGGGTCTTTCCTCTAGTAAGAAAAACATCGATCTTATGGAAAATCAGCTTCTTTAACAGCATCCTCGTTCTCTTTTTACCTGCTCTGGGAATGCACAGCTGCTCCCATAACACTGAAAGATTGTAAGTCAGCTAAAGCCGCTTGTTTAAGTACAGGTTTCTGTTTATTACCTGCGTACACTGGTCTTCCAGCATTCTTCAGAGTTCTGTTAGAGACAGGCCTGGGCTTACAGAGAGAAACGATGTAGCTACAAGTTTTTGTCGGCCTCAAGCATAGCCGAAAGGCTGTTATCTACTTGTACAAGTTTGGGAGTTTTCTGGTGAATGGCAGAAAGGCTTTTTCCCTTTAAAAAAAAAATGCTTCAGCAGTTTTCAGCCTAATCTCTATCAGTCATTTATACAACAAAGGGTCACTTGACCCAGACAGTAATTTTGCCTTGTCTCCCTATACTTGACAAACAGCCCTCTTAGAGGTCAATGTGAAGTCTCTGTTATATCTATGGCAGGCCTTTGTCCATGGTAATCGACCAGATACAGATAAAGCTTACACTGGATGCATGGGGAATTTCCTCTAAAGCAGAGATATGAATTGCTTTGGGAGGTGTACAAACTAAAATAGAAATTGTTATATACATGACCCTTTTTAAATCCATCTTTTTATGTGGAATCATGTATTTAACATATTATTCCACTTTCTTCTCTTTCTGCTGCTGTAGTTACCCTGTCTGGACTCCTACAACAGCTACTGCAGTAACCAGGTGGCTGCCAAAGCACTGCTGGACCACAAGAAGCAGGACCACCGAGTGCATGACTTCCTGCAGCGCTGCCTGGAGTCACCATTCAGCCGCAAACTGGACCTGTGGAACTTTCTGGACATCCCGCGCAGCCGGCTGGTCAAGTACCCGCTCCTTCTGCGGGAGATTCTCAAACACACGCCCAACGACCACCCGGATCGGCAACATCTGGACGAGGCAGTGAGTACAACCACACATACACATTGCCCACAATTACAGGTAGTATAGGGGTGGTGGTGGCGCAGTGGGTAGGATACTTGCCTCTAGACCAAGAGGTCATGGGTTCAAATCCTACCCCCAGCACACCACCAATGGGATCCTGAGCAAGACCCTTAACCCCAAGTTGCTCCAGGGAGACTGTCCCCTGTAATTAGGAATTGGAAGTCGCTTTGGATAAAAGCGTCTGATTAATGCCGTAAATGTAAATGTAAGGTAGTGACTGTGTTCACTATTGTGACAATCCTATTGTTCTAACTGTGTATTTCTCTTTTCTAAACAAATAAATATATTTAATTGAATATTTTGTTTAAATGTATCTAAAAAATTATATCTAGAATTCGATTAATGCAGTAACCACATCACCTATATGCAAGTAATGTAGGACAGATACATGTAGGACACTGGTAATTCTGGTTTATTATTGAGCGTCCACACATTCATCTTCCAGATAAAAGTTTGCAAATAAAACACAATTTTTTAAGCAACTTTTTCTATATTGTAATGAACACACCGGTCTTGTATGAGCAGAATCGTTTCAATCAGTCAAGTAAATGACAAAAAAACCAGTTTCAGCAGAATGGCCAGCCTGCACAAACTTTTGTTTTATTTACTTGTGTTCCGTTCTGTTACAAGTAAAAGAAATTTGTCTTGTTTAGTTTTTCTTTTAAAGCTTCTGTCTGACCCAAGTTGTTCCCGTTCTCAGATCAACATGATCCAGAGCATTGTGGCTGAGATTAACACTCAGACAGGCGAATCGGAGTGCCGCTACTATAAAGAGCGGCTGCTCTACCTGGATGAGAGCCAGAGGGACATGCTGATCGACAGCTCGCGCATTCTCAGCTGCCACGGAGAGCTGAAGAACAACAGAGGAGCCGTGAGTATTTTACACATTCATACACGCACTCGCATAAACTGAGACAGATATGTGTTAGAGAGTAAAGGCTTGTAGGTCTGGTGTTGCTGGGGGTTTTTTTTACATAAAAAAAACATGAGCTGCCCTTTAAATGCGCAAGAGTTACATAAGAGATACAAATTTACATGAACTTCCGCTATAAGTTCTAACAGTTGAAGAAGATTTTTGGGGTAAAAGGTTCTATAATAACTGACAATATCGGAGTACCTAGAACATAAATTCACAAGCCTAGATATTCTCCACATTCCAGCTCTAGTTGAAAAACTGAAACTATATGTAATTTTATTCAAGACAAGACCATTTTAATGCTACATAAACAAACGAACCCTCAAACATGCATTGAAATCACATAATCGGTTTAGTCTTCTTAAAGCCATGCACATAGCCCTGTTTGTAAAGAGTGAGAAGAGCACAAAAGCATATAGACTAAGCAGGAAGACCAGTTGAGAGAAAAAGTGCAACCTATTACAACTGTCTCAGATTAAGAAGAAGAGCCCTATAGCTCAATGCTGAGACACATTCCTCCTGAACCCTAGACGTGGCCTTTGCTCTTACGGCGTTACATAAAGAGCTGTTCGGCTGACTAGAGGTGAGGCACAAACTACACTCCAGGTCAAAGCTATAAAGTTACATCTGGGGATGAGCCTGTCGGTTCTCATCTTAGACAAAGCAGCTCTCCCTCTGAGAAATGGTAGAGGGAACTTGCTCAGCCATTCCCCCAGGGGAGAGCGCACATTGTAAAACCTGAATTAAGAGGAATGTGACCAAAGCTTATGTTTGTTATAGGCGCCCATTCGTTCACAACGTAATATAATTTGCTTCTGGAGTTTTTACCCCAAATATGCCCAGACGAAAACACCTCCCTGAGCCTGCTGTATGTTGCTCATAGTGTACTGCCTGCACATTTCATACAAAGAATTTCATTCCTGAATTTCTCTGAAAATAAAAGGCAGTCCCGTGCTGTCACACTAACCGCAGGAGATCCACATGACATGGGTAATTGGCCGCATTTTATCCAATATAACCTGACGTAAATATCTTGATTCATCACAACAGCCATGGAGGCAACTTGAAGGCTATTAATCAAATACAGTAAAGCAGACGAAACAAGCCAGGCCTTCATGTTTTGCAGGAAGGAAACACAACTTCAGACAGAATGTTACACCGGAAAGAAACATCCAGTACAGTCAAAATAGTAGCATTTCCCTTTGAACAACTGGTTCAGTAGTTGTTTTTGAGAAATGGTCTTTAATTGAAGATAAACAACAGGGAATGTCAGTTAGGATAAGGTTCAAGAGGGAAAGTTAGGTTTACCTTTAACATGTCCACTTTTTTTAAATTTTATTTTATTTATTTATTTTTGCTCCAACATGAGTCTCGCTTTCCTTCAACTAAACACACTCGAACACCCTCACACAGCCACCTCCTTTCATGGTCAAGTATCGGAGTCGCTCTCTGAATTCAGTGTGTATTACATTAAAGCCTATGGAATCCAAATGGGCAAAAATAGTCAGGGCCTACTTATCAAAATGGAAATATTGAGAGTAGACAAATCCCCCTCTGGGTGTGGAATGCATTGCTTCAATGAAAACTCACAAGTTATGTAACATGCCAGCATTACAAGCTTTAAAATATTTATTAAACAGAGTTTTACTGATTGATACTGAGAGATATTCTCTCCTAGTGATGAATTCAAGTAGCTGTGCTAATCCAAAGAATCTCTGCTGGTGAGAAATGTATGCCAGAGGCAATCTGAATAATGTGTTTACCTTATGTTTGCCTCCTGACTCCATTTGTGCTGCTGCTATTCAGTTTCAGACCATAACTGTTACGATTAGTTTGATTTTCTTTTCAATAACAGAATGCCCCCCCCCAATCCCTTTTTCTCACTCTTTGCAGAAGCTCCACGTATTCCTGTTCCAGGACGTGTTGGTGATCACACGGGCCATCACCCATAATGAGCAGCTCTGTTACCAGCTTTACAGGCAGCCCATACCTGTGCGGGATCTAGAGTATGAAGACTTGCAGGATGGGGAGATTCGCCTCGGGGGCTCCATCAGGGGAGCCTTCAGCAACACAGAGAGAAGTAAGTGTCTGAGATTTTTCTTTCAGAAACTAAAGACACCTTTCCATATTTATACAGGGACAATGCTGTACCATACTGCGATGGCATGGAACTTGTAGTACACTTTGATTTTCCAATGTATCTCAGCCCAGTTTTGGTCTTTCTGACACATCAGGAGTGCTATGGCTCTCTCTGTATGGCTTTATGGCTGGTTGTTTGTCCCCAGCTATGCCCAAATGAAAGCACCTTCCTGAGAATACTGTATTTGGCTCATAATGTACTGCCTGCTGCTCATAGTGTACTGCCTGCACATTTCATACAAAGAATCTCTTTCCTGGTTCAATCCTAGCGTTGCCGTCTATTAAAATAAAAGGCAGTCCCTAACTATCACACTAATCGCAGGACAGCCACATGACATGGGTAATTGGCCACCTTTTGACCAATATAATCTGACGTAAGTATCTTGGTGCATCATAACAGCCGTGAAGGCATCTTGAAGGCTATTAATCGAATGCAGTGAAGCAGACAAAACAAGCCGGGCTTTCATGTTTTGCAAGAAGGAAACACAACTTCAGACAGATCATTACACAGGAAAGAAACCTCCAGCACAGTTAAAATAGTAGCATTTCCTTTTGAATATTATTTAGACATTCTTTTGGCAAAATTGTGACCAAAACCACCTGATTCAGTAGTTGTTATAAACAAAATGGCAGTTAGGCTAAAGTTCAAGAGGCAAGTAAGGTTTGCTTTTAATAAGCCATCATTTATGACTGGTTGTTTGTCCCAAATTCACCTGAAATTTGTTTTCAGTACAGATGGTAAATAAAACAACAAAAAAATGTTTTCTCGTGACCAATCAAAAAGCAGTTACGCAATCAGTCCTGCTTTTGGCCCTCCATGTGTAGATCACGTGTATATGTCGGGTCACTTTATTTGTAACAGAAAAATAATGTTTGTGGTATGGAGCGGTTCCTTGTGCCAGGAAACGCACAAAAAGTCTGGGGGTTTTTTTCTGTTTAAAGTTGGCTGCTTTTGTTTTGGTTTCTGACACTGCATGACATTATACTATAAACTAGAGTATAAGGCAGGTGGTTTTAATGTTTGTTGGGGCTGATGTGCGACAGTTTGATGTCTGGCTGAGTTTGATGTTCAGGATGAATATACTGTTTTACTGTGTAAAGATGGTTTCTCATAGACCCTTTTTAACACGAGTGCTTCTCTATTTCCTTCTCCCACCAGCAAAGAACTTTTTCCGGGTGACGTTCCGCAGTGGTGGGCAACTCCACACCCACTCCTTCCAAGCCAGTGACGCCTTCAACAAGCAGCAGTGGCTCAACTGCATTCGGCAGGCTAAAGTAGCGGTGGACTCCGAGCCACCACGGAGTCCGCAGTCTCCCTCAGGGTTTACGGCGCCCTCTCAGGTCAAAATGGAGGAGCGCATGGACCAAAGCGACAGCGACTCCTCGGACTGTAGCATGGACACTAGCGATGCGGGTGCTGAGGCCTCAGAGGTGCCCACTGATTGTGCGCTGATGGAACACACGGACTTGGTCCCCACTCCTGTGGAAGTGTGACAGTCGTGCTGTAACACAGACCTGTGTTAACATCTCCATTCCCCCCACCAAGACCTGTACAGTATTCAGTGAACTTCAGTGGAAGCCACAGCCTATAGAAG
This sequence comes from Clupeocharax schoutedeni, assembly GCA_037974565.1. Lineage (NCBI taxonomy): Eukaryota > Metazoa > Chordata > Actinopteri > Characiformes > Alestidae > Clupeocharax > Clupeocharax schoutedeni. The sequence goes on from JBBPDH010000130.1 coordinate 5,713,995, forward strand.
CCACACTTCTTTACTTTCCTCGTGTCACTTAATATTTCCTTTATTGCACCTCATTTCTTCTCATTTGTGTCTTTTCCTCTCACCTTTGTGTCTCTTTCACCATCTCCTGCCTTACCGTAGTGTGTTCTGTGGCAGATAAGACTGTGAAACAGTGTCAGATCAAGTCATAACAGATTCTGGTGAAGAGGTCTAGATGTTCTTTATATTGTGAAGTAAAGGTAACCCTCTGTCTGGCCTTTTTTTTTCTTCCCTTATTTTCACATTTCTCACACCAAACAGTTTGTCTGCCACTCTGTTCCACTGCACTACTACTTGTGGCCTCTGAGAGGAAATATACAGATTCTATTTAAAGATGTATTATATTTATGTTCACGTCAATATGTTGAGCGTGCTACGTCTGCAGTAATCACCCAGACAAAACGACCAGCAGAATGTTTTCACTGACAATCAAGAAAGTGGTTTGAAGTTGGGCAGTTCACAGTTCTTCAGCAGCAGAGGGTTATACTGATATCTCGACCACGGTTTAAAGTTCTGCTCAGCCGCCAGACTGACAGAATTAGACTGCCAAGGCCTGTGGCCTGGTGAGACTGAAGCTATTCTGAAAAATGTGTTTCTACAAGCCACAGCTAGGTTGTTTGTGTATATCCATCACGTGTTGAAGTATGTGCACCCTCAGTTGTTGATCCTGTGTAAAGAAAGCCGCCTGTATGTCCGCGTGAATGGACTTGAGCGAGAACGTATGGAGCCACCTTTGGCTAGAGCTGTTCGCTTGAAGGACGCCACACTTAATCACCAAACGGCAATGATGAATCCAAATGGAGCGACGTCTAACCAGAAAACGGAAACAGTTCTGTGAAGCACTTTGATTAAAGAAAGTATCATGAGAAAGAGAGAGAAAATCCAAAACTAATCTGGAAGTTGGGTTTTGAAATGGAACTACAAACAAATCTTGAACGGCAAGTCTTGGGCACTAGGTGTTGCTTGTCACGTTGAACAAGACGACATGAAATTGTGAATGCCTGTGATTAGCCAATATGATGTGGTAGAAATGGCAGTAGTTTTGTGAAAATGTAGCGGAGCCACTCTCACTTGGAGTAAAAGTAGTAGCAGCCTGTGCCATGTTGCTCAGTAAACCAGTCATCTTTTACTGTGTGTTTGTGTGAGTGTATGTGTGTGTGTGTGTGTGTGCGTCGAAACCAGTGTATCGCATCATGTTCTGTGACTGCAACTCCAAAACAACTCCATTGCCAAAAAGTGTTTTAATCTCGTGCGAGTTTACCTTTCGGGCCTTCACGTCATTTTGTTTCATATTGTCACATGTTTGAGGAATTGATTAAGCCAGGTAATCACTAAATAATTATCCAAAAAACAGTATGTTTTATTGTTTTTTGTTTTCTTTATTTTTTCAAAGAAATGTATTAAAATTTATGCAGTAGGATGTTTATTTATAGCTTATTTTTCACCTGACCTAGCTATTGTGTTCTCTGGTTTGGGTTGCTCATGGGCGGTAAATGAGGGGAAATGGGTTCTGAATGTTGGTTCTGAGGTGATGGAATTGAGAAGAGTTTTGTATCACCGAGAGGGTTTGAAAGCCACCAGACTGTGTAAGCACAGCATGTCTATACGGATTGAAAGGGTTTGCTGGAAAGTGTGTAATGTTGAGAATATAAAATAAATGATTTTTAAAAACTACTACACGTTTATTTTTGTTTTGCTCCGTTTCAGTCTTACAGTGCCATCCATATATACCAGTTATTCCTCCCCCTCTTGATAATCAAACCAGGGGCTGGAAAATTTTGATCTTGAAATATGACAGCATGTCTAAGCCTTTTTTGCTTTAAGAGTGCTTCTGGGTAACGATCCCTTTCAGGAATCCTGTAGTTTCTTTTCAAGAGTGTTTCGCACACAGGCTGTCCAGGTAAACATGAATAAGGACGTTGGAATAGACTAAGACTCCAAAAGGAATCTTACAGGACACTGAAGGCTCCTCGAAACTTGAATTAAATTTCATGGTTGTTGCTTTTTTTTCTTCTTCTTCAAGAAACTGAAATCAGTTTTCAAGGAATCTGCCTACTCTAATGGCCATAAATGAACACCACCTCCTTTTGCCCATTACATTTTGGGTTGGTTCCTTGAAAATTTAAAAATTGGATCTCGGAAACATATTTCAGAGTATTTCCATTTTAGAAGTGTGTAAACTACAAACAACTGTACTGTGAACAGTTGAAATTGATTAAAAGTTCAAATTATTTAATTTCATTACTAGAACTTCCATTTGTTGTCTTTTCCAAACGATCCAGTTTAGGTGGACAATGTTCAAAACTCCTGGATGTTCCTTTTTTAAATTCTTTTTTTTTTTTTTTACTTTTTTAATGGATCATTTTGTACAGATCATATTCCATTCATGATCAGAAATGACATGAGTACGACTACCGGAGAGTTTGCACCAGCTTGGTTATTAGCACTAATGACACACTTGGGCGTTATTACATTATTCTCATGTTGGGGAAACCAAGCAAATTTGGACACTTCTCATGTGATTCAATATTCTAATACAGCATGAGTGTGCTCCAGTGCACAAGGCAAACTCCATATAGTCATGGTTGGATGAGTTAGCTGTGGAAGACCTTGACTGGACACACAGAGCCCTGTCTTCAACCCCATCCAGCACCTTTGGGATGAACTTGAAAGGAGATTGCGAGCCAGACCTCATCCAACATCAGTGTCTGACCTCATAAACACACAGAAGAACACAAGAGCGGAAGCTGTTATAGCTGCGAAGTCCATATTCAAGCTAAAAATCCATATTAAAGTCTATGTATTTGAATGCAATGTCGTAGAACTCAGACGTCCCAATACTTTAGTCCAGGTAGCATATTTTTTTTAATACTTAGTCAGTTGTTAAAAATGAGCACCCAGTAATAGCATCATTTTGATAGACGTGTGTTTCGACAGGAGATGTTGAAACACCCTTATAGGTCGTCTGACTTGTAGAGCTGTTTCAACAGGTCTTCAGGTCATTTGACATGCAATGACTGTCTCTTGGACCCTCTTATTAGTATTTGTCAAAATCCTACCTACATAACATTTTCACATTCCTGTTCACTGATAACAACCCAGTGAAGCATTTTTCTTGTCCTTTTTGCTGCTATCGTTCTTTCAGAAAGCAGTCAATTCTGGCCTTCTGCCCCCTCTACCTCTTCAGGTCTATTCCTTATGGACTGAACAGGCTGTCCTTTGTTCCACACGGACTGAAGCCCCTTTACAAAATGTTGACATATTGACCATTCCCACTAAAACTTGTCAGACTGGACTTTCCACAGTCTTGTGACTTATAATGATCCATTATTAACAATTCTCTATGGGCGGATTTATAAAAATGCTGCTATCAATTAGCTCTCGGCCCTAATGAGCTGCTGAATAATGCACAAGTCCTCTCAGGAATTCTTATCCCTCTTTCGAACCCTCGCAGCGACTCCTGAATGTTTAAAGGCAAACTAATGAGAGGAGATGAGGCCTCCACAAATCTTTTTTTTTTTTAACAGTAATGATAATGGAATCAAACTCAGAAAACCAGGATCCCTTGAAAGCTGCCTGTGTGTGACTGCAAATGTAAGGGGCAGTTTTACGAATGTCATTGATCACCCGACACGTTCTCGGCCTCTGAGGTTGTACTTTTTTTGGCACACTCTAAAATTTTGTACATTTCAAATACATGAACAGTATGTTCACCTACAAAATGCTGTATGCTGACCTACAAAAAGCCACCTAATACAATTAAAAATATAATATGGATCACAAGGGTTAAATATTAAGATAGATAGATAGAAGCTAAGTGAATGCATTTGTGAATGCATTTAAAGTTAGATGACAGTCTAGAATTTGACTCTGCATCACCATACAATCATTTAATAGGAGTCAGGCATGCACTGCTATAGATTCTTTCATCTTATAAAAAAAACCTGTTTTATTTGACATGTTTTCGTTTATAGTTGCTCACTCAACAGCTCTCCAGAGTTTAACCAGAACAAACATCTAAATTAAATGGATAAGCAGTAAATGGATAAACATCGGACAAGTAGTATAGTTAACAAATCCTTAAAGCACAGATCAGTATGATATATAGTTAAAAACAGTAGCAGCTACATGAAGGCCTGAAGTAACACACATAAAAGTCTATTTTGGACATAAACTGGACGTATTCTAGGCACCTATGCCTGATAGACTTGGTGTTTTTTTTGGCACATTACTTCTGGAGCACGGTCATGCTGGAGTCTTTTAAGCTCAGTGTGTGTGTCCTTGACTTCAAGCGCTGGTTTCTTCCACAGCTGGAGCTCAGCCCCATGTCCTCTGACAGGACTCCAGAGAAATAATTCTTTGTTGCCATCTTGTGGCCAACACTTCCGTGCTCTGTATATTAAAATAATACCTTAGCAAATGCCCTTCAATATGAGTTTATACCTCAGATCTGTCTGAAACAGACTACATTACTGCAGTGTAGGATATTACAGCGTATTTGTCAGTGTTCGGTTTTATATGGTGACGAGTTCATGTCTTTCATTCCCTTTCAGTGCATGAACAGGTTTGTGTTGAGGGCATTAGAGGCAAAGTTTGTTGTTCAAAGTAGGCCTGAAGTTTGCAAACTACTCTATGTTTAACTCCTTTGCTAATAAGCATGTTTACTGGTCATGAAAGAGAGAAAATAACAAGCAGGGGCTTAACGGCAGAGCTTGCGTCAGACTACATTGTTTGTCTGGAGTGCTGTGTGTGTGTGTGTGTGTGTGCATGTGTTTGTGTGGGGGGTGTGTGTGAGAGAGATATAGTCAGGTTAATTAGTGCCACAGGGAACGATCCTGGAAACCTCAGCAGACCAGTTCTTTGTCAACAGTATTTTTGCCTGGAATTAAGCTAATACATAATAAATACATTATAATGTTACATTATTTACTTCTGCAAACCCCAATTAACAACAGAAGCACTATGTGTTTGTTTAGGGATAAACTACCTTCAGTAGGATATAAATGTACACATCTGTGCATTAATATTATCCCCTCCATTATCTCTCTCCTTTAATATTAGCAGATCAGACCAGCTTGAGAAGATCCTCCTCAAACCAGCTGCCCTTAAACCAGTGAAGCACTTTGGGAATATGTTTACGTCCATGATGCAATCAAAGACAACAACAGGAGACAACATATGGGCCTGGTCTTCGCTGACAGGGCTTTCCTTCTGGGAGAAAAACTGCCTCATGTTTCTCTCTGCAGCCTCTAGAGAGCTGCTCTCGGCCCCCAGTGTTGGCCCATATGACAGGAGCTGCATGCTCAGGTCATTAATTATGCTTAAACTGAAAGCCAGTCGCTTTAGTGGCAGCTGCAAAGAGACAAAACATCAAGTGCAAATGTGGCCATGGTATGGCCGTGTATTGTTAAAGTAGTAACTCAGTCAGATGGAGAAACCCAACTTTTAATGTGTATTTATGTAACATGGTTTTATTCTGAATCGTGTTGGTCCATTTTTCATGCAATGGTCACATAAAATAAAGGGCAGTTGCCACTTACAAATCAAATCAACTGTAAAAGAACACTTCCCTCAATACATATAAGTGATAGGGATCAAGAATTAGGACGCTTGCTTTGTTTTCTGCTGAATATTTTCACTATGTCAACAAGCATCAAAACTGCTGTTTTACATACACTATATGGACAAAAGTATTGGGACGCCTGACCATGACACCAAAAAAGGCACTTTAATGACATTTTATTCAAATGCATAGACGACAACAACATCCCGGCCATCTTGTCAGTCGCGACGATGTACAAACGAAAAGCACTAGCGCTTGCCCTGTTAGCACGAAGAAAGAAGAGGCTGTGGGTGCATGAGACC
>JBBPDH010000130.1:5719977-5730595 GCA_037974565.1 Clupeocharax schoutedeni
CCTAAAATCAAAATCTCGATTAATTGAACATTTTAACTCGATTACGATTAATGAACGATTATTTTATTTATTTGTTTTTTTTTTGCGCTCATAGTTCACTGACAAGTTGCTCAGTTGTCTCAGTGTTTAAGCTCTCCATGCTCGACATGATGGCGGAATAACGTAACACAACGGAGCGGGGTAACGTAACACCACACGCGGTAGTGTTTTTAAAGGGAAATTAATCGAAATAATCAACCTGGAAAATTTTGATCGATTATAGCTTCTGAATGTCAATTCGATTACTTTTCGATTAATTGCCCAGCCCTACTATCAGTGTAAGTGTTTGGTGTGGCACCACACTGTACAGCTTCTTTAAATCTAAGTGTGTTACAGCTAAAAGCTGGACAAGCTTTGTACAGCGCTGGTGAAAATCATATTCAGCCTAATGAATGTCTACATCTGTTCATTTTTCAAAACTTAGTGCTTTATAACAATTTTGTATTCAGTACTTTAAATGTGTGTGAATGACCAAACTATACAGATGGACCAACTTTAGATCATGGAGTAGAGCTGACATCAGAATGATGTTGAATTCAGAATGTGTTTCCAACCTGCCTTCTTGTATCCGGTTTCTTAGAAGCACATTCTTGTGGTGAGGAAACTGTAGGAAGATGTAATTTATGATGATGATAACCTGTTGTCATATCACCCACCCACAGGAGTGAGCGTCATATGGAATGATAAAGGCAGGTGTTAGGGGCCCCAGAGTATTCCCCAAGGTCGTGTTGGGGTCTCTCTCCCTCTCTCACATGCACACGCGCACGCACACATAGACCAGCCCTACAGCTTAATTTGAAAATGCCTGGAATGCAATTCTCTGTGTGGTGCCGATCAGTCCAGTCAATTAAGGACCTCTCCACTAGAGTGAATGACGTGGCCAATTGCTGCAGTCTTTTTTAGGACATCAGAAGCACCGTCTGTTCCTCTGCACTGAGTTTGTGCCAGGACTAGTTATTTATTTATTTTATTTGGAGAGCTCTTGTGGTGTCTTCATGTTTTATTACTATGTATGTCACTACTTATGCAATAGTATATCATTTGCAGCATCACTATTTATGTCTATTGCATTCAGTGACAGACTCGGTATAGAGAAACCCCATAGTTGTGTTGCTGGTAAAATACTTCTGCAGTAATTTTATTTGTCTATTGTATTTACGCTGTACGGCCAAAAGTGTTTCGGGGTTTGGACTAGACCCTTTACCTCCAGTGAAGGGCAATCTTAATGCTTCAGCAGACATTTTCAACAACACCATGCTTCCAACTTTTAGTATTTTATGTACTAAAGTTTTAATTGGACTTTTTTATTGTTCTAGTCCTTGTATCTCTGTGCAGTCGTAACAAAACTTGATTTTCTTCTTCTGATTATTATAAACATTGTTGATACTTGCACGTATACATCAGCCATGTATGACAAAATGTTAGGTCGCTGTGAAAGGATGTCGTGACTGACTCTGAGGCAAAGTTGCGATACTCTGGGGATGCACGTCAGAGTTCGATGGCTGGCCTGCTCTATTGACGAGGAGCAGGCTGATGTAATAAAGGATCTGGTCCCTCTGGCATGGAGATCAGCAGATAGCAAAAAGCCTGCTGCGCGCTGTCTGCCAGAGCAACTTTTTGGCATGAACATATGCGTAGAGTGCTGTGTTTGTAGGCTCTTGTTTGCTTTGCTCGCTGGGGTTTGTTTGCTCTATTTTGGGACATCTGTCATAACTGCAGTGCTTTTTTTTTTTTTTGAGGGTAACTCAATCAGGCAGGTGAGGGTGATTGGTTGACAGGTTGATAGATTGAAGAAGTACCTTTCCGTTTCTCCAGTTTTCATTTGAAATTGACCTTTATTTTGTTTCTATTGCTTGAAGAATGGTGCAACAAATATAATCTTTCAAATTTCAGTAACAGCTGTTATACTTTTTTTCTGTCTTCTGTTGCCATAGCAGAGATGTGAGATTTTATTTTAGCAATGATTATATACAGGTGGTTGTTTGAATTTATATGAAATGTGAATGGCAGTGAATAGTTAGTGACCAGTTAAAAAGCAGTGTTGCAGTCAGCTCGGGCCTGCTTTTGGCCTTGCCATCGAGCAGCATGCGTACAACTTTCTAGTAATGGAATAGCGTTTATTAATGATGCAGCGCGGTTCCTTGAGCCAGTGGAAAAGGGCCATAAAACACTGTTGATTCTAACTCGTCCTTTTCCTCTCTGTTCCTCCAGGAGGCAGCCGTAGGGGCGTGTCCCAGTACTTCCTGGGCCAGGATTGATCGGCTGGCTGGTGAGCGTGGCTGGCGGCGGACTGGCTCCTCCCCCTCCCGGCAGCAGCGTGCGCTCCCAGCCGCCCCCCTGCACCCCGCGCTCGCCTGGCCTGCGTGCCCGAGCCCATGCCCCCGGGGCTACGCGTTGCCCCAACGCCATGTGCGTCCCGCACAACATGGAGGCGGGCAAGCACAGCACAGGCCAGGACCAGGGCTGCCGAGGCGGCGTGCCACTGGAGCCGTTCGTTCACCAGGTGGGCGGCCACACCAGCATGATGCGATATGACGACCACACCGTCTGCAAGCCGCTCATCTCCCGAGAGCAGCGCTTTTACGAGTCGCTGCCGCCCGAGATGAAGGAGTTCACGCCAGAATACAAAGGTAAACCATGAGACTGAGTGTAGATGTTGAGAACAAATGCCTTATAGGGCAAAGTAATTTAGTATTTTCATCCATAGAATATGGTCATTTACTTAAGGCAAAATACTATGTCAAAACTGTGACCATTTGTCATACGTGAACACAGCACACAGTGTGAACAGCACGAAATTCAACCTCTGCATTTAACCCATTCACCAAGTGAAGCAGGGGGCAGCCAGGAACAATTTGAACAATTTCCTCCAGGATAAAGTTTTCTGATTCTGATTCTGAACATGGCGCCCGGGGAGCAGCATGTGGCGACGGTACCTTGCTCAGTGTACCTCAGAGGTGCCTAGCAGTCTTGAGAATTGAACCCAGACTTTCTGGTCACAGCGCGAATGCCCTAACCACTAGGCTACCAGCTGCCCCATACTTATTGTACTGCCATTCCACAAGCCCCTATGCTGTATGCAGTACTTAAATAATAAATACAAATGACATACAGTATACAGATTTTATGTACAGTATATCAGTGTGTTGTGTGTGGAAGCCCAGTATTACTCTGGAAGTTATCACCTGAGATGGCAGTCCGTTTTTTCCGATGTTGATACTGAGTCTGAAACCCTTATGTTGGTGTCATTACTGATACCATTGCAATATTTTTCTCTAAAAACTAAACTTAAAACTCCATCATGCTCATCAGGTTCTCCATATGGAAGATAATGCCATTTGTGAGACTCAAATGCACTGAATTGTGAAGTGTTTGCAAAGGACTTTAAGTAATGCCATGTGTACAGCTAGATGTTTCTGGGGGTTGGAAAGTTATTTAGTGTTTGCCTGGCCTTAGTCAAATGTTTAATCAATGATTCACATTAAAAGCTGCTGAGCTGCTGTACTGTAATCCCTCTTGGCATGTCAGGGGTCATTTTTAGACACTTACAGCAGCAGCTATAAGGGACAGCAGATGTTGGGAGTGCAGGCGAGAACGAGCCTCTTGGCTAAATACGGTGTGTTTACAGAAATGGTTGTTAAGAGCGTAGTCCCTGTTAAGCAAATGTCATAAAGTCTCTGTTTCCCTTGCTCATTTCCGGTGCTGCCCTTACACTCCTACTGTTTCCACTGCAGCCCGTGGACAGCAGACTTTGCTGTAATTCTTTACTCAACTGCTGCAACGGCCGACGTTCTGCAGACCTTTCTTAATATGAAAAGCTTTTCCTTCTGAGCTACACGTTACCCTTCACTTTTCTTCTCACATTTATAAAATATGTTTTTCCACCTATACCATTTACATTTACCGTATTTAGCCAATTCTTTTATCCAAAGCACTTCCATTCCCTAATTGCAGGGGACAGTGTCCCTGGACCAACTTGAGGTTAAGGGTTTTGCTCATTTATGAGGTCAGGCACTGCTGTTGAATCAGAAGGCCTGTCTCACAATCTCCATTCCAGTTCACCCTAAAGGTGTTGGATGGGGCTGAGGTCAGGGCTCTGTGCGGGAAGATTAAAATCTTCCACACCGATCACATTCAGCCATGTCTTTATGGAGCTTGCTTTGTACACTGGTGTACAGTTATGCTGTCCACAAAGGTGTCAAAACATCTTTGTGTGCTGAAGATTTAAGATTACCCTTCACTTCCTAATAGTGTTGTCCATATAGCATGTATGCATCACTGTGTGTTTTGAGGGTTTACGTTCCACATCAAAAAAGAAAAAAATCTGTTTTCCACAGGCCCTTTAATAGACATAAGGCAGAAGGGATCAAGGGCAGCTGTTTTGCAGTAATGCAGAGAAAGAGACACTCATTAATCTAGACTTTAAAACACTTCCTGCGGGCTGCTGCTCATCCACCTCCTGATTTTATTAAAGCCAACGCTGCTCTGGGTTTGCAGCCATGAAAAACAGACCACTAAGGGCCAGGTGGGTCACATGGAGACGTTATGACATTTATTGTCAGAGCAGCTGAGACAGAGCAGCGCCTGATGTCCGATGACTATAACCTGAGTGGAATTCGTCTGTGTAACTGGCCGGGCTTTTCCAGCGCCTGATATTTGCGCATGGAGAACACTCCGCTGTTCATGTGCAATATGATCCTCTTTGTTATCCTCTCTGTTTGGGAAGGGTACCAGCGTATTGCCATCAATCACCAGGCCTAATAAAAGCCCTGCAATTGCCATTACTCAGTCTGTCTTGGTTCCTGCAGATATGCTGATAGTAATATTTCCCCCATCAGTGTGCTGTGCCATGCTTTGAAGTTACCCTTTATTTTGTAGCTTGTGTCTAAATGCTCTAGCTGTTTACCCTTTAAACTCAAGCCTGTTTTGTCTATTAATCCATTCAGTATATTATTTAGTTTTTGTTCATTATTTTGGTCCCCCCCACATGTGGGCGGAAAAGGGAGATATTGCCCACATTTCTTTGCTGTTGTGATGTCTCAGCCTCGTCTGCCACGCCCCCTCGTCCTTGTTCTGGGTTGCTAAGCACCGCACCTGAACATAAATGCTGCACGAGGACGAGGGGGCGTGGTGGATGAGGCCCAGACGTCACAGTTATTTTGTGGAAATATATATATTTTGGTATATTTGTGTTAAATTAGACAAAAATATAATTTAATAATTTTGTAACATAAATATTAGTGTAAATTCAGCTACATTTTCATATAAAAATGTATAAATGTTTTTGTACTGTGGAATGAAACACAAACAGGCGAGAGCACGATTTATTTTTTCTCGCTGCTGATTGCCTGTGGCCCTCGATGTACGCGGAGGCGGGAAAGTAGCCAATCCGAGCATGTTTTCCTTGGCTGCTGCCCCCTTGGAGCGTCTGGAGTATTCTGGTGTTTTTCGTTTTGTTGTTCTTAAAGCCCTGCATTTTTATTACTGTATTTATTACTGTAGCGCATCCAAAAAAAACGTACGTGCATGAATAACAGTACAGTCTGTACAGGATTAGTATCGGTATGTACTGTACATTCTAGCACTGCTGGAGTTCAGTGTAAACTATGCAGTATGGATATGGGTTAATCTTTACAATTTTCTCAAACTGCTTACCTCTGTTAAACCCTTTTTCATACGTATATGAATGTAATACAAATTTTACTTTTCTCTGGTTCCAGGTATTGGATGAACATTCTATCCTAATAGTTTGTGTTCGGTTTCAACTTTAATCTTTCTTCTCTCGGTTTGCATGCGGTTTGCTCTGAGGCCTAATATGTGCAGATTGTTTGTCCTTAACGCGGAAGCATACATGACATTGATCAAAGCTTGTCTCTCAAAGCCCATTTAACACCCGGCCTGTGTCTGCCCCCAACCCCGGTGTCATCATGTTGGATTCATGACATGCTTTCCATATGAAGCGGCTCTTCACTCGCGCTGCCAGGGGAGTAAATAAATTTATGCACCTTTTAAAACTCTTGTCGCCCGTTTCAGGCAGAGCTTGAGCAACCCCACAGGTCCTGTTTTTTCCACTCGGTGGAGTCCATCCTAGCGATTAAAAATAGGGCCGCCCCCACGAGCTAAAGGCCTGGCATTGTTTGTGCATGACGGTGAGGTTGGAAGAATTGGTCACAAACCTTAAAGGTATGTGTGAAATGGAGTAAAGAGCTATAAATAGGCAAAAGTGGGGGGTTGTGGTTAGAGGCTGCGCATGAGGTGAACACCATGGCTGGAGTTCTGTTCCACCACACCACCCAGCTGGATCATGTTGTGATTTCCTTTTTGATGCTTAAGCAGTTGAACAGCGTTGTTGGAAATGAAAGCAAGTAGCTTTTTTAGTCCAATAGCACAGCTGCGAACCGCAGTTTCAGGCAGCCTCTTTTGAAGATGTTTAATGACCTAATCATCGCGCGGAAGCGTTTTTAAAGCTTTCTGTTTTGTTCCAGTCCATCTGGTTTTCATTAGAAAGTCCTGCCATGCTGCCTGTTTTGGCTCTTTGTAGCTTTTGACATCTCAGCATCAGCTCTGTTATGGAAATGTAGCTGAGAGAAAAACGTTCCACAGATGTTTTGGCAGCTTCCCTCTCCATCCTTTGTGTGTGTGTGTCTCTGTCTGTCTGTCTGTCTGTCTGTCTGTCTGTCTGTCTGTCTGTCTGTCTGTCTGTCTGTCTGTCTGTCTGTCTGTTTGTCTGTCTGTGCAGAGGGATGTCATGTACTTGTCCTCCTGCTGGGGAAACCTCAGGACTAATAGCTCATTTGTTTCTGTATGGGTTTATTTTTGAATGCTCTTGGACTTTAATTCGAGCAGCACTTTTAATAAACAATGTGTGAGTTGCCATTATATTGCTACACACCAACTCCCTGATATATTTTTAGCATGTTGCAAACACAGTTACATGATCCTGTCTTACATTATTTTGACCAAAATAATTTTATATGTGCACCAATATGGGAATTGTATCAATACCATTACTGTTTATTTGCTTTAACATATTAGTGTTTTTCAAAATATTCAGTTGTCAGACATAAAATCTGAAACAATAAATCATGTTGTTTGGAAATAATAGCTTTCAGTTGTATAAATAGTCATAAAAATGTAAAATTAAGGACTTAATCTACCTGTTATAATAATGTTACAGAAAAAAGGGTTAAAATATAGATATTTAAACGCAGTTGTCTAACGTCACCAGTATTGGTCACATGTATCCATCCAATACGTTTTTAAGGAACTACCTGTCAATACATGCATGAATCTCACGCATCTTAACTTATTTATCCACAGAAGCTCTCATGTGAAGCCCTGATTGGTTGGTATGCACACAGTCCCTTTGTGATTGGAGGATCAGTGTTATAAAAGCCAGTGTCACAATAAGGATTTATGATATGTTGTGCAGCCCTATAATCTTTTTATGTGGTGGCTAAATTCCCAGGGTGTTGTTTAAAGGATGGCCTTGAGATGCGTCTTTAGGGCCTCTGCAAAACCAGTCAAAGCTAAAACCTTAATGCCCGTTAAACTGAGCCCTTCCTGAATTAGCACAGTGTTGTGGGAGCTTTATTTCGCTGGCTCATAAACAGACTTGGTCGCTAGAGCACACACACATACACACCCTGCCCCTGCTGAAGGCTGGGCTGCTCTGCTCTGACATCAGCACTGTCTCCATTCATTAGCTCCAGTAACTGAGCTGACATCACAAGGAGGGATCATGGAGCTAAAAAGGCCACCCTGTAGCTGCAAGTCAGCTGGATGATGCATGAATATTGGCCCCCTCCTAACCACCTTCTTCTGTTTCCTTATCCCCCCTCGTAACCCATCTCTTTTTTTTTTCTCATGACGTGAATCATTTTACTGCAACATCAATCAGCCTGACGTCATGCAGGAAATGCAGCCATTCTTTGGGGAATCCATGCCCCCTTATCCAATACAGGCTGCTAGTGGGGAGGCCATTTATAGTCATAGAATGTTTAAAATGTTTACTCAATCAGCAGGCAGCATTTCATGTGATCAACCCTCATGTTGTCTACTTTGCTGTTGCCTTGTTCATGATTTCATGTGTTATTTTTAATTGGAGAACAGTTTTTTATGGTGCACATTATTATTATTATTATTATTATTATTATTATTGATAATCAGAATCAGAAAACTTTATTTATCCCGGATGAAATTGTTCAAATGCACTTCTTGTTATTGTTGTTGTTAATAATAATTATAATAATAATAATTATTATTGTTAATAACAACAACAATATTATTATTATTATTATTATTATTGTTGTTGTTGTTGTTGTTATTAAAGATTATTATTAGTGTTATAAATATTGTTATAGTTTTTGGATGATGATTATTAAATAAATACTTTGGCAAATCCACCGAATAGCTAAAAAGCAATATCTGTATTCTCCATGCATCTTATTTGTAGATGGACTACATTGTTTCTCTTGTTATTAGTAGTAGTAGAAGTAATATTGATAGTTGCTGTTATTATTGAATGAATTGTTATTGCTATTGTAAGTATTATTCAAATGATGGCTGTTAGTTATTTGGATTCTTATTAAATAAATAATTTGTTTAAAAGTGGATGAAAGTACGATAGGTAAAAGCAGTAGTTGCAGTACTCATGGTGTTTGAAATGTTTCTGATGTGTATCAGTCAATTGACAAATACTGTGTCATATAGTGTCAGGCGCTACATAAGCAAGACTTTACTTGCTCAGTGCAGTTTGAGGCAAGTGTGTGGATAAGCATGCAGTTCACTTATTGGCGACGTTAGTTCTGTATCTCTACTTCATGTAGAGATGTGTTCTTCAGTTAAGATTTCAAAGAGTGCTGAATTGCAACTCTTTCTTAACCCATGGGCATTTAATCATTTGTGCATGTTTGTCCTGTGCAGGTGTGGTCCTGGTGTGCTTTGAGGGGGACATGGATGGCTACATTAACCTGGTGGCGTACCCATACGTGGAGAGTGAGGGCCTGGACCATGATGACCTGCCTGAAAGGGACCAACCACGGAGGAAACACTCGCGCCGCAGCCTGCACCGGTCCAGCAGCGACCACAAGGAGGACCGGCCAACCCACGAGAGTGACAGCAGTGAGAAGTAAAAGACCAGTCCTTGACCCTGAACATATATAACTGCAGTTGCATTGTAAAGTTTGGACACTTGGGTTTCATAAAGACTTAAGCTTAAATACTACAAATTGGTTTCTCAGATATTAATAGTAAAGCTTATGCTTATAAGTCCAATACAAACAGAATACCCCCCTCTACCCCTCTCATAGAATTAGTTTTGACCTGTAGTGGTGGGCAATAAAACAATATTTATCCTCAGGTGTGATAGAGGTGTGTTTGTGTGTGTATATGACTCCATGTGTCTTTCATCTTAACTATATATATATTTGTGTTTGTGTATGTATAATGTTAACTGTGATACTGTACATTATGAACAATGCATCACTATTTCACACACATCCAGTTGGTGATTGTTTCCAAAAAGAAAGAAAATGAAAGGTATGAGTGACATACACAGTGCACTTTTGGTATTCTAGTACAACATTTGCAACGTTTTCATTTTTTGTAATCCCTACACATTTCCAAAATATGAAAATCAGTTAAATATCCTACTTTACTGTATCCAGACTTTTGATGGGACTGTATGTGATAAATGTGGACTGATTTAGTGCAAGTGTTTGACTGCCTTTTTTTTATTGATTAGTACAGATAAGGCAGGCCAGGCCAGCACTAAAGCTCTGTCGTTATATAGATTGTTACAGCCTGCAAACATACAAACATCAGTTAATTTACTGTGCTATTAACTGTGCAGCCGTACACTGAGTTTTAGAAAGGAGTTGTGTGTGTGTGTGTGTGTGTGTGTGTGTGTGTGTGTGTGTGTGTGATCGCTGCTGCTGTCCTCTGTGTAGAAGAAAGATGCTCTGTGGTTATGATGTAACCACACAAACATCTTGGTGCATGTAATATAATCACCTCAGCCAATTTATGTTTTGTGAAATCTCTGCAGAACAGCAGAGCCACAATAGAGCAACACAAAACCAAATCGTTACGTCCTCAGTGTTCAGAGATGGTCAAGTAGTCGCTAAAAATGCAATTTAGGCTTTAGGTTCAAACATTTCTGCTGAAAACCTGTACAACACTGTGCAAAAGTCTTAGGCACCTAAAAGCGTTATATTTTATCACATTTAAAAACGTATTAGATAGGCTAGAAATGTTTTCTTAAATTAACGTTAATTCAGTGAACATTTCCAGACCTTATAGAAGTCCAGTATTACATGTAGTTACCTGTTTAAGTCAGCCATTAAATTAAATTAAATTGACTCAATTAAATCAGGTGTTGCTGACAGAATTTCACCAATCCAAACAACGGCTGGAGGAACCGAGGAGGAATCTGGAACCGAACTTGTCCTCCTGATCAGTTCACAAAATATCAAATTCTTATTAGAAACTGAAAATGGAGGTAGGGTGGAGGTAGCTCAGTGGGTAGGATACTTGCCTCCAGACCAAGAGGTCACAGGTTCAAATCCTACCTTCAGCA
>JBBPDH010000130.1:5730695-5754923 GCA_037974565.1 Clupeocharax schoutedeni
TGGGGTGGAGGTAGCTCAGTGGGTAGGATACTTGCCTCCAGACCAAGAGGTCACAGGTTCAAATCCTACCTTCAGCATACCACCACTGGGTCCCTGAGCAAGTCCCTTAACCCCAAGTTGCTCCAGGAAGACTGTCCCCTGTATTTAGAGAATGGAAGTCGCTTTGGATATAAGCGTCTGATAAATGCCGTAAATGTAAAATATTTTGATATTTCTTCCTTCTTTTTTGTTTAAATTTATTCGTATTAATTTCCATTTCTGCTGACAGGCACTTACTGCTGAGGTAATTGGATTTAAACTTTTGCATTAAGACATTTGCACTGTAATGTATTTCTCTGTAATAATACATGACTAAAGTGCATTCAAACCCTGATCCCTGTGCCTTACAAGCGAATGCCAGCTTAAGCAGTAATTCATATTCAGCCTCTGCATGTTGATCAATATTCTCTTGGCATATGAACCACCCTGCACTGAGAGAATGGGAGTTCGTTATATGATTGTCCACAATACAGATTTGAGTTCATTGCATTTTTAAATGAGCCTCTGATTCCAGTGCTGTGCACCAGTGCAGTTGTGTACTTCTATCAGTGGTTATGCAGTAATAGCAGACAGTAAGTCTCACTTTTGGACTTGGAAAGCAGTTTCCAGTGCCCGCATCACAATTACAGCCTCAGCAATATGTTACTGGAAGGTCTTCTGAGTGTTCAGAGAGGGTGCAGATGTGAATGTGGGTCATGAAATCGGGATTCAGCAAATTGATTCATCAGTTTTTGTATTTGACAAGTTTAGTCGAGTCACGACCTCCAGCCTTAAGCAATGGGAGCTGGTGCGCATAGAGTGAACATCTAGTCCAAAGTAAAGTGGCCCCTTATAGTCCTGCTGGATAGGGAGTTGGCTCTACAATCAGAAGGTTGTGGTTTGAATCCCAGGACTGCAAGTGGCACCACTGAGGTCCCCTCAAGCAAGATACCGTCGCCACACACTGCACCCCGGGCACTGTGCTGTGTTCATATGACAAATGGACACTTAACACACATTTGCACTTGAAATAATCGTCTGATCTGAATCTTACTTTATTTCCCTTTTATGCATTTTTACACAAGATTGGGCCTCCTGGACCTAGCTGCTAAAATCCTGACTCCAACAAGCCTAAATGAAAATGATATTGTAAAGTAGATGATACTACCCAGACCCACAGAAACCACATCTGCTGAAGGAGTGCGATATCCAATGATCCAGCAATTTGGTAATTTGCAGTTTGCTTGTGGGAGAGTAACCATGTCTGCATTTCTTTGTGTTCACAGTCTGCAGGAACTGAAGAGCCCGCGACTGGAACTCCAGATCCAATCAGACGTACCCTTCCAGATGCTGGACGGCAACAGCGGCCTCAGCTCTGAGAAAATCAGCCACAATCCCTGGAGCCTGCGCTGCCACAAACAGCAGCTCAGTCGCATGCGCTCGGAGTCGAAAGAAAGGAGGCTGTACAGTATCCTGCTTTACTCTAAGCTCATTACTAATGTGATACAGGAGCGGTTTATATACAGTAGCATGTGAATGTCATAGGCATCTGCGATTTTCTTTTTCTGTTGTTTTTGTTCTTTTATCAGGTCACAGGAGTTTCTGTGGTCCCGCGCTTAACATGAACCCCCCCCCAAAGATTTACCAGGTCCTCTTGAACACACATTGAGTTGTCCATTGTCTCTGTAGCTGGAGGCCGCTGATCTTAGGGATCAAGTTCAGCTTGTACCTGGTGGTCCCCTGCTATTGTCTGAATGAAGCCCCGAAGCCCTGCTAGTCAAAGGCAAACATTATTCTCCGCGCAGCTGCAGAAACTAGAGATGGGCCAGATTCAATTTTCTGCTGTGCTCATGCATTCCTGGCTTGTTCAGCTTTTTTAGCTGGAGGAGAAAGAAGAAAATTAACGCAGGTGACCACCCTGCACCTCGCTAATTTACTCACTGTATATCCCCAGATGAATAATTGCATTTTGACTAGAGGGGAACCATTTGGGCTGGCTGTTTGGCAGAGGGCAATTGAACTAATTGAGAGTGCCCCAGAAAGCTGAAATGAAACGGGCGTTTGCCTGTTCTCATTTTTAAATGAGGTGTTCACTAAGAGTATGTAGGCTAGTGGAGTACTGTGTTAGTAGTTACCTTTTCTATGGGGGCTTTAGAATCAAGGACAAACTCCCCAGAGAGATAGAATGGGGAGAAAAACACTTCTGGAATGAAAACATTTGGTCTACCCTTCAGATCTAGACAAAAAATCTATATTTTTGAGGTGACCCCTCATTTCGAGTACGTGAAATCAGCAGAGTCAGAGCTACAGGTTTTTTGCTGGTCTTCTGTTGCACTAAGCATGCGAATGACAAAAGAACTGAACTGAAGTTCTTTATCGTATCTTGCTGCTGTTGCACATTCTTGCATGAATCAGAGTTCCTTGACCCAGAATCCTCTCAGAATTTCTCCTCCTTGAGAACGTGGTGCACCACTTCAGCTACCCCTGCATCCTGGACCTGAAGATGGGCACGCGGCAGCACGGAGACGACGCGTCCGAGGAGAAGGCTGCTCGCCAGATGAAAAAGTGTGAGCAAAGCACCTCTGCCACTCTGGGTGTACGAGTGTGTGGGATGCAGGTGAGTAACTGTGTGTGTGTGTGTGTGTGTGTGTGTGTGTGTGTGTGTGTACGCTCACATGGATGTTGCCTCAACTTGCAAACGCAGTTGTTCACAATGTAAGTTTAGATTGCAGGTTGAAAGAGTGCAGTTTTATTGCAGGGGCTGCTATTTTAAATATATGTTTACATTATACATTATATATAATTATTTTTATGTATAGTGTGTAATAAACATAATTTCCGTATATGAAATATATGATAGAAATATACATTATATTTATTTACATCATTTGCAATTGAACGTCATTGAGCCAAAATTCACTTTACATCAGGTCAGAATAATCACAGTTAGAGATGCATTGAAGCTTTACTTACTTCGAACCACTTTTCGGTGTTTATATTATTAAATGTTTGCAGATTCGTTCTGATAAATTGTAATGGACTACAGGAAGTGTAGGGGGAGATTGAGTGTTACTTATAACAACGTAAAGTGAGATGAAACCATAAAAGGCTGGATCGCCCTGTAATCTCATGTAATTTGATTAACGTAGCAGAACCTGGCACGTTAATCAAATTAATCAACTCAACCTGCTTCTGCTTCCTCTGTGCATCCACACAGTGAAATGAAACAACTAAAACAACCATCACAAGGCGTAAGTGCCAGGACAAAATACGCACTACAAGAAGAATAAGAGTATCAAACAGTACAAGACCATTTTTAATGCAGTTGATGTTTAAATGAATATAATATTATGGGATAACAGATACTTTATTCTAGCAGAAATGCAGAATAATGCAGGTAGACAGGTAGACAGCAAAAAACAATTGTGCAAGTAGCAGCAGCAAGACCGAGTAAGTGCATTATATAATAAATAGAGGGGTCAGTTTGCAGGTCATCTTTATGTCTGTGCTGTAAAATGCTTCATACCTATTTTGGAGGAGAGAAAGACAATTACTAGGTCATGGCCAGCAAAAAAGCATATCCTGTAAAATACTCTTGGGCAGTGTTTAATCCTCATCCGCTGCTTTGTTGAGTTGTGTCTGCTGCTTTGGTCAGGCTCTGGTGCAGGAAGTGGCTTTCACTAATGGCTTTCCTGTTTTCTAATTCTAGAGCCTTGACATGGGCTGTGAGGTGAGGAATGAGGCTCTTGGGCTGAGTGACGTTTCTTCCATTATAGCTGCCCACTTCAATCTAGTTGTGCTGACCGTTGTTCTCTCACTGTTTTACTGTTTTACACTGCAGTGAAGACCCGCTCTTCCAAAAAACTGAGCTGTGATCATGATCGATGAGTGTGTCTGTAGCTGCAATGTTGGTACTATTGTAAGTTTCCCTAAGATGATACATGTTGTTTAGTCTTTCTCCTCTCATACGGGGCTTGAATCTAAATATTTGAATTCTGGTTTTCGTCTCGTTCCGTATCTCTCGGAATTTGTCTTCTGTTGCTTATCTACAAATGCTATTATCTACAAATGTTCTTACGAACGTTTAAATTGCTAAAGCCTCGATTTAGGCTTCTGGTAAGATGGGAACTGTTAAATGGAACTACCATGGATGTATTTTTTTCAGCTTTTTCAGCAAGTTGACAAATAAAGCATAGGAAAATACCTGTTCTGAATGTGTACATTCTCACTAAATTTCACCGTCCATCCGACAATAAGCATGGAGCTGCTTCTCCTCCCACTCCACATCCAGACCCATTTTATTATTACCAGTATGGATGTCCACTGCAGCTACTCAGATTTTAATGCGCTAAATGAGACCTCTCTGAAGTCTCTGAAAGCTTTTTTCTGCTTATTATAGATCTTTAATGCATTCTGTCATCATTTATTTTGACAAGTGTCATACCATAACAAAGTGCCCATGTTTAATCTTGTTACCCTTCTTGCCTGAGTACCAAGCATACCAAACCAGTGAGTGGAGCTTGAAATAGTGCTGACCATTGGTTGGACAGTTGGTTGAAAGTACTGTGACTATTTATTTAGAAACAAATGTTGAAAGGTGAAAAGTTTGGCAGACCCATTCCATTTTGACATACTGTTGTTTACTCTTGACACTAGCATTCTTTAGGAAATTATGGGAACATCCACCATGCCTACTTTCATGGGTACCATCGTGTGATGGGAAAAACAGAGTTCTGGATTTGGGTTACAGTGTTGTGCCATACTGCACAACCCAGCTTTTTGTGTGTTGTTGATGAGGTCTTAAAGACAAGTAGAGTGTGTACAAATCATGTAATGTATCATCAAAAGTATAACCCACATAACTGTTTGTTCTTCAGGTGTACCAGATGGACACAGGCCACTACCTGTGCCGCAACAAGTACTATGGCCGCGGCTTGTCCATCGAGGGCTTCCGGCATGCACTCTACCATTTCATGCACAATGGCGCCCAGCTGCGCAAGGACCTTTTTGAGCCCATCCTGAGCAAGTTGCGCAGCCTAAAGGCCGTCCTGGAACGCCAGGCCTCATACCGCTTCTACTCCAGCTCGCTTCTCATCATCTACGAAGGCAAGGAGCCTGAGCCGCCCTCGGAGAAGGAGCCCCTGGCCGGCCAGCCTGTTCCGGAACCCTCACCTCTCATCCAGGAACACTCTCCTCCTGTTCCTCCTGTTCCTCCCATTCCTCCTCCGCCCTCGGACCCTCACAGCCGCCCCCCGCCGCCACCCAGCGTGGCTGTGCGAATGATAGACTTCGCCCACAGCACTTTCAAAGGCTTCCGTGACGACCAAACGGTGCACGACGGACCTGACCGAGGCTACGTTTTTGGACTGGAGAGCCTCATCAACATCTTGGAAGCAATCCAGGAGGAGAACCAGTAGCCTGAGCCGCTCCCCCCATCCCTTTTGTCTCCGCCACACAGCTGTAAAACCCTCCTCCTTCCTCCCTCTTATCCTCCATATTACCGTATTCTTGATGTGGTCGCAGAGAACAGTATTTACATTTTTTTTCTGTGAAAGAACAGCACATTGGTACATACAGGAACGAGGGAGGAACAGCCTCTGATTGTTTTGGCCGCCAGTGGTCACACCCTGAGGGTTTTATTGCCCCTTATGAAGCTTTGGGGTGAAATGGAGGTGACCTCTGCAAGGGTCTTCACTCAGCCCCCCGCCCCTTCAGGACAGAAATGGCAGGAAACGGCCCCCGAAACGAGAGAGGGGCATGATATTTTTTTTGTGCGTCCTGTGGATTCGTCGCCACCATGTGGCCAACCGGAGAATTGCAGTCAAGACAGGACTTCTAAGCAGGCAGCCACAGCTCAGGGCAAGTCCAGGGTCAGGTCCTCTTTAGAGTTTGGGGGTCGGTGCAGCGTCCGTCCGATCGTACGTCTGTCTGTGTGTTTTTGTACATGTGTGAATAAATGTGCACATGGAGGACAGATGTGGTGGTTGGGAAGCCAATGTCAAAGTCCCCACATCAGTATTCCTACAGGGGCTTTAAGGAAGCTATATTTGCTCATTTATTGTTTGCAAAAGCTTTATTGTAAGATGGTCTGGAGGGCTTACCGGGCCCTACCTGCTTTCTTTTGAGGAAAAGAAAAAAGAAAAGAAGGTGAAGTCCACCTTTTAGCACCAATTACCATCCATAGCCTTGTTGTGCAAAAATCCAGTTTGAGGTCACATGCTTTTTTAACTTTGCTTTTCTTTCTTTCTTTCTTTCTTTCTTTCTTTTTTAATGATATTGCTGTGTCTGTAGCCATCATACGCACTTCAGTTAGACTCAACATTGCATTTTAGCCTTTAACTTTTATTTTGCCTTTTCGGTTTTGTATTAGTTTCTTTTTCTTTTCCCTATTGTGGTTGTACAGGCAGTCATAGGCGAGTCTGTGAGAAAGTGTTTGTATATCCGTAGCCCTTTACGATACCCATGTTGTTTCAGAGCCTCTGTGGTTATGCTGAAAGTAAACCATCTTTTGCACTGTAAATTGTGTTCTGAACGCATCCAACAGCATGGAGTTTATTATTTGCCCCCATATCATATCTCCCCATTTATAGTTTATTATATATCTTTTCTTATTTTTACATAAATTATTCGCACCGACTCACAGTGAACCTTTGTCCACCATCAGCACATGTAGCAATGCAATTCAGAGGAGATAAAAAAAAAGGTAAATAAACGTAAAGTCACCTATCCTCACCTTTTAGCTCGTCCCCTTGCCGTCACTGTGGGTGGAGAGTCGTCTCCCTGTAGTTAAACGTGTTTAGGGTGTATCTCTGTGTAGGTGAAACAGTTGCACTATAGCACTGTAGCCATTGCCCTTCTTGATGATAAGTGGACCCCTTTCCCCTCTCTGGCACATCACAGGCCTCTTTTTGGGGCATATTTTTGTAATTAAATGCAGTACATGTATACTGTATTGATATTGCCAGTATTGGTATTATATTATATCCCTTGTTTCCATAGAGATACTGCTTCTATTATTATTATTATTATTATTTAGCCAATGACTCATCAGCCATAATGTGTCTAGATTAGACTCTAGATTAAGTCTTGGATGTCATTTCTTCACAGAAACTGGTATCATCCTCACTCTCGGCTCCACCAAAGACGAAAGAAAACGATTTTTGTATGTTTTTTTTTTTTTTGTTGTTTCCCTCTCATCACTTTTCAGGCATAAAACCACCACAGATCCCGAAATGGTTTACATTAATTATAAGCATAAATGCCATTGGTGTGACATGCTTATTCTCACATATAAAGTAAAAATGAATATAAAAGTCCGTTTTGCTTCACATGTTCTTGCTACGGTTCTTTCGTTTGCGCATCCGTCGAGTCTCTGTTCACAAAAAAATGCAGTAGGTTCTCCTGTTTTGTGGTCACAGAAGCAGTTTAAGGGCCATTTGCCCCACTCTAAAGTTGGGACTTCATAAAGAATAGATATTAATGTTGATAACAGAGAACAGCTACCAGTTAGCATTATGCAAACACCATCATAGTATATTAATGGCTGCTGATCCCATTACTATTAACTCATTGGGTCATTTCCTATTAAGGTTAATGCAGTGTATCTGTGCTGATCTGGGATCAGTTATTCACTTGCACACTGCATAAACTTTAAAAAGAACGGACCCAATGCTGATCAAAGCGAATAGCCACCAGTTAGCATTATGCAAAGACGTCATACTGCTGCTGCTGGTTTCCCTTCACTGTTGGTCCACTAGCCAGTCAATTTCATTGAGGATAATGCAGTGTGCAAGTACATAACTGATCCTAGATCAGGACAGACACCTCCAGAACTTGATTTCTGTACCATCTGATGGTACCGTCTGTTTTAGCGCTTAAAAAAACGTGTTCTGTGCCAGAACTAGTAAAAAAGGGAATTAAAATGGCAGTCTGTTGTCTCTGGGATCGGGATGAAGTCGATGTGGCCTCCTCTGTGGCGGGTGTTCTTGTTTTTTCCATAGATGTGAGATAGTACCTGTAGAGAAAAATCTATTACCCGAAAAAGTATCTTTTTTTGTTTTTGTTTTGTTTTCCTCCCTTTGTTGTTGTTGCATGGATGGATATTTTTTTAAGAAAAATATATGACATCTTTGAATGTGAGTTATAAAACATTTATTTAAGAAAGCCCTTGTCTTGGCTCGTTTCTTTGGTGTGAACAAACGCATTGCGTTGCATTACATTATCATCATTTGGCAGATGCTTTAATCCTAAGCGATTTACAATACGAGGAAACACTTAGTATTTCAGGACAGATCAGTTGTGTCCGGGGAGGAGATGCTCTCTGAATAGATGAGTCTTCAGGATACGTTTTGAAGCTAAAGAGGGATTCTGCTCCTCTGATCACCTTTGGAAGCTCATTCCACCAGCGGGGAACCACAAATGAGAAGAGTCTGGACTGGGTTTACCTTGTGTGTAGGCAGAGCCTGACAATGTCCTTGGAGGAGTGGCGGGAGAAAGTAGGAACAAAGGGCTGAATGATAGGATTAGGGTTGCTGGATGCCCATCCAGATGTCACTTTTGGCAGGCAAAAGTTAGGGATTGAACTTAATTCGGTCAGCCATGTGTAACCAGTGTATATCAGTCAGCAGTGAGGTGACATTTTGGGTTGGTTGAAGAGTTGCTGCATTCTGATTCAGCTGTAAGGGTCTTGACATGCCAGCTGGAAGACCCACTAGGAAGACACTGCAGTAATTGAGGTGAGGGATAACCGTTAGTAATGTATACCTAAAACGCTTCATGAGAATGAGATTCATTCTCAGGATTGTCCCACTGGTGTATCTCATCTGGGGATCAAGCTGTGAAAGGGTGAACATCAATTTTACCATTTGGATCAAAAGTATACGGTCATTAGTTTTTGCAAATCAATACACATTCTCATAAAGTGGACCACATAAGACCACAAATAAAATGAGATGGAACATGATTTCATTTCTGATAAGAACTAATAAACATTGCTATTCTCAATAAAGGGAATTGACATCATCATTAGCGGTCATTTGTAAGCTTAACCCAATTTATTAGAACAGAAAAGGCTTAATTCAGTCATGTAGATGTTATATTCATGTGTTATGCTTCTGTAAGGTACATAGCACATCACTAAACAAACTATAGATGTGCTGTAGTACTAAAGTCATCCTGAATTAGAATATGTTGAATCTAGGAAACAAACGTAATTCAGCACACACACACACACACACGTATTTCTGCTCTTACACTTAAGGTTTAACCTGTCCTAACTGTTCTGTACATAGTGTACAGTATAAACAGCATAACAGTATAAAACAAGTATAAATAGCACCTTAAATATGTGTTATTAAAGTTTTGTAGTGTTTGTATTTAACATAGGCTAGCAATTTTGTGTCCAGCTAATGTCAGTTAGTGGCCAGTAAAATCTTATCTCTTAAAGTTTGTTTATAACTGAATATAGCCTATACTGTATAGAATATGTGTCTGATGGCCATTCAATGTAAGTAATATTGTCTATATAGTAAAGAGGCCTTATGCAGAATAGTGGCAATATGGCCATTCAAAGTAAATAATATATAGAATTAATATCTCTAAAAAATATATTGGTACCCACGTTTGTGTTTCACTTTGATTCTTTGTTGACAACCTAAATAGTGCATTTAATAAATCATACATGTCATAAAGCCCCCTCAGCTGGAAGTATCGAAGTTGGAAAACGTCATGTGACCTATTAGTGGTTCTTACATCACAAAAACAGTGACATCACGCGTAATATCAATACGCAAAACAATCTACCTGAAAACATAATTAATTAAACCTGAAAAATAAAAAAACTAACACATATATTAAATACCATCTTCACTTCCTGCTCTGCAAATAAACAAGTGAAAAACGAAAAGGGCAACCCACTCCTACTACCTATTATCTGCATCCCTAGCACACACTTTCATACACTATATGAAAAAAAGTATTGGGATGCCTGACCATTACACCAACAGGGACTTTACTAAGCAGATACATTATCCCAAAGATGTTGGATGGGGTTGAGGTCAAGGCTGTGTGCGGCCAGTCAGAACCGAGAGGTATGATGGGCATGAGACAGGGCTGGACTTTGACAAAAAATCGTGATCCCACTCGGTGCTGACGGCCCATCAGGCAATGCCCGGTATGCCCGATAACCAGTCCAGCCTTGGCATGAGAGCGCCGTGAGACACCGGCGCTCCTCCACTCTATCATCACAAAATTAAACGTGAGGAGTGGTGGGGCGACAACACCAATGTCCCAGTTTACTTAAATTCTCTGTGACTACCACCTGCCATCTCTGCACCTTTCATATTGCTGAAAAAAATAATTACAAAAATAAACAAGTATGTTTTCAGTCTGGACTATATCTATCTAGGATACTATTAAAAACTGCGACTGTGTCTATCTAGGGCAGTGGTCTCCAACCTTTATTTCGTCACGGACCGGTTTAATATCAGAAACTATTTTCACGGCCCGGCCCTTAAGGAGTGGCAGATAAATATACGTATACGCATTTATACAAATAAATGATGCGCAAAAATATAATAATGGGGTATCTTTAAAATATAATAATAAACGTAAATCCAAAGTGTACTCGCAGCTTCATTAACAGCATTTTCATAACAACGAGCCAACAACCCACGGCCCGGTACCACATGACCCGCGGTCCGGGGGTTGGGGACCACTGATCTAGGGTACTATTAAGTGTGAAACTATGCAGATTGGAACATGGCCCTCACTAAATAAATGGAGGCGTCTTCTTTCAGCACTAAACCTATACCACATTTAAGGCCTGTAGACATAAAATGACATTTTAGGAGCTCATGCTTCACTTGAAAAATCCACTAGATTTAGAAAGATGATCCATTTTTGTTTGTTTTGTGTATTTCAACTTCCTCGCCACGTTGTTCTCCTCTGATTGGCTCACAGGGAGGACGAATGGGACGCGGCCTAATCTCACACTCCAGAACGCACCATTCCTGAAGGGGGTGCAAATAATTTCACACCAACAATTTCTTGTAAATGAAACGTCCTCACGTTCTCTTTAATAGATTCTCAGAAACTACTTAACATTTTGTTCAAATAGAAAATTGAACCAGCTTTTAATAAAACGATAAATTAACAAAATTGACCTTACCAGTGCAAGCTACAGTAGAGGCCTATATGTATCGTGCATACGCTTTTTTTTGGACAGTTTACCTTATTTTTAGATTTTTTGTGAAAACTGGTATTGTTCTACGTGTATATATTCAGGATTGTGCTCATTTGTGAGATATTATTGAAAAAGAATAATAATAACAAAAACCCCGTTCCCTTAAATGAGATGGTACGTTCCATTGACCAACGACCTACTAGGTTCCTGCCCACTGTCTGGCTGGACCTATCATAACATCAAAACTGGATCTTTTTCAATGAATTAGATCGTTTCGGAGTCTCCAAGAGCTTCTTTAGAAAGTAGAGAGTGTCGACTTTCTATATATTCCCTCACTGGAGTGTTAGAATTGTTCAGTTCTTTTGGGAGATTTCTGGGCTAACAGCAACTTTAGCAATTGAAACAGTCACTGGTGAGTGAGTAGCTTCTCAAATTCTCAGTTGAAGTCATAAAATTACTATTATATACTTATTATAACACTGTTTTCTTTTATACACATTTTGGGAGGTGTAGCTGTTACCAGAAGCTGTTTTTAGCAGTACTAGGGTGATGGCTAAACAGGATAACAGTGATTTAAGCCTTCATTCACTCTTTCCGTTGAAATTGTTGGCTTTCACTATGAAATTGAGCTGCAATTCTCGACTAAATATATATAACTGTGTCAACTGTACATAATAATGTATTTTAAATGTTCTGGACTGTCTCCTCTATATTAAAGTACACTGACATAAGTTTTTTAAAGTAAAATTTTTTTTGAGGGGGGTGTTAACTGTTAATAGAAGCTGTTAAGGAGGACTTTTAGCAGTGCATTTGATGGATACACAGCGATGAACAATAATAGAGTTAAGCCATCCTTTGCTCATTAAACTGGAATTTTGCCATTTCTCTATAACCTTAGTTGTTAACATTGTTAACTGATGATGAGCGCTAACAGTTAAGCTCTCAATCACTCATTCAGCTTGAATTATTGGCTTTTCACTGTAAAATTAATCTAAACAATATCTGAGTTAACTAGTCATAAGTGTTTTTAAACGCTCTTGTCTGTCTTCTCTTCTGTACATCAAGCATGTGAAATAGTAGATATCCTGATTAAAGTACACAAACATGTCAGGCTTAATCTTGTTTCTTAAAGCAAAAAAAATCATATTTAAGGAAAAATAAAGGCCTTTAAAGGTAGAGACAGGAGTCTGTGAAGAAATTTGCTGCTGTTGGCAGACACTGGCTATATACTCCACTGGCTTACACACCTATTGCTTGAATTACATTGTGTTATGTACGTCACATCTCCATTGTTTGTTCAGGTTTGACCTGAACCCACTCCTCTTCCTCTTGTTTCCTCAGGTATAGGTGTAAGCTGGTCTTACCTGATGCTCCTGCGTGTCCTGCCCCAAGCCACCCACTGCTGACTGTGTTTTCTGTCCTTCCACAATGAAAGCTCTGATCCTTGTTGGGGGCTATGGCACCAGATTAAGGCCCCTCACTCTTAGCGTGCCCAAGCCACTGGTGGAGTTCTGCAACAAACCCATCCTCCTCCATCAGGTGGAGGCTTTAGTGAAGGTTGGTGGCTGTTTGACCTTTAACTAGGCAGAAGTGGACACTAGCTACACTAGACAGCAAACATTTGTTGTAAACTATTGTGGCAGTAGCTCAGTGGGTAGGATACTTGCCTCCGGACCATGAAGTCATGGATTTGAATCCTACCTTCAGCATACCACCACTGGGTCCCTGAGCAAGACCCTTAACCCCAAGTTGCTCCAGGAAGACTGTCCCCTGTAGGTAGGGAATGGAAGCCGCTTTAGATAAAAGCGTCTGATAAATGCCAAAAATGTAAACGTAAACTATTATTCTTCACTTGAGTGCTTTAAAAGGCACATATGTCTACTTTTTGGGGTTTCGTTGAATTCTGTCCTGTTGGTGACTTTTTTTATCTTTTATCTCTTATACTGTTATAATACTTTATACCTTTATAATACCGGAAGGTTATCCTCATGAAGGGTGGTGCAGTGTTGGCCATACTTTATGTGCGAAGATATGTACAATAGAAAATAAGAATTTACAAAATCTGTTTTTCTTTCATTTTCTGCATGTTTCCTGTACCTTATAGCAATAATACTAAGATTTGACTGATGTCAACTTTTCCCACTGATTATAGGGAGGTAAGAATCCTGTTAATTGATCATTTTGACCAATATGATTTGATATAGTCAAAAATGAATATAGTCTGATTTCTTAAATGTGAAAAAAGGACAGACTCACAAAACAATACAAATATTGTAGACTATTTCTTCATTTTACACTTCACATAAAGGTTTCTTTTATATCAGCCATAATGTGAGTACAGGGAAGCCTGGAGCCTTCAGGAATACTTTGAATTGGAAAAGAAAATAAGGTCGATACCCTCCTTTCTCTTTTCTAGGATCTCAATCTCTTTGCTTTGCATAATCATATCAACCTGTGTCTTTTGTGACTGTATCTGTGGACAGGCTGGAGTCCGCCATGTCATTCTGGCCGTGAGCTACATGTCTGAACTCCTCGAAAGAGAGATGAAAACGCAGGAACAGAGGGTGAGACTCGTTTATTCCTATCCTGTTTCTTTCTGTCAGATACTATTGATGTACAGTCAAAAA
This sequence comes from Clupeocharax schoutedeni, assembly GCA_037974565.1. NCBI lineage: Eukaryota > Metazoa > Chordata > Actinopteri > Characiformes > Alestidae > Clupeocharax > Clupeocharax schoutedeni. The sequence continues at coordinate 5,744,523 of JBBPDH010000130.1, forward strand.
ACCTGAGTTTGTTTTCTAATGTCAACATATGGGAGTCAAGTTTGCTCAGAAATGACGTGTGAGCGCTCAAGTAAAAGGAAATGTATTTACAATATAGTTGTGCCAACACATTCTGTGTGAATACTAATAATATATTGTGACTTTGACAGCTTGGAATAAAAATCTCCCTTTCACATGAGAAGGAGCCACTTGGCACAGGTAGGTCCGTTCTGTCTTATTAGCTCTGCAGTTAAATCTTACTGTTGAGGTTAAAAGTTTAACTCTTTATGTGGCCGTGAACCATCCGTAAGTCAAGTCTATAGGCTCAGGAGTCGCAGATTTAGACGCAAAAACAGGACACACAGTTTTACGCAGAATCCCCACAAAAACAGAGAAACTGCAAATATCCACCACCTTTTTGGTGGCAATAAATATATTTGTTCTGGATGTTTTCACACAAGTGGACATGTTCATAGTTTGGTAGGTCTGCAGGAGACCTTTCCAACGAGCCCTCTTTTGTATTATCAGAGCCCGAATAGATTAGGTTTTATTCTCACCTTTTTTGTTGTTCAGAGACCTTCCGAGTTGCATATCTCTGTGGGAATTTAAATTCGAATGCAGGTTTGCCTTTACATTTTCTTTAAGGGTAATGCATTAAGCTGAGTTTAAAATGACTTTAAAATGTTCTGGGAGCATATTTGGGGGCATATTTAGTGTTTACACTATAAAAATAGACATACTGAATAACATAGCGTATTTCATATAGAGAGTTTTCTTTAGATTTTTTTAGACTTTGTATTATATATTGTTCTGTTTCAGTGTGTTTGTGCGGTCATAACAAGCAATTTCCACAAAACATATGATTCTATATGTCGGTCAGGTCTGTAAGATTCAAGATTTATATAATTCACACAGTTGGACATGTACAATGTGCAGCCTGAACAGCTGAGACAGAAATAGAAAAATAAGTCAAAGAAAGAGCAGAATAATGGGGCAATCTGACAGTGTAAATATAACAGTATATACAAGCTACGGACTGACAGTATCTGAATATAGGTTTGCCTTGCATTCTGAATTACAGTCAGTTATTGTCGATTATTTAAACTGCAATGACTTTTTGGCCAATATTTTAGTTCTTCACTTTCACAACTACGTTACTTAGATATTAGCTTCATTCTAGTTAATAAGGATGTCACTCTAAGCAATTTAACTCAGTTAAGAGTATTATATAAGGTAATGAAATACTTTTCACCCCAACTTCTTTCAGGTATTGTGGTACAGTAAATTGTACAACTTTAAATCTACACAGTAGCCATATAAAAACTGGCTGTATAAAATAGCTACGTAATTTTATTTCACCCAAATAAGTGCATAGATTATTCAGCATTATTATAGCTGGTTAGTATTTATTGTATCATCCTAAAATGAGTGTAGTTGATCCTTTACCTTTTATTTGCGCATCCTTAGATGTTTCCAAATCTTGTGTAGTAGTTACTGAAGATTGAGGACTAAATAAACTGGCCGTTTTATAGCTTAATATGCTTAAACTTATATTAATGTGTATGTTCATAATAAATGGGCCTGCCTCTGTTTAGCTGGTCCACTCGCTTTGGCCCGAGAACTGCTGACCGACAACGAGGAGCCCTTTTTTGTGCTCAACAGTGACGTCATCTGCGACTTTCCCTTCGAGGACATGCTTAAATTCCATAAGAACCATGGAAAAGAAGGCACCATTGTTGTAAGTAGCAACCCATCGTTACCACATCTTTGTTTTAATCCCAGCAATCACTGTTTATTTTAATTCTTTTTAATCCTTGTCCAGTCAATTTTAATTATTGATATAGTTAATTAATAGTATTGTCTTATTGGCATCAGCGTTTACTAGAAACCCTGTATAGAACTGTATAGAGGCAGTTAAAGACTGCAGCTAAGTTATGGCTGTACATGTTTATCAGCCCCTTTGAACCCAATGTATTGGTCAGTTTCTGGCCAAAGCACAGCTGTTGACTAGACATGATATGGGTGTTGAATGTTCACAGCAGTGACACTGATATTATTATAGTTAAACAGCACACCATTGTCTGGGGATTTTACACACATGCACTGGATTAAGAGTGGTCCATTACATAAAACTGTTCAGTCAAGAGCTGATCTGTGTTCAGAAACTTCCCAGTGATAGCTCACAGAGGATAGCTTACAGAGATATAATGTAAAACATACTAACCTTAGCATGACATTGTAACACTGTGCCAAAGTGCCCTCTAATCACAATATATTCTCTGTACTGACTTGTCATGTGATCATTATTCTTAAACTACAGGTAACTAAAGTCGAAGAGCCTTCAAAGTACGGCGTGGTGGTGTATGAAGGCGAGACTGGCCGGATTCACCGCTTTGTTGAGAAGCCCCAGGTTTTTGTCTCCAACAAAATCAACGCTGGAATGTACATCTTCAGCCCCTCTATGCTGAGGAGAATCCAGGTTAGACACCTGAGCTTGAAATTGATGTGTGCTGGCAGACAGTGAATAAAACCTTGTGGTACTGGTTGGCATAACAACTGTTTCTATCACTTCCATTTGTTTTATTTTTTGGGATGTTTCGTGTGTACTTATTTAATGTATACATTTCCATAGCTACGACCCACCTCCATTGAGAAAGAGATTTTTCCTGTCATGGCTGAGGAGGGGCACCTCTACGCCATGGAGCTTCAAGGTAGAGCAGAACATTCCCCTTTTGGATCAGTTGAACTGAATATGAACTGTACTACTTGACCTAAGTGCCTTAACTGTCTTTCTTGTGTTTGTGTGTCTGTGTGTTTCAGGGTTCTGGATGGATATAGGGCAGCCTAAAGACTTCCTGACTGGCATGTGCATGTACCTGCAGTCTGTCAGACAACACGCTCCTGAGAGACTGCGCACTGGACCTGGGTTCCTTGGCAATGTGCTCGTGGTAGGAATCCTGCACAGTGTATTTGTGTATCTGCTTCACTTGTGTTTGTGATGCTCCACTAGGTGGCAGCATGAGACAATCACTTAATACACTTAATACTGTTATCCTCGGTTACCAATATTCATTCCCATTTGCAAGACCACAACATAAGATAGTAGATAGTGTTAAAAATATTTCAGTAACCCAAAACTGATGGCCCAGAAATGAATTATATGTCTTCTGTCCATAAGATAAGTGACAGTTTCCTTAAAAAGCAAAATCTGCACCTGGATTGTAAATCTGTAGTAATAATGGACAAATGTTGCAATTTACATTTTGTCTGCGCTTCTTTCCATTTTTAAACAAAGCAAAACGTTATACAGTGTGACAAATCACACAAACAAGACTTTTTGAGATGGCAAGTAGACTATTGCCAACCTCATTGGCTACATTTGAAGTAAGGTGTTTCTTACATTCTATCATTTAAGTCTATACAACAAGCAGCAGACCAGCACGCTGCATTTCACAGTACAGATATTCCTATTCTGTTACATTTTGCACAGATCTTGCTTCTCTTTGCAAAACTATTTGTTAGTTGGAATATTCTCTTTTTCTGTATGTTTTTACCTTAGTTTAGCCTTTCTCAATTTCTCTTGAATTGTAATAAAGAAAAAAATATTTGATAACTTCATTGCACAGTTTAATGGGTCGGCTCAGGGGCGTATTTCACTTCATGTTGTATGTGACTGATAAAGAATGTGGAAGTTAATAAGTTCTAAATAAGCTCTTGTCCTATCCAGGACCCCACTGCGGTGATTGGTGAGAATTGTACGATCGGGCCCAATGTTACCATTGGAGCTGGAGTGGTTCTGGAGGATGGCGTGCGGATCAAACGCTGCACGGTGCTGAAGGGTGCTCACATTCGCTCTCACTCCTGGCTGGAGTCCTGCATTGTGGGCTGGAGTTCCTCTGTAGGGCAGTGGGTAAGGAGCCCTGCTCTTCATTACAAAAATGGGAAAACTACTCTATGCAAATATTTGAACACCCCCAGTCACAGTTTTGTTGATTGAATGTAAACACATTATATACAGGAAACAAATAAAAATTGCGTTTTCAGCCCATTTTAATGCACAGTTAATGGACACAACTAAATTGAGAAGAAAGGCTAGATCAAAATATAAATATATTATAACAAAAACCTGATGTTCTCTCTCTCAGGTGCGGATGGAAAACGTGACGGTTCTGGGCGAAGACGTGATCGTCAATGATGAACTCTACATCAACGGTGCCAACGTTCTGCCTCACAAGTCCATCACAGACTCTGTGCCTGAGCCGCGCATCATCATGTAGGACTCACGCTTCTCATTTAGTGTCCGAGTATGTGATGAGAGGGCACTAAAGGTTTGGGGCGTCCTTTGGAACATTAACGAGGACAATGAATGGAAAACTGAATAATGAAGAGGTCACTAGAGCCAAAATTGGGTCGAGTATGTGTTAAGTGTTTTGTAAGGGTTGGAAGGTAAGAGACCATTTTGAGAAAAACGTATGCAACACATTGCTGTGTTTAACCCTCGTGTTTAGGATCGTCTGGATGAAGGTTTGTCTAGATTAGATGCTCCCGTGCACTTACTTGAGCGTCGTCGTCGTCAGATTCACTGTGCATCGCAGGCAAAGGCCGGATATAATGTCACATTGCCTTAACACAAAGGACATCCGATGTCCCTTAATGCAGCTTTTACTTCATCTCCTTCCTTTTTCATTGTTTTTTTTTTTCTCCTTCACTTCTATTCTGTGCTGATGAATTGATATAGTAATTGTCTGTTTTGGGAAAATGTATATGTGTGGTGATATACTTGTTTTACAGATTAACATTAGAACCACTAGGTCAGGAACTCTCAGATTGGTGCCATAATACTGATTACATTGTTGTTACACAAACTTATGTGGAATAACAGCAACGGATGCAGCAACACTAAGATAAAAATAAGCCATGCCATACTGTTAGTATCAAGGCTCTCAATGTCTTTAACCCATAGATTATGCACACATTATAAATATAACATTTGCAAAACTACCAGTCTGCAGTATGTACGCGATTGTAGTGAACATGGGGGTGGCAACACGGTACAAGTGAACAAAAATTCTAAAGTGTTTTATGAATTATTTTGGTAAAAAGCATGACGTGACTATGAAGGATTTGAATGAAACCATTGGACTCTCTCAGCCCAGATGATGTGAACAATTATAAAAAAATACTTTTTTATCAGAATTAATATAAACAGTATAAGCAAACAGTCTCTCATTTTTTGTATGAATATTTTATGTAGAAAACTGTTGAGAAACCTACAATTTGGTATTACTGCATTTGTGACATTCCATTGCCTTGTGTAATACTGTAATACTATACCTACACCTAAACCGCAGTAACCAAAAGGCGGTCTTTCTGCTCCTTTAGGTTTTGTTAAAGAAGTTGAATGTTTGTTGAAAACAGCACATTTCTACTGATTTTCTAGTGTTCCTATTATTACTATGACAGTGGGTCCTCACAAAGACATACACACATACAGGAAACCTTGTCATAATATCTGATTAAGTTAGTGCAGTTAGTCTACAGATGGACACTATACATGGCCAGTGATCTGAGCTTATATATAACTCAGTCTTTTTTTTTTTAATCTTCTTTAATCATCTTTTAAAAATAAATTTAGGTTTAAAATGCAACTGTTAAAGTTTTTTGGACTTAAGGGCATCACTGGTTCTTTACTGGCCATCTGAAACAATGGACTTTAAATGAGACATTCGTTGTAATTTTTTTGTTTTTTATGAGCAGACTAACCTGTATATACGGTGCTCTAGTTGAGTTTGTAGGTCATTATTTTATGACCTTTGTAGGGTGCACTACATAGGGAATGGGGGGCATAGAGTTCTATTCTCATTTCAGCCACGAAGCTGACCTCCCAAAACTGAACTACTACTTCTCCAGTAGTAGTTTGTAAACAGCAGGCAACATCCAAATCAGCATGAAACATGTAAAAATCAACACAATTTTGGAGAACTCTTAGGTTCATGATCCTGTTGAAGAATGAAATTGTCTAAACATACATAAACCAAAAGGAATTGTGAAATATCAAGGAACTGTTTTCATGATCCAACATGAGAGACCTGATATGTCTGATTCTTCAAAATAGTTTAAGTCTTTGTGGCTAAATAATGTGTTACTATACACTATAAAATATTGAAAACCGGTCAGTTCAACATGTTTCAAATTCACATCACGCAATTCGGTGTTTTTATATAACTGGAGGAAATGTCATTCTTCAGCATTCTTTTTTTGTCTTTTATTAATGTTTTATTAAATCCAAGGTTAGGCCCAAACCTCTGGTCTGTAAGTGTACCTGCTTATGCATTCCCTGCCTTAAAAAGGCAAAATAAGCTCAGGACGCATCCTGCCCTGATTTCGGGAGGTTTCACTGATGACAGAGAATCTGAGTCATACACGTGGGTGACGTCACGTTGCATGAATTATAGTTCTAGTCACGTAGCTCTCTGATTGGTCAGGATTCCATTCTCTTCGTGTGATTGGTGGACGGGGCGATCCAAACAGAACGCGATGGTTCATTGACAAAAAAATAAATAAGTAAAACTCCACCCGTTTTGCAACAAGCCCCCCCCATTTTGTGTTTCTGGCCAATCGTAGCGCAAGAGGGGAGATACCGCTAGCCAATCATTGCACAGGAAGGGCGTGGTCTTGTCGGAATGCGGGTGGGTTAAAAAATAATGCCACAAAACCCCGGTTCAGTTAAATACCCTCAGTCATACATGGAGAAGCATCTCGAGGTGAAGAAGGACCACATTTTTCTCCATTTCCAAAGGTCTGCGTGAGGAATATACTACTTTCTGTCAACATGGATGTGATTTCGGGCATGCAGAAGGTGAGAAACAAACCTTTTTAACTTTTCTTCCAGTCTTTTTACTAATTCTCGTAAAGGTCCAGTTTAATAAGTAGAACTTTCTAGAAGCCCTTCTAACTGCAGCAGAAAACAAATACAACAAAATTCCTAATTTAAAATGGATGTTAAATATTAAAGCCATGTTTTGTTTTGGTTTTGATTTCGTCTGTGGACGAAAAGAAGGAAGGGATGTGAGAAAATGTCATTTAACCAGGCTTTCCACAAGATTGGATATTTGGAGTTTATGTGGGAATTTGTGGCCATTCTTTCTCACAGTCTCTGTTCCAGTTCATCCCAAAGAACTGGATGGAGCTGAGGTCAGGACTGTCTGTGAGCCAGTCAAGTTATCCATACCAAACTCATCCATGGACCATTACACCAACAGGGACTTTAATGACCCTGCATTCAAATATATAGACTTTAGAATGGAGTTGCACCCCCCTTTAGAAATAGTAAAGTTCTTCCCTAAACTGTATCCAAGTTGGAAGTATGGCATTGTCCAAACTGTTGGTAGGCTGAGCATTAAGTTGCCCTTCACTGGATGTAAGGGGCCCTGAAAAACAGGTGTGTCCTAATACTTTTGTCCATGTCGTGTATATTTCAATACTTTCTTGTAACACCTTACTTCTTGTAACACCTTTTTGTTGAGAACAGATATTTAATCTCCTTGTAAGAAAAAATACACAATATCTGTGCCCACTTTGTGTAGAAATCACACACACCCACCATTATACCACACAGAATGGGTCCAGCCAGCCTGCGACCTTTTTGCCACTTTCTCTCGGCCTTACACACAACCTGACAGGCCCATTAAAATACTTTCCTACATTTCAGCAACGCCCGGCACCTCTGTGACTCCCCTCCTTTCAAGAGACTCTCTCTGCCACACAGAAGTGCTGAGGCTTCACAGTTAGGCTGTCAAATTTACAGTCATTTTGGCAGATTTAAGCTGGAGCCGTGGGTAGCTGGCCAACGAAGAGTCTGTCTTTATATTCAGCTCCTCTTTGTGGTTGTAGGAGAGACTTGCAGTTCTTTTTTTTTTTTAAGTGTTATTTTAATTATATGACTGTGTGTAGGCATAACCAGATTCAAGCATTGATGAACACAATCATGCCTGGAATTTAAGTAACATATTATTTCAGAGGTTTCAGGGTCATTTTTTATTCCCCTAAGAAACTGCAGTGGAACATTTGTTTGGTTTTGTTTACCAAAAACACTTATGTTCCACTTTATTTTTTATGACCTCTCTTAAGAATTGAACAGGCTGATTTTAAGCCTTATGAATGCACATGACTAGGGACGAATACGGATAGTCTGTGGCCAATAATTTGATTTCAGATATTTCTTGTAAGCTTTCATATCTACTGATGCTGATACATTTGCAAAATGTAGAAATCAAGTAAGCCCACTTGGTTTACAATACAGAGAAATACGTACAAATGTAGCAAAAGTGTCCATTTTTGTTATCTGTGAACACACCACACAGTGCGAACAGTGTGAAATTCTTCCTCTGCATTTAACCCATTCACCAAATGAAGCAGTGGGCAGCCAGGAATATGGCACTCAGGTAGCAGTGTGTGAGGATAGTACCTTGCTCAGGGTACCTCAGTGGTGCTGCTAGCAGTCTTGGAATTTAAACTCACTAAATGTGGATTTTGTTGCTTTCTAGGCTTTCTGGTTTTATTTAAGAGGTTCAATTTATACTTAAAGATCACCAACATCATATTTAGGATGTCTCAGCATCCCTAAATACCCTACGTGGACATAAAGTCCATAAAGATGTGGTTAGATGGAAAAAGCTGACTGGCCTGCACAGAGCCCTGCCCTGAACCCGATCCAACTCCTTTAGAATGAACTGGAACAAGGATTGTAAGCCAGGCCATTAGTGCTTGACAAAATTCTCTACAAACTCCAAAATCTTGTGGAAAGCCTTCAAAGAAGCTGTTAAAGCTGCAAATTGTGACCAACTCCATATTAAAGTCTATGTATGTAAATGCAATGTCATAAAATCTCCTGTTGGTGTAATGGCCAGTCGTCCCAATACATTTGTCCATATAGTATATGCATGAGTTCTGGTCAATGAATGTAAAATGTTAGATGACACATCAACCCCCTGTTTCCAGTGTACATGTTCTACGTTGTGATGAATTTCCATTTAACAATCTTCGTCTGTTTGTAGACCGTTAGAGGTTTATGTCCACATGCGCTGCTGGACATCAGGAGTTTTATGGCCAGAGCTATTCGTGGAACATTTCAGATAGATTGTGAGGATTTATCAACGATAAAACTGACAGACTGATTACTTTGTAGTGTTTGGCACTATAAACGCTCATGCTCTGTCTGAATTGCCTGGATGAATTACTGTAATCCGTGACAAGTTGAGAAGGTCACTTCAGAACATTCATGCAGGTCATAAATAAGCAATAACATATACTTGTGATGACTTTTTCATAACAGGGACGCACCCAAAAGTCATTTAACGTTTTTGTTCTACCACCAAGTCATTGTGGGTGATGAATGACCACTTGACCTGCGTACTTCTCTGGAAACTTGAGCCTTGCAGCTAAACAAAACAGCAATTCAGGGGCTTTCCAAGTCTTTCATTAGTGGTGTCAAGGGCTGGAAAAGTGTCTGGGGTGCACAGTATGAGTGGGTAACACTAACTTGTCACATATTTGCTGTTCTCTCGCCCCCTCCCACATACACATACACGCATTCACACAATTTACACAGTGTCAGGGTGTGGGGTCATGCCTATGTGCTAATATGTGATATTGTGCAGGGACCCATATCTAATAATGTACCCCACAGATGATATAGTGGCTGCAAGTAATATAAACATCTACTGTATGTATTGTAAATATACAAATATTTATATTTAAATATTTACACATAAATATATGAACAAAAGTATTGGCCCCTTTCTTGCAGTGAAGGACAATCTTAATGCTTCAGCAATACTGAGACATTCTGGTGAAGTTTGTGGACCCAGTTTGAAGAAGAACCTTTTCTATTCCAGCACAATTGTGTCCCAGAGCATAAAGCAAGATCCATAAAAACATGACTGGATGGATGTGTTCCGTGTTGAAGAACTTGGTTGACCCACATATAGCCCTGACCTCGACCCCATCCAACACCTTTGGGATGAACTGGAACAGAGATTGTGAGCCAGACCTTCTCATCCAAATCTGTGTCTGAGCTCATAAATACTCTACAGAATGAAAGGGCACAGATTCCCACAGAAACACAGAAATCTCGTGGAAAGCCTTCCAAGAAGAGCAGAAGGGGAGACCCCCACCATATTAAAGTCTATGTGTTTGAATAAAATGTCATTAAAGTTCTTGTTGGTGTAATATAGTGTATGTAAGTATCTCTATATTGTAGTGGGTAGGAGGGGCAGTAGGTAGGAGGGGCAGTCCGCCCTGCGACCAGAAAGTCCGGGTTCGATCCCCATGGCCGCTAGGCACAACTGAGGTACCCTGAGCAAGGTACCGTCCCCACACACTGCTCCCCGGGCGCCGTGTTCCTGGCTGCCCCCTGCTTCA
>JBBPDH010000130.1:5827873-5844857 GCA_037974565.1 Clupeocharax schoutedeni
TTTTGTTCAATTCATGTTTTTTGTGTTTTGCTTTGGTACCGAAATTGGTACCGAGAACCATGGATTTTCACTGGTATTGGTACCGAATACTGAAATTTTGGTACCGTGACAACCCTATTAGAATTTCTGAGAAATTCTGAGATATTCTAAAAATGTGTGGCATATATCAGGAACCCTAAGCAAGCTAGTCTGTCCAAACCTGATCCTAGCATTAGTGAGTAATACTAACAGGCAGCAGCTTTGAATTGTAAACATTTTGTTTAGTATTCTGAGTAGAGTTTTAACATTTCCTCATACGCTGATAACAGTTGGGCAAAATTGACCCGTAATTAGTTCCAAAAGAGGAAGAGATAATTCTAAAGGTTATCTCTCGGTTTCTTTGAAACTAAGAAAATCCAATTATTATAAAAAAACAACACAAAAACAAGAATTGACAAGTATGCTTCTTTTAAGTCAATGCGCTCCATGAAGATAAAGACATGAAACGGTTACAAAACGCTTGTCAAACCCACAACTCCGTCCACCAAAGAGCTCTTGATATATTAGGTTATGGCTGAACGTATAGATTGGCTCCAGTCAAAATGACAGAATGGTATAATAAATTCTGTTAAGAAAAATGCTTTTAGTTATTTTTTCATGAATTGCGAGGCACCTCAAGCAACATAAAACATGGAAGCAAGCAGGTGAGATGAAAATAGAAGTCCCAGTCCCACGCTCTGTATTGATCTTTGGGCAAGACCTCGAACTGTAGAAGAAGAAGAAAAAGCAGTAATAAAGCATACACCGCCATTCTGAATTAATGAGGAACATCTTGATGGATATTGTAACTTGATAGACATCATACTATCTTCTGCCCAGAGTTTGGTCATGACAGATAAGATGTTTTATCCCAAGGGAAATTCTTGTGCCGTTAGCTTGCTTAGTGAAAGAATAAAAGGTAAGATGATGGAGGACATAGAAAGATAGACAATAAACAATAGTGCAACACAATGGCAAGAACAATAGTTAAACAAATATTGTACCACTGACATTGCTTTGTGTAAAGATTTAGTGGACTTTAACAAAAGATCAGTATTATAAAATGACTTGTGAAAGTGGCTTAGTGTTAATGCAATAAAAATAGCAGAAGATATTGTAAGGAGATCAACATTCAATAACGTTTTCTCAGTTCACAGGTTAAACAGCTGAGTTGTATAAACTGTTGAGTTTACATACAGTGCGAAGAACTTGGGTGGAGAAGGTGTGAATGTAGGACCTTTATCTGCACATTCTAGCTCCACCCCTCCCCACCATAGAGATCAATCACTATTGCTGGCAACTCCAAAGAATGGATTCTGCAGAAATACTAGACTTTAGGGATGAGATAAAGCTTATCAGGCTAGTCAGGTTCTGCTCAGCTAGACTCATATCCCCCAGTCTGAGAAGAGATGATTGGACTTGATTAGGGACAATCAAACTTGGCGCCCTCCTGGCACTGCTTTTCTGCTGACTGTGCAATCAATGCTCAGCTGACTTGAGAAGCCGATTTGGCCTGGAAGAACCCCGCGATGCTATCGTATGCTGCTGCGCTAATCCGCCCTGGGTGAGGATGAGATTTTTAAGCCGCAGGAGAAAACCTGGAGATCTTCTCCTGCTTTGACTCAGGCCAGCAGACAGCAAATAAACCTAAAAGTCAGATTTTTGTTTCTGCAAGAGGTGGTTGACTCATCCCCTCCTGAAAACGCTCTGATGACAGCAACACCCTTGTAACAACACTGGTGCTTCTTCAGTCCATGGCATGACTTTGCTGTGACTAAGGGATTGGTGTTCATCAGGTTTAGCTGTTCATCATTAGGGTGTGGCCAATCTCCCTTGTAAGCCAAGCTGATAAACAGTTTGGGTCTAAAATATGATTATAGGAAATTGTGTGTAAGTTTTAGCATTATAAACATGGGGGCGCTGGTGGCAGCTAGTGGCCTGGGGATTAGGGAGTTGCCCCTGCTATCAGAAGGTTGTGGGTTTGAATACCAGGACTGCTAGGGACACCACTGAGGTACCTTTGAGCAAGGTACCATCCCCACACACTGCTCCTGGCTGCCCACTGCTTCGCATAGTAAATGGGTTGAATGGAGAGAATGATTTTCACACTGTTCACACCATGCACTGTGATCATAATGTTTGTATTGGCTGCCTGGACTCGCCTGCATCTGGAGTCTCCTGCACCTCAACTGGAGGCTTGTTTTAGTGCACACTTATGTGGTACACATCTAAATTAACAAATGTTTGCAAGCGCTCATTAAAACGTAGTTTAATGTTTTCCTCTGATATTTATAAAACATTGCTTTAGAACACCACCAGGAAAAGGCAGGAATATTTTAAAAGGAGTGCTTTGGGGAGCTGAACCATCAGGAGCAGGAACTGGCACACAGACTGCATTCATAAACGTGAAAGGGGGAGTTGCATAGCTGCAAATATAACCAATTATGAATTATGCAGACACACAAACCAAAAACGAACAAATCTGCAGCCCGAACAGCAGTTATGCCCACCACATTTTACACACGCAAGCCACACCAGCCAATCGGGGTGGATACGGGCAACAAAAAAGAAGTAAGCAACATCAGTTCTTCTTATTTAGCACAGCATAAAGCTATGAACATTTTGACATTGTCATATCCATATTACTAATCCACAAACACACTAAAACCTAACCATCGTGCCAGCACTGGGAGGACTGAAATTCACCACCGGCCAATCCACTCAGTAGGTGTGACGTCCACAGAGAGGCTGCTAGATGCCGCAATGGGGGTTTCATTTCTGGGACTTTTATTTTGAATTAAGTATGTGTTTGTCTATGGTCTCAGTGTCAGGTGTCATGTGTTTCCATTTAAGTGATTGTGTGTTATGATTGGTTCTTGTTTGAGTGGGTTTTGTATTTAAGTTCAATGAGTTCAAGCTTCGGTCAACCCTCACGATTACCCTGTGTGTTTCCCATCCTTATGTGTCTGCTGTTAGGTGTACTTCTGAAAGCCCATTGTGGCTTTTTGTTTTTGTAGTGTAGAGTCTGTGTCTTTTCTATAATAAAATCCATATAATGGAACCTGCACCCTTGTGCGTCACATCACCCCCCGACCACCAGACGTGACAATAGGTGTGTCTTTGTTAATGTCTTACATTTAATTTTATGCATTTTTGAACATGCTCTTTTTATCCACTTCATTTAACTTCATTTTACCAAGCATAGATATAAAGATTTGTTAACATCTTAGCCGGGTAATTTATCATTAATTTAGTGCCGATAAACATTAGGGGCAGAACCCCCATGTGGTCTGGCACCAGTAACCTATTGGCTCAAAAACTGAAATATTTCTTTTTACTTCAATTTAATTTTAAGTAGTAGTTTGTAAATTATATGCGAAAGGTTTTTAAAGTTTTATGGGGTACTATAGGTAAACTGATGGGAAGCAGCTTCCAAATAATATATGCAGCACACTATTGCATCTCTTTGTCTGTGGGACATATTAAGCCCAAAATTGCAATCTTTTGTTTAATACTTACTTACTTACGTAGTTCACTTACCTTGTTCATAACCTACCTAGTTCATAAGTGTGTTTCATCTTATTGCCTTTTGTCACAGTTTTATAAAGGCAATAAGACATTTGTATGGTGCTTAACACTACTTTGTGAGCATAGTGACATCACTGTAAAGGCTTGGCCTTTTGCTTTGTTTGAAGTGGTGAAATGCAGCAGCCTGGATGAAGAAGGTGGATTGCCAGCTCTGTTCTAAGTCACCCAGAGGCCTTTGATGAAAAATGGAGCTAAGCTAGCAAAAAGGTATTTACACCAAATATGGTCGGGAGCCTTCCAGCTTTTCCTTCCTTTACACCAGCACGGGAAGAACTGATTACCAGCTAACGGGCAGAACCATCAATCATCCAATCACAGTACAGATGAGATGGTGTTATTCAAACAACACGCCAAAGGGAAAGATCATTTGCATCCCTGGTTTCCATGATTAAGGCGTGGGCTGTAATTACGTGAAGCTTGGTGGCCACTATGATTTTTCATTGACGTGCTTTGCAGATTCTGACCTGTCTCTGACCTTGGCAACTTCGCTTAATAGCTCTGATTTCAGTCATTTCCGTTTACGCTAACCTGCAGGTGGAGCCTCTGAATTGCCAACTTGGAACTCTCGCTGAAAATGTAAGGCTAATGTTACGGATGTAATTACAGACCTGCCAGACATAGCAGGGGGGTATTTAGCATCTGTGTGTATGTGCGCTGGTAAAATGTAAGTCATAGTGTCTGTTATCGGTGAGTAATCACATGAATGAGAACTCCTGCTTTCTGGTTAAACCCTTATTAAATTATTACAAATTTCATGTATTTTATTGTATTATTTCTCTTTTTCTGCCAGTCTGTCCTTTTAGCTGATAATGAAAACTGGATTGTGAGGTGTATGTTCTCTGAAGAGTCTCCTCAGCCTCGTTGAAATTTCAAGCCCTGGGTGTCATCATTTAGAGACAAAATGAAACGAAATTCAGACTTTGTGCCAAGCGCCTTCATTCCACATTTCTTCTCCCAATATGAGCTTCATAACTGCAGGAGGAAAGTGCTGCTTTGCCTTTAATGTTTTACTCATGAGCCAGACGAAATGCTGTGAGAGACTGATCCACCCTCCAGTATTTGTCAGCATTAAACCGGTAAAATAAGGAAAGAGGGGTCAGCTTCATTAATTGGAAAGAACAGACGGTCGTATTAAATTTGCAAGATGGGGACTTCTTGGTCATAGTATCAGTAGAATGAACAAAATGTCTATCAAAGAAGTCCAGTTTAGAGCATTTAAAATAGAAAATTAAAACTAATTTATGTTTGTCGAGTCATGTCGAGTCAGGTAGATTGTATTGTCATTTCTACCATGCACACACAGTGCACAGTCGTATGGTGCAAAACAAAAGCAGAGTAGAACAAAACAGTACAAGACAGGACTCAAAGGTGTGAAAGAAACACAAAAATACAATTAGACAAGACAACAAATAGCTACAGTCTAGATGAATATGGTATTCTGTGCAAAAATGCAGCACAGAGTTAAACAGCAGTAAGTATGATGTGCAAATATAGAGGCAACATCACAGAAAATGTGCAGTGTAATAAATAGATGCGTATTTACACAGGTAAGTAAAGTCTGAGTAGGTGTGTGTGTGTGTGTGTGTGTGTGTGTGTGTTGGGGGGTGGGGTGGGGTGGGGGGCATTGATGGAAGGCCCTGTTAAGGGAAGCCAGTGTCCTCTCTGTAGTTTACATGTTCTCCCCATGCCTGTGTGAGTTTCAGTTATGTGCTCTGGTTTCCCCCACAACCAAAGACATGCACATAGATGGACAGGGGATGCCAAACAGCCCTAAGGTGTGCAATTGTGTTTTTCTGAGCTTGCAGTACATTAGTAACCTGTCCAGGGTGTTTTTTCACCTTTTGCCCTAATAGCACTGGATCTGGCTCTGACTCTGTGATCCTGGTTAAATATTAGTGGTTAAGATAACCAATGAACAGCTTAAATTGATCTCATTCATGAATCTGCTAAAATGAGTCAGCAGTTAGCATGATGCTAACGTACAATTTAAATTATATTTTTTATCATTTTTGTTTGTGTATATTAGCATAGTGTACATCATATTAAATATTTTTATTTGGATTTATTTAGATTTCATTTTATACTGTTCTGAAAAAAGTCTGAATGTCACACTCATTTATTTGCATTTTTACCAAAGTGTTTTGATTGTATGCATATATATGTTTCCATTAATAGAATGTGGAATTATAAAATACTCTGTATACCTTGTTGCTGCCCAGTTATTTTTATTTGGTTTAAAAACAAAATTGAATCTAATTTGTTCTGGCTGATCCAACCATTGCATAGTTTGTGTTTTTTTTCTAATTCAACATTGCAATAGTGTCTTTACAGGTAAAATCATCTTTAATTGGGTACTGGATGCCTGCCAGACATATTCCATGCTCCCAACACATCTGGCTGAACAATAACCTTCAAGGTGTCCGTGGGGTTTTAAAAAGTATTAAAAAGTGATAAATCAAAATTGCCAAATTTAAGGCCATTAAAAGTGTTACATTTGGTTTTAGCTGTATTATTTTTTTTAAAAATAGACTCTGAGGTTTCCTATTTTCTGCTAATGTTGGTGTTAGTTCGTTTAAACGTAGGCTTTAGCGTGTCCGTGCACGTAATCAAATACACTCGTCTCAATCCTGAAGTCTCATACGGATTAAAGTTTTCCGTCGTTATGACGGATTTCCCTCAACGTGGGGCGCTAAAGCTCAATTGTGAGAATGATGCACATCAGAAGAAGAAAGTTTTGTTGGGGGATAAACAAGCAATGGGTAAACAAGCTTCGGCAGACAAAGTTCTGGTATGGCTGTCTTTTTCCTTGGTTAAATTACCATTTAGTAGTGCTGGGCCGTTATCGGCGTTAACGTGCCGCGTTAATGTGAGACTCGTATCGCCCGATAAAAAAAAATATCGCCGTTAATTCACAGTTGGGTTGGGAGCTAGTTCTATACTACACAAGCTATGATGACTTTCACCTTGATATTTTAGTGCGGATTTACTCTGTTTACACTTGCAACTCTGTGTCGTGATGGTTTTTTTAAAAAATCCAAAGGTAGTAAAAATGATTGCTGTAAGGATTGCTGTATATACCCTGATCTTATTATCAAGCCTTTCTAGGGCTAACGTGGGTGGCAAGAGCAGGAAAACATTAGAACATGCAGGACAGGGGGACTCCCAGGACTGAGGATTGTACATACCTATTTGACAAATGTCATGTCTCTAATATAAAGAATTGAAAGAGTACCACTCACATGCAGTTTAGAACTGACACACATGCTCAGTCAGAAACAGCCCCTAACTGGTTGACTTGCAAGTGTATAACAAACTTGCCAACAACAACGTTTTACAACCAGGAGCAATGGATAAATACTCACAGAAGACATTCAGTTTTGGGATAAATCTTTATGGATGTATTTTGAGTCTTCAGACAGACTGAAGTGCAGTTGAAGGCTGGGTTCTGAAGGGGATGTGATCACACTATTGGAAAACTGTGTCTCTGGCATGCAGCCTTCCCAGGATATTTAAGTAATATCTTGCGCAATACCATGAGCCTGATGTCATGATACTTTCTCTGTCAGGGTTATATTGAGTTTTTTTGCATCATTAAATTGATAGAGCATGGAAAGCACATGGTTGTGGAGTGCTGCAGCCCTGCTAAAACAAACAACCGTCTCTTATCCTCTTAACAGAAAATGACATAGAGCTTAATATGTTGGACCACCACCATATATTGACACAGCTGTGTGCAGCAAATGATCACAAAATCCTGTCAGGAGCGAAAAAAGCCGATCTAATCAAGTATTATAGCTGTCTGTTTAAACACAGGCTTAAAAAAAAGTCCTTGTTTGCATCTGTATTAATGCCTTGGTGGTGCTTTTTGAATATCACAAAAATCAAGACTGGTCTGAGAATGAGTGCATTAAGGGATCAGACTTTGCATTAGGGCTGTCCGGACTTCAATTTGTCTTTTAATCTTCTCTTAAATATCTCCAATAAGACGTTCTTCCAACTAAGGGACTCGCTCTCACTCGCTCTGGCCTGCAAAACTCCTGCACATAATCCTGTGGCCAGGGTTGAACATCCAGTCACCATTCCTCAGAAGAGGAAAGGATTTTAGATTAGGAAAGTAGAGATGATAACGTCTTTCAAAAGAAGGGACTTCTTCAATTGCCTATAACTCAGAGGAGATTACTCTTTTGCTGTTATAATGGCGGCTGAAATAGGACTTCAGTGACATTTTGACCGAAGTTAAGCCAGGGTTGCCGTGTGTCTGGGTATTGTGCACACAATGAATGACACCCTTCTGTTAGCCTCAGAAACACATTTACACTTGTCCAAAGTCCCATTACTGGTTGAACAACCCAAGGCATGAAACAATCAATTCAAGCAACATATATATAAAAAAGAACAGCTGTAGTGGACTTAGACTGGCATTTCAGAAACAATTCGTTCGTCATCCTTCAAAACGTATTCTGACTCCACTGATAAATATCACTCACAAGATATTGTTTTGGAAACCACTTCGCTTTGTGGGGATGGTAGAAAACCACATTTCATACCAGCAAGAATTTGACAGCTGCTATTTGTTTTTCCACCAAGGAATGAAACTGATGAGTCACACTAACTTTTTGTTACAGTACCCAATTGTTACAGTATATCCATTGTTTCCCTTTCCAAACCTTCTCTCACCTTGTAGGAAAAATAAACACGCTAAAAACCAGGAACATAGCATAACCTGGCAGATTAGCTTATACATGATGAATGAAATACCTAAAGGTGAAATACCTAAAGGTAAAGATATTTGGTGTGTTTGACAACATATATCTGAAAATGCAGTAGTAATTAACATTTGTCATGTTTTTGAAGGGTGGTTGGAGGATTTCATATTTGTTTAACTGAGTCATCGTGAGCCAAGAAGCAATAACTTTGACAAATAGCTTCAGCGCAGCGTGACTGCATTGTAATGCATTATAAATACTGGCTTCAACTCAAGTGTGACTGTGTGTCTTTCAGGCCATTTTCACCCATTGAGATGATGGCAAGTATACACGGTTGGGGGTATCTCGTTTCCGAGGCTCTGGTGGTGGCAATAACGAACAGCTGCCAGAATCTTTGAGACGCTCTGAGGGCCCAAACAGAAATGTTAGTCTATAGGCAGCTTAATCTTAACTGCTGTCCTCTCTGTGCCTCAGCCACAAGCCTTAGTGCTTTAACGGACCAGCAAATATACTTAGAGTATGACAGTGGTGGCTACCAGACTTTCAAAAAGCAGCTGAATGCGACCAGAATATACTTCCTTAACCTCATGATAACTCGCTCGGGAGCTCAGGTTTGACGGATGCACTCCATTTCACCTCGAAAGTGTTAAAAGACCTCAAGCAATCAGGGCAAATATGTCTAAGATTACATGGTGTCATTTTTTTGTGAGGTGATGTGACACAGTGATTTTAGGATGGATTTTGGACAGTTTGGAAAATGAGTAAATTGCGGGTAAATCAATTCCAAGTCATAAAATGCATGACTTTAAAGGAGAAAACAGATTAGATCAGTTTTGAGAACAAACATCAAAAATCTTGGTCTTGATCGGGATATGTCTGGGTTTCTTCTCTTGTTTGGACAGCAGGACCTCTTTCACCTGGTCATACACATCTTACTGGCTTGACATAATCGATTCGTCTTGGACATACGGACAGTGGTCAATCGATAGCAGAGGTGGCAAGCATTTTTTGCCCTCAGTGACATTGTACATCCAGTACCTGGTAATCCCTGTCTAACTGCTCTAATAAGTCTCCCTCCATTCTGTGCAGGAATATGGCCAAATTGATTTCTTGTGTGCTTACATAGCTGCTCAACCCAGTTCATCGCATCTATTTACTCACACTGCAGGGAGTTTCTCATCACCTTCTCTCACTTTCTAGTTCTGGGCCTACTTGTTTCTGCTCTCGCATTGCATCCACAATTTAATGGCTCTTGGAGCTGTTTCCTCTGCTTACCCCTCACTGCTTCCTAAGACATTTCATCTCCAGCTTTACTCAGGTGAACCTGTTCATAGATGAGAGGATGACAGCAGAGCAGAAGCTGCCTTTAGGAGAAAGAAGGAAAGAGATGGGGCATGAGATAGAGAGGGAGGGACAGCGTCTTACCAGGGGGCTGTGAGTGAACACAATCTATAAGGATGGAATCTGGTATGAAACCTTGGCCAAGACATGAACGCCTCTTTTTCTGGCTTGCCTTTAAAGGCAAGTGTGCTAATCCCATGCTAATGTGAGGGTGTTAATCCCCAACATGCCAAATCGAAAAAGGAATCTGGTCAGGATGGCGTATACTAAACCACCCCCAGGGATAAATCCATTTCAGCAACTATAGGTTGCTTTTGTGATTGGGCAAAAATCTTACTCTTATCATGGCATGATGTTCCAGAAATTCCTGAAATAAAAAGGGAGCAGAAAAATGGGATTGTCTACGAAGGAGTCCAAACCTTTAAGCCATTTTAGACCCTCACTGTAACGCTAGAATACTGAAGTAATCAGACATTGGACCTTGAGAAGAAATGCATAAAAATGTTGATTTGAAGACACTGCACTCAGAAACAGGATTGGGCCACTTGGATAATACTGTCCATTTGTTGTGAAACTGATTTAGTTTAATTGGGCAATTAGTGAGGATTACAGAAGGGAAAGAACGGGTCCATGCCTTCACAGATTAGGGCTTATTACTGACAGGCAGTTTAGGAACAGCTTGTAGACCTACATGGAGCCATCCCTGCACCTCAGCTTATTACTTCATTGTCACAGATGCTGATAGCTCTGCTCATTCGCTTATTATTCCCTCTAATTGATTCGAGGCCAGAAAGAGATAAGTTCTGAAATCTAATTAACCATGACCTTTTCCCAGTGCAGCCTCCCCAGCCTAAACGAGCTTATTGAGTAAAAATGTAAATAACGAGGAAGATAATGTACGCCTAATGGAATGGTAATCAACAATTTGCTCGTACAACTGCTATACATTTCTTGCCTGTGGGCCACAATGTGTGGGAGCCTGTTTTAATCCCAGGTCTGTCCTGCAGCAAACTGTAGAATTGCTACATTATGGAGCTGCCCAAGGTGAAACGCTACAAATCCCTGTAAGCCCCTATGCTAATATGGCGGGATCCTGCCTCTTAATGGTTCAGCTGGCACACAAGCGCAGCAGGCCGTGAATATTGCAGCATCATCTGTCTGCCAGGGATGAAACCTCATCTTGGTTTGGATGAAACAGCAACTGGTGGAGGTACTGATCCAAGGTCTTGCAGGAATATATCACTCACTGTTGGCCAGTTTGGCAGGGCAACATTTGTTTTGTAGCCGCTGTAGGCCCCAGGTGCTCCTCTGTCTTATCCTGCCACAGAGAGCACCAAGCATGAGACAGTCCACTGATTGTGGCCTGCAGACGAGTTTCATTACTTCTGCCAAAAGAACAGAGGGAAGGGTGGGATTACATGATCAGATTTCCAATGAGATGGCAGTCATGGCATGTACTTGAAAGGACAAAAGAGAGCAACAGAGAAATTTGAAAATGGGCTGTTGTAATCATTTACATTATTGTTTAAATCTCCAAACAGATCATGGACCCCTGCTGCTGGTCATGGATGTGAGCTTGTCCACTGATTGGGTGCCTCGGGACATTCTTCCACAGCTACTTTTTGCTCTTTTTTCTCATGCTGGCCTGGAGAACACAGAAAAATCCTGACAACAGTGTTGATCTCATACAAAACCTTTTCAAAGAGGAAGCAAGTGGTTTTGGGGCATGCAGAGCTGCTTTTGTGGTGCCTTTGTTGGCTAACTGCTCTTACACTATATCTCGTGTAAACCTTGCAACGATTTTCCCCACCTCACTGAACCCTTAGGCTTGGCTAATATCAACATTTCAATAAGAATTGATTTGCCTCTTAGGAAAGCGCATTGGCTGTTGAAGCATGGGGGGCTAACGCTCTGTAATTCAGGCTCTTTCATGTGGACGTGAGAATTTGTGATGAACTCTGTTAGTTCCTTTTCAGACCAAAATGTCTGACATTTAGCACCTGCATTTCTTCGTGGCAATCCGCAGTTTTGTGTATAGGGAGGCCTCTGAAACCCTTCGACAGCAGAAAGAAGCGAGTGGGTGAGCGACAAACAAATGAAACAAACAAAAAAGCCCAGATAAGCCCAGTAGCGGATTATGTTTGGGTTTTTTCTGTCTTTTCCCTCTTGACAAAACCGTGAATGAGGGGGAAGGAAGCATCATGTGGTTCACAGCCAAAGAGGTCAAAGCAGACAGACGTTTTTTCCCTCTGGCCTTCCTGTGCCCACTGGCGGGCCGCCCACTTGATGACTCAACCCACAGGGGGAAGCAGCTTGGCAGGAACAGATCAATAACGCCACTTTTAAATCGGACAGAATCCGACGGGGCTGCTGACGGAAGTCCAAGGCTATACTTAAAGGGTGTGGGCTTAGCTTGTGTCAGTCTATATTAGACCACTATTATGAGATGTGTGCTGGGGACAAAGGGGTCTTAGGAATCATCCAAGGAAAAGGGGCTTAGAAATATCTTTGATATATGTAGGTCAGAATGTGCAGCGTCTGCTGACAAGAAGTCATTTTAAATGGCTTTGAAATAGTCTTTTAAAAAAATGACCAGCTGCTAAACGATGAAATCTGCTCATTTGAAAGTAACTGGAATTTTTTGTAACGTATCCAAGGTAAAAAATTGGGTCGCATTGAACTCCAAATACAGTATGGAGGGATCAGCCCCAGGTAGAGAAAAGAGGAAATTGCTTCATGACTTTTAAAACACCTATCATGACATTAATACAAAATTCCCGGGTTGTGAGCCAAGTACAGCAGTTTATAGCCGGAGTCGAAGTGCAAAGGTCATAATAGAACCACTGAATGATTTCGATTCAACGAGAGGGCAGTTTCATGTAAAATGTATCATTCAGTAAACGATAATTAGAGTCAGAATTGACCCAACATCCCTCCAGTGTTGCGCAGCTGGACAAAATCCATTGGCACACTGGCAAAAAATTACACAAAAACACTGTGGTTAAGTAATAATAGTTAAGTAATCTGACAATAATTAAAACAAGTGTAAAGTGACCCTTTGTCACACGTGAAGACACCACAGCACAGTGTGACCAGTGTGAAATTTGTCTCTGCATTTATAAATTTGTCACAGCACCTGACAAACCTTGCTCAAAGGTACCTCAGTGCTGCCACTAGCAGTCCTGGCATTCAAGCCCACAAACCTCTGCTCACAGGGGCAAGACCACCAAAAGCAAAATAGACAGATAACACCCAATAATATTTAGTCATTTAATCAAAGTATCTTAAAACTAATATAAAAATAACCAGAATGTTACAATTTTGTCTCAAATTGTATTTTAGATTACTGCGGCATAATCGTACCAGGAGATCTCAAGTGAAACGTATCGAGTGTTTTCATATTTACGGCATTTATCAGCATACAGCATTTACAGCATTTATCAGACGCTTTTATCCAAAGCGACTTCCAATCCCTAATTACAGTGGGTCTCCTTGGAGCAACTTGGGGTTAAGGGTCTTGCTCAGGAACCCATTGGTGGTGTGCTGGGGGTAGGATTCGACCCCTGACCTCTAGGTCTAGAGGCAAGTATCCTTCCCACTGCGCCACCACCACCCCATTATGATATCTGAAGACAAAGACACTTCAAGAAATCTCATTAGTTTTACTTCATCTTGCTTGCGAACTTTACCCAGTTAGCAGATTTTGCTTAATACAAGTGTTAATACCTTCATTCCTCTTTGTCTTTTTATTCTCATACACAAGTTAATTTAATCAAAAAAACGATATTTTCTCTTCTGCTATGTGAGCGAAACATGAATCCCTAAAAAAGCCCATTTGTTTGGTTTGGTCAGCGGCCGTTAGGGGTCGCTGCTTTTCTTTTTGTCTTTCTTTTCTGTTCTTGTTGATTAGGGCTTTTATTTTGATATTCTGTTTCTGGGTCACATGGTTTCTGTTTTGTATCACGTGTCTCCTTTGTTTTCAGCTGTCTCGTGTTTCCCCATGATTTAGTTCAGTAAATAAGTCTGTCTCTGTTAGTTCATCCTCATGTCCATCACCTCATTTTCCTGTTGTGTCCTGATTCTAAGTAGCCATGATCTGATTATTCTGACCGCCCCCGTGCCTTGTTTTGTTTCTTTTAGTTTCTTTAATAAAACGTATCTTGCATGGATCTCTGCATCTCTGCCTGCTCCATGCTCAGAGGAAACTCTGGGTTTGGGCTTCGCAGCCCGACCCGTGACACCATTCAGTTTTCAACCAATATGAAACCATGTTTCAGAGCCTACAGATACTACAGATTCAAAATATTTTTTTTATTTCAGGCTTCAGTGGCACCTTCACTTCTCAGGTATCTTCACACCATCTCTGGTCTGACTTCATTTTGAAAGAAAATTTGGGACTCACAGTCAATTCATGATGGATAAAATCCAATTTCACTCAGAATACACATATATAGTTTACACACACATATACCCCAATGTGAGAGTGTTTCAGTTTGCAAAAATGTAAAGTGCAAACTCTGGGTAATAAAAACATTCTCTATACAGCAAGGACACAGTGTATGTGTTTTGCTGAAGGAAACATAAGTGTCAACACCCTTCTCGCCTAAAGAGCTTTTCAAGCGGGCCAGATCTCCCGGAGAAAATGTTTACTCCTGTTAAGGTGACTCTCCTTGACTGCGAGGCACTTGAGATGCTGTGTGCTTTCTAAAAGGCAACTTCTGCCAGCCTTTGCCGTTTTTGCCCTTTAAGAACTGTTGTTAAAGGCAGGAAGCTTTTTCCTGAGTCCCTGGAGCGCTGCAACAGGCTGAGGAATCACTAGACTGAACAATTGCACTCTCAGTAGAATAAGGCGCTGGCTGCTCCTGTTGATTTTAAGTGGAATACAAATACCACCCATACCTATTTGTGCCAGTATAAATAGATCTGGCCCTTTGCCTTCATGTAGCTCATTAGCTGGAGGACTCACTTTTATATCCGGCTTCTTTTCCCTAGAAACCCACTTGCTCATTTGCTCGCGCTCTTCTTCTCTCTCTCTCTCCCTCACAGTATCTGTGGCCATCATTTTGAATCCCACTTTGACTCTGGCTGTCCACAACTTCTCCATCTCTCCTGCTTCCTCTTTGCCTTGGAGATTTCTTGGTGGAAGGGACTGCACAGCTTTGGCCTGAGCTAATGCAGTGGTTGTCTTCTTAATGATTCTCTGGCTCCTTGGAAGGAGCTTCCTTTGCTGTCAATATAAATGGCAAAAATGCCTTAAGCTCCCGGTGGATCTCTACTTTGCCCCTCACTTCACGCGTTTCGTGATGTGTGATCTCACATTGCTGCTGTAATGAAATGACCTGCGGACGACCTTCGTGAACCTGAGATGGATCTTTTAATGTGCTGGAGCTGGGGATGTTCACTTATGCTCCAGGGAAGTCTCACAGTGATCGTTCTAAATGTAAACCAAAAAACTCGGGGTTCAGGGAAGCATGCTAGCTAAAGTTTGTTTTAAAGATGTTACTCCTATTGGAGAGATATTGCTGCGATAGTTTTAGCTGCAAATTTATACTGTTTTCCTATTTTCCCTTCCCTCAGATGAACATGATCAGTTAAGACATGTCTGGCCTTCAAATTCTGTTGAAATTGGAAACAAAGGACATTCAAAGCAGTGAATTTGAATTATTTTAGCCCTTGCTAACAAGCCTGATCTAGCTGGAAGGACACAACTTTAAGGAAGCACAACCCACCTCATTTGTTGTTGTTTTTTTTTAATATCTTTGCATCGTTTTTTATTATGTTGCACATTTGGCATTTTTGGTGTCCCTACTCATGCTTGTATGAAGTCTGACAAGTCAAGAGCAAACCGCTAAACCTTCCTTTCTTTCTCCATTATCACCATGCCCCTATCTTTCATTCTCTTGGTGCATTATGCGCTAAGGTGTTGCTTGCTAATAGTGGCAAGCAGCATGAGATCTAACACATTAACGTAGACTCGTCAATCAAAAACACTATGATTGTGGCTCCCCTAATGAAGCTCAGAGGGCCTCCAGCATTGACACTAATAGCAGGGTGAAAAAAAACACACTAAAGCAAAAATGCCAGCTACCAGGCTGAGGTGTAATCAAGGAGCACGTTAAATTATGCAAACTCACAATCTGTACCTGAAACCAAACATCCTAATTGATTAGGCACTCCAGTGGCCCCAGCATGCCAGCTCTAATGCGTCTGTAGATTTAATACCCCGAGTCGAACGCATTCATTCTCAGGCAATGACAAAAATTATAATAACACCTTGACTTTGTTCTACCGATGGCGGTGTGATGGCAGAATTCTGGAAGCACATAACCTTATTATGGAAAGGATTATGTGGGCTGGAGCGTCAGAAACACTTGGTCTGTGAGTCTAATTATTCTTATGTCATTCAGCGTCTAAAACATATTCATAGGGAGGTGCTGAGCTGAGGTTTTGATTTTTTGCAGCAGAATCATGAGTGTGCTCACTGTTTCTGGTGGATTGCTCAATCAGGAGCGTATTAAACCCTTGTCTGTGGTGCAGGATTCAACCTGTGCATCAATACATGTGTATTTTGCTACAGTAATGCATGTGCTGTTGATAATCAGTGTGTGTAAATGATATTGCTTGTATTCAGATGGCTTTCTATGGGAATTCTATGCACTACTACTACTACTACTACTACTACTACTACATTAATTCTTCCAGAATCTCTGCATAATTAAATTAAGATGTAATGTTTTGAGATGGGCCATTATAGATAAACTTTTCTGCACTGTTCAGTGTCTTTAAAACTTCTTTATGTAACACTTTCACTAAAAGAAACATTGATTTCATGTTGATTTTAAGCCCTAAAAATGCATTGTTTGAAAAGCCATTGTACCATGATAGAGTGGTACATACAAGTGTTAATCAAAATGATACTCAAAGATTGTTTCAGATTTACAAGAAAAATGAAATTGTGTCATTGTTGTTTTTGACTGCAGAAAAATGACCATTCCTGTCACCATCTCAGTGATATACACTACCGGTCAAAAGTTTTAGAACACCCCAATGCTTCCAGCTTTGTTTAATTTAATTTCAGACAGTTCAAGTCCAATGAATAGCATGAAATGGTACAAAGGACAGTGCTGAACTGTGAGAGGTTTAAAACAGGGGTCCTCAAACTACGGCCCGCGGTCCGCATCCGGCCCGCCAAGGTCCAAAACCGGCCCGCCAGCCTCTGTCCTTCATCTCCTGACTGCTGGCACCAGAAACGCTGCATTCCCGCGGCAGAAAGTGGTCTTAATCGCCCCGGGCACACTTCGGGGCTCCTTCCGGGTAGAGAGGCAGAGTTT
>JBBPDH010000130.1:5861305-5875480 GCA_037974565.1 Clupeocharax schoutedeni
CGTTTGAGACCAAAAATAAATAGCCGATTATACGACCAAAAAAATTGTCGTCGACCAATTTTCATATTCGATTACGTTGAATAATCATGGCAGCACTAATTATCATTTATTGTGTCTTCTGTGTACCACTTCTAGAATGTCTTCAGTAAAGGCTGATGACGCTGAGCTGCCTCTGTTTATCATCTGCTATCTCGTTAGGCCACGGCTCATTTTCACAGCCAAAGAACTATTGAGGACTAGCAGAAAGCCTAGAGTGACATTTTCCTTCATGAAATTAGACATTGGAAATCAAAACATGATTGGTTGATTCCACTGTCATCCTCTAATTATGCTGATGGGTAATTTGAAATGTTAGCTCTTCAATCTAAAGTGATGAGGCCTAACCAATGGAAGAGATTCATTAGCTACTTGTGCCTAGTTGTTATGTATTCCCTGAAATAAGAGTAGAACTGCTATATTTGCAGAGTTAAAATGCAAACATGATTTAGTTCAAATAAAATGAGCAAAAAGTAACAATAAGTCTACCCTTTATACTTAGAACCAGTTTATAATAATTAAAAATAAGTTATTAACATGTTATAACAGTTGTCATACATTGTTACAGATCTTGCTTTTGCTCTTGCTCTTGTGTCTTTCTCAGGGAGAATGTTCAATTCATCAGGTCTTTAACATGCTACTGCATGTAAAACACCAGATATTTACAAATACTTAGGGTGGCAGCTGTCATTACTTGTTTATAACTGCTTATTAATGATTCATAACCTGCCAAAAAATTAACAACCTGAGAAATAATCTATAATCTATAGCAATGTTTTCCTGAAATGATTGGTACATCTCTGAAGACCTAGAGGGCCCTGAAGGTTCCTCTCTGTTTAAAGGTTTTCATTATTATTACTTAACAACTATGGCAAATTCAAAAGGCTGTCTTCTAGTTTGTAGCTTAAATTCTACATATTGTTGCTTTTACAAAAATGTATATATTTGTGTGTGTGTGTGTGTGTGTGAGGATCATCCATTTCTCCTTACAGTGGCACCTATCAGTGGGTGGGATAAATTTATCGGCAAATGAACAGAAAGTTATTAAAGTTGACAGGGTCATGAGTAGCAAAGGTCAGCCCGTCTGGTCCAGTCCACAGAAGAGCTACTATGGAACAAATTGCTGAAAAAGTTACTGGTGAGCTAATGAGAAAAATAGGTCAGAACACAGTGCATGACAGCTGGATGCACATCAGGCTGCATAGCTGTAGACCCATCAAAGTGCCCATGACCACCACGACAGCATCTACAGTGCGTATGTCAGCATTATAATTGGACCAAAAGCTACAGGTCTACACAAATAGGTTACATTATCACAGCAATATTTTTCTTGCTAATATAAGCCCACATCCTGCCTCATGCCGAGCTGTCTGTTTTGACTGAGTTTTCAATAGACTGCGAGAGCTGCTTGGGGACATAATGTAATACGATTTGACAGCTGGCCCAGGGTGCAAAGCCATGACAAAGACATGTCTATGCAGCAGCAGGACACCTCTGTTGTGTGATCCATCAGTTACACTTCTGGCCCAGCCATCCCAACTATGACAAGGATGCAAAACAGTGTGACCGGATTTGGACAAAAAAAATATCAGCATGCAATACTGTGTGAAATTGTTAAAATATAATATCAAGATATTCTTCAAATAAATCACAGTATCACATAATATTAATGAACTAAGGTTTCATAGGTTGTAGTATAATGTACTGAATTTATTTGGTCTAAATATCAATATAATTTGTTTCCGCATAAATGAACAGTATTAAAATGTAGCCAAAAGTAATATTCTTAATGATGGTAACTGGGTTATTCAATGGTAGATTTGAAGTAGTAAATTTCAAATGTTTACATTTATCTCTCTCTATATGTATAAGAATCTATCTGTCTTTCTATCTATCTATCTATCTGTCTGTCTGTCTGTCTGTCTGTCTGTCTGTCTGTCTATCTATCTATCTATCAGCAGACGCATTTTAGTATGACAGATTTTTTCTGAGAACCAAACTAATAATTTTTTTGTGTAACTCCCACACACTTGCGCGGAAAAGACAGATAACCTTTTTTTTTTTTTTTGGTTTTGTGACGCCTGAGCCTCGTCCCCTCATCCTCGTGCTGGGCTGCTAAGCAATTAATGAATGAATTAAAGGAATTAATTAAAATTAACTAGTTAATCGCAAATCTGGAAAAATATATAATCGCGATTAATCTGCTTCTCAAAAACGTGGCGCCCCGCGTCCTGATCCGTGCTCCAGTGCAGTTAGCGCTCACACTACATGCGAACCACGCCCGAAACCAACTGAACCTTGCTCTGGCACACCTCTTCCAAGTGGGCCAGGGACGGCTAAACGAACTGTGCACTGGCACGGTTCGGAGCACTCACAATAGTCAAACGAACCGCGCTTTGGTGGTCAAAAGCACTCGGGCATAGTTCAAACTGCCTGGTGTAGCGAAATTGTTCATTTAACAGCATGTGTTTATCTTCCATCGCTAGCTTGACTCAGAACTTGGACACGTGAAATGGCTTCTTCCTCTGGAATGCTGGTCGCCGACATTGCGCAATACTGCCCCCACTGATTGTGTGGTAGGGCAACTTAATCGCTCGATCAATTTATTTTAAAGCGTTATAGAAAAAAATTAACGATAAATTAAGATTATAAATATTAATTTATAAACGTTATTTTTAACAGCACTAGTATAAATATATAAATGTATAAATTAGGGCTGGGAAGTTAACGCGTTAATTAGATTAATTAATCACAGAAAAAAACGAGTTAATATATTTAACGCAATTAACGCGTATAGACATGTGACGTTACACTTTGTAGAGGAGGAGGTTGGAAAGAAGCCAATACCAGTACATTATTTATTTTCCCTTGGTGTTGATTGGCTGCTGCCCAGAATTTCCCCGTTGGAGAGTCTCGAGTATTCTCATGTTTTTGGTTTTGTTCTTCTTAAAGCCCTGTATTTTAATTACTGTAAATTAAATGCATTTATTACTGTATTTACCTGCTTATTCCAAATAAAATGCACATGCATGAATTACAGTACAGTCTATGCAGCGGTCATATTGGTGTTTACATTCTAGCACTGCAGGAGTTCGGTGTAAACTGTTTACAGGTTTTTCTTTACAATTTCATTAATGAATTTCAAATGCAATGAAAGTGGTTTGGGAGCATATTTGTAGGAATATTTGGGGTTTACACAATTTTTAGGCATCTCTTTTACCACAACACAACAACCCATTTTTTCCACTATATGCGAGTGTTCTTGGTTACTATATACAGTAACCCTGCACTTTTATGCGGATCAGCGGGATTCAGTCTAACGTAGATTTTTGAGAACATTTCCATTTAAAATATAACTATAAATGGGAAGTGCATCTTGAAATGGTAAAATACCTCTGCACTTAAAGGCGGGAAGTTTAAAAGTAGGCAAACCGAATACGTTGTTTATTAGTCTTTGCTGCTGATTTGATGCATTCCACGCTCACTGTTTAAAAGCAGTCAATCCGAGAGCATTATGTAGTGCATAGACGCAAGTTGTGACTGCTCTGTGTCTTGTCTTCATATTTTAGTGTTTAAACATTTTTCCCCAATTTACAACAGTTGTCTCAGTTTATGCAGTAATCTCTGCCCTGTTTAAACATGTGGGTAGAGAGAGTAATTTCAGAGGTTTTTTTTGTGTATGAGTCTTTGTTTTGGACACCGCACGCTGCTAATGTTAATGCTAATGCTATTGCTAATGCATTTTCTAATGCTAATGATCCCCAGGGATCAATAAATTTGTCTGATTCTAATGATTTATTTCTCCTGGCTGCTGCCATTTGAATCATCTGTGGCAACTGAAGACCAAAATCTCCCCTGTGGATTGTCTCATTGTTTCACTTGTTTTTCATTTTCTCCTTCGTAAAGCACTGTATTTTTATTATTGTACATAAAATTAAAAGAGGCGAATAAGGGTTTAATGTATATAAAATGTGCAAATGTTTCCTGCCATTTGAGATTTGTAATGGTGCCATACCACTGATTATACTTTTTTCTCCTCTGAATATTGTTTTGGGACAACGCATTGTCCAACAGCACGAATGATGAATGTTCCTGAAGTTCTGCTTTGCAATTTAAGCATGATTACTTGCCACCCCTCAACTATGATGCCTCAAGTGCATCAAGAATGATCCCCCTGACCACACACACTCATACAAGCACACGTACACACAGACACAAACCACTGCTTCAAATGTGTTTATAACCAGTGCTGATACCCTGGCATTGTAAAAAGCGGGGCACACCGTCAGTAATGGTGTTCGTCAGAGTGGTATCGCATAAAAATGTGTCTATCTTGACCTTGGTGATACTCTGAATCCTTAATTGAAATGGAAATATTCTTTGGGACCAGAGCATTATCATAATACGCAGCCCATCCAGTTGTAGCACTTTTCCTTTTAGCATTTATGATGCTTGGAGATGGAGTGTTTTGCATGCAGATTGCAGACACTGGTGTTTTACTGGTGTTTTTCCTGAGCTGTGGTATGAAATGGGGTCTGTGAAGAGTGGCTTAAGAATCTCTGTCAAATACACAAGGTCATTTTTATGAAAGATGTTTGTAAATAACTTTGTGTGCATGTGTCTCTGTGTGTGTGTCGTTGTGATGGATGTTCGCCAGGTGTGGTGAGAGATTGCATGCCGGTAGTCAGCCTGATGAAAAAATCATCATGAAAAAACAGCATTATGGCAAGATAACATATCATGGTCTGTTGGGAAATAAATAGCCCAAAAAGAGGAGCAAGCCAGCATTTACAGATTTGGGAAAAAAACAGGTTCCATTCAGAGAACACGTAACACATGAAACAAATCAACAAGCACCCACCAACACATCAGGGGAAAATGGAGGGAAAGAAGAAAACGAGAAGAAATGAGAAGACAATTCTCTTCCACCCAGGAGTCCCATACACAAACAGGCCCGTGCATGATTACGTTCGACTCCGCGGTGTGATAGAGTGCTTAATAAGACAGTGTCGACTGCTGATAACTCTCAAGTGCAAAGCAACGACTGCAAGTTTGTGGTTTAACAAAAAGATAAAAAGGTGTTTTTTGCATCAGGTTTAGTTCATTCCTTTCACCCCAGTCAATTTACACTCATTGTCCATTTTATTAGGAACCTCTTCATCAAAATACAGGTGCCAAACAGGACTTGCAAATACTAGTTGACTAATAAATCTAATCAGCTCTACTGTGAACACCAAACAACTATTTGAGATCAATGGGGAAATACGCAAACAGGAAAATAGCAGATCAGAAAAGTTTTGGTGTATATGTTATACATAAGGAGTCCAATTCCACTGCAAGCTGAATAACAGCATCCTGAAATAATCTTCTGTGAGTTTCAAGATCCATGTTCTTCAACAGGAAAACATGAGGATAATTGCAGGCTGATCAGTCAAATATAGCAGCTATAGACCTAAATTTCAAGTTCTACTTCTGACTCATGCTGTTGGCGGTGAGATGCTTAGCACAGCATAGAAGTATGGATAACTGTGAAAGGGAATCTTCTGAAATATGTGGTGATTTTAGCTTGCAGGTTACACAGACCCGTATGTATAACTTTGTATTTGAACCTAAAATCGAACTCAAAAAGAGTACAGCTTCTTCTGGAGTGCATCATTGGTCAGTTTCTGACCTCAGAACTTTAGACACCTTTTTAACACATGTTGTACCTTATATTCTTGCACCAGCAAGTGTTAATGATAATGGTCTATCACTCAAATAACATCTAGATAATGGTGGGTCTTCAGTCAGTAGCTGGCTGCTGATAAATGCTACCCCATTAGGGCCAGATAAACAGTGCAGTAACAGTTGGGCTACAGTCTGAAAATGTGTGTAATGTAAATGCACATATAATAATGCACACAAAGGTAAATGTTTCTAATAAAGTGGCCAGTGACTGAAAGTACAAAGTAGGTGTTTTTTAGTAAAATGGCCCATGTAGTACAAATTTGGGAGTTCTATTAAGGTGGACAGTGACTATATGAATATTCAGTGTGACACTAAATAGTGCTATCGAAGGTACTCGCTGATCAATTGTTTTCCTGTCTTTGTGCAATTTCATTTGAAGTGTTTCATTCAGTTACTTACTCAATGACCATTAGCAAAAAAAGATCATTACAGAATTGGTTGTAATTCAAAACCAGGAGCTTCTATCTGCTTTTCTAAATACATAAATTCATCCTCCCTTGAGCTGATTGATTGTTTTTAAATAGGCTAAATAGCCATGTTAGCCCTTTTAAAGCTTTCACTCCATTCTGAGTTTTGAGTAATATGAATGGCCGAGCTGCTAAATGAATAAAGTGTATTATCGGGAGAGAGTGTCAGAACACTACAACGTCGATTCCCTGCAATGACCTCATCTTTGATCTCTGCTTTGTGCTCATCAGCTGCAGAGCGCTTGTTCTCCAAACCTCCAAAGCCCAAACAACCTGCCTAGCATACTGGAGGACATAGGCTCGTGTCAATATATCAACAGATGAAGCTTGCAAGGCATGCTTATCCCCCTGCAGAGACATCATATGATCATAATCAATAAACGATATATCGCTGGGTTTCATCTTTAAAGAAAACTTGTCATATGAATTATTTTGGTATAGAGTGCTTCTCTGTGATCATTTTGTATCTTGCAGCGCTGCTGTCAAACTCTGACAGGAGTAGCCTTGGGCACAGCTAGCTATTACAAAATTAATTAAAAGCAATCAGGCCAGTGCAAGAAACTGCCTTAAATCACATATATGTACGTGCTGGAGGTTTGCAGCTGAAACCTCCAATGTTCAGTTAACTCCCCTTGCTTCTTGGACATAAATCTTGGTCTAAGGCTGCAGTTCCAGTCGTGTTTCTAGCCTAGGTTTAGGCTTAATCTGGGATTGGGAACCTGGCTATTTGGATGTTTGTTCATGTACATATATATGAACAAACATCCAAATATCCTATACATTTTGTATTGTCCATTTGCTGCCATATTTAATTTCCCACCTGCGGGACTAATAAAGGATAATCTGTCTGTGAGAGTTCATTTGTTTGGGTAAGAGATTCTGACTCTAAGTAGCTATTTATATTTAACACTGGTACAGATTTATTTGAATTTTTGTCAAGTAAGTTTTGTTATTTCAACCATACACCCAGTACGCAGTGAAATGAAACAACATTCCTTTAAGACTGTCAGAGCCGACGGCGCGACTCTGAGCTACTTTGGGGCAAACAGGGACAAGGCAGGCAGGCTTCCATGCTAGTGCTCTCTTTATTCAAACGTGAAAAATGGAATACAGGTAAATGAAGAAAACCAGGCACGGGGGCCGATACAGACATGAACCAGAACACAAGGGAAGTGAGGCGATGGACACATGACTAAAAAAAACACAGACAGGACTTAAATACACCAAGAAATCAGAAGCACAACACGAAACAGATGGAAACTCAAATCACATGACACAAGAACACGTGACTACTGAACCAAAGCAAATAGACATGTCAAAATAAAAGAACCAGAACATGAACAGAAAAACAGAGCAAAACAACTGAAAAGCAGCAGCCACTAATATCACTAATAACAAAATAACAAAAACAACACCACAACAATATACAAGGACTGGACAGACCTAAAGAGAAAGGAAAAAAAAACACAGTATAATAATTTAAAGCACAAGACATACAGAGCACTCAATTGCAACAGTGCATACAGTATTATGGCATTGTATTCTAGCAGTAAAGTTGTTAAGTGTGAAAAAATGCAAAGGAATGCAAAGACTGAGGTAGACAGCAATAAATAAAAGTTCATAAATAGTAATTTGCAGCAACAGGATTAGAAAATAATATTTACAGTATAATAAAGGGTGTTTACAGTGACAGTTGGGGAGTTGGGTTTTCTTTACTCAAGGCAGAAATAGCTATGTATGCAGTCTGATGAGGAGAAAGAAAGCAGTTCAGAGAGTGTGTATATGTGTGTGTGTGAGTTTGTTATTTGGTTCTGATTTAGGAGTATGATAACCTGTGGGTAGAAACTGCTTTCCATTCTGGTAGTGTAGTCCTGGATACTGCTATACTTTCTGCTCGACCAGGGGTCGGCAATCTTTAACGCTCAAAGAGCCAGTTGGACCTGGTTTCCACAAAATCGCAAACACCAGGAGCCACAAATCCTTTTTGACATCTAAAATGAAGATGACACTGCCATGCCCTACCCATCCCATGCTCCACCCACCCCTTAAGCTGCTCGTTTGACACATGTGAATTTGGCAGAAAACAGAGGCGCTATCTAGCCCTATATTTTTGATAGAAACACAAAAGTTTGCTGACTTGTCACTGATGTAAGGTCCATGTTCACAGCTCCTTATTCAGTTAATATACATAAGGTGGAACTAATAGTTTCAAGTTTCAAGTTTTATTTGTCATATACAGATAACAATGTAGCATCATTACTGTAATGAAATCCTTAGGCTCGTGTTTCCCCAACTTTACATAAGTATATAGTAAATAAAAAAATAACAGACGCAGTCTTCAGTTTTTTTTGTCTGAGAGAAAGTGTAGGGATGTGTACTGTTCTTTTCAGCAACAACACAACAGTTCATGTGTGACTTGCCTTTGCATTCGGCTTATCCGTGCACACAAAACTAGCAGACAAAATGGCGGATCTTCAACTAATCTAGTAGGTGGGGTCTCGACAGATGAGGGGTGGTTCTATGCAAATTGGCCCAGTATTACATCACACTGGGCCCCCTGTCCTAACGGCTCTGAAACTGAAGAATAAAGCTGGCAAAATCTCTTTATGCGAGAGTGATTTTGTGCAAAGAACTTCATGAACATGTTTAGTATAGCCTATAGACCTATTATAACTAAAGTGAGTTTTGCATAAAATGCCCCCTTTAAAGAATTTGAGTTTATCTCAAAGCAGAACGCACCAGCCCTGCAGGTGGGAGAACTGGAACTTGTGAAACTGGCACACCAAGCATCTGTGCATAAAGAACTAAATCTGGAGTAAAATAAGAAAAAACATACAGCATATATTTTCAAACAGATTATTTTTGCCTTGCTGACACATCATGCACAGGTTTTGTCAGCTGCAGCTGCTTGTCTTCAGTTTAACAGCTCTCTGGGTGCCTTCTGTCTGCTGCTCCACCCTGATCCACCTCTGCTTAACCTTTAGAAGGTAATTACTGCAATTTTATTAATGTTGTTTAAATATAACTGTAAAATTACATAACGAACAGGCCATTAGCACTACTTTACCTTCCACCACCAGTTGCTCTGAGTCTGCAATCTAAAATTTGCATCTTTGTTAAAATTATTAAGAAAATGTGACAAAATGTAAAAAAAAAAAATGGCACAATACCACTTTTTTTATGTCCGATACCGATATTGTAAATTTAGATTTCTGCCCATATGAAATCTGATACTCAGCAAGTCTTTTTTTTTTTGCTATCAAAAAATGTCTGGATACAATTTGTATACGTTCACACAAATACAAAAAACATATCTGTGATATTCTAAGGGAGAAACAGAAAACATGGTATATAAGATATCCCCTATGGCATGCCATTTGTAAAAACAACGTAACAAATTAAGAGGTGTCATGTTTTATCATGTTGTGAAATTTTAAATGCTGCGCTTTTACAAATGGTGACCCTTAATGTGGGATTTTAATGTGGCACTTTTACAAATGGCAAGATATGTTTATTATCCACGCCCCGTGATTACAATTGGCTGTTACTTAGCAGGGGGCTGGACTGCGTGCTGTGATATGCCCTCGCCAAAATGGAGGATTTGCCTTAAATTATCTTAAATCTAAATGTTAATCTCGTACTCTAAATGTGAAACTTCAGAGACACAGTTTTAGAATCCTTTTTCCAGCGACCTTCCGAATTGCATATCTCGGCGTGGAATTTAAATTAAAAGAGGTGAGTATGGGTTTACCTTTACATTTTCTTCAGGGGTAATGCATTAAACTGAGTTTAAAATTAAATTAAAGTGTTCTGAGTGCATATTTGGGGGACTAATTAGGCTTTACACTATAAAAATAGGCACATTTAGGCATTTTTTTAACCAAAACACAACAATGCGATTTTTCACTATACGTGAGTGCTCTTAGAGTGCGAAGAGCTGTGAATTACTGTGTTACTGAATTACTTTTGTCTATATAGTGTCTGTTGGAGAAACTTACCAGGTTTCTCCCCATGAAGCTGCTTAAAAGGATGATCAAGACTAAGCTGCATCAAAACAAAGGGATACCAAGCTTTTGTTATTTCATTTTGTCTTCACTACTATCCCAAAATGTGGAAAACAGTAAAAATAACCTTAAAAATAAAGTATTATAAAGTAAAAAAATAAATTAAAAATATTTTAACCTTAAAAAGTAAAAAAAAAAATAGGATAAACAAAACGTACATTTAGAACTTTTGACAAATTTTAAGTTAGCTTAAATGGGTCAACTTTTGACTGGCACTGTATGTGTTCTGCTTCTTTTTTTTTTTTTTTTTTTTTTTTTTTAGAAAAAAATGCTAGTGTTTATGCTAACACAGTTGTGTTAGCTGTTTCTTTTTGTACTGCAACTTTAATCTAATACCCAACTCCTTGCTGTTGTTACAACTATTAAAGGCTTGGTTCATGCTGCAGGGCATACTGGATTTGTACCTGATTTTTAGACTTGATATTTTAAATCATAAGTGCAAAGTCAGACTGTAGTTATTGACCAGTGAAGTGTAAAAGTTGACGTGCATGGTTCCTTAACAGCTAATTGTAGTGCAACAATGGTAATACAGCTTACAAATAAAATATATTACATATTAAACAATACACAACAGTTCTGCTAATAATGATATTAATACATCTTATTTATAGGTGGCTTTCAAGCACCCAAGGACAAAAAGTGCAAGTAAATAAACAGCAATACAAAACATGAGCTGAAAATGAACCATTACAAATGGTCAAATTGGACAATGCAAATAATTTAAAGACAATCTGTATGTGTGCCACTGCGCCAAGCAGTGTAAAGAAAACATTTAATCTGACCTGCTTTGTTGAACTGACTGGTCAAGGACTTGCATGTCTGGAAACCTGCTCTGAAATAGCACTTAAATCCATTTACAAATATGGCTTGAATTCAATTGCCCATTTCCTGAGGCCTTTTGCCAGCCAAACTGCAGAAAATCACTCAAGTAAGATTTTAATCAAACTTGCCTGTCTTAAACAGACCGAAAAGATGGGAAACATTAAAACTTTATTAGTGCTGACGTAAGAATTTTATTCCAAGACAACTTGGATTGTCTCTATTAGCCCATTCTTCATAAACCGTTCATGTAAAAAGCAGGTTTAGAGAAGACATGAGGGTAGGAAAGATGAAATACAATGAACTAGTCATACTATATATTAACCAGCCTTGGTTACTGCTGTTTGCATAACAGAAGATTATACCGCGCTCTTTGATGGACCTTCTTGTCCTTTGAAAAATTAATTGTTTATGGCCTCAATTAGGTATGAAAATTGAAACATGGAAGCCTTTGCTCCCCTACGTATACACTGTGCCCATATTAGACCGCATCAAAAATTTATGAGGAGAATTACTGGAATATACATAAGTAAAGGCAGAAATGGAATTTTTAAAAAAGTCAACGCTGTGTGTTTGGGGCAGGTAGAAACATCATGAAGGATTAAAAATATCAGGATCCAGGCTTTGAAGTGGCTCAACTTTTCACTTAGCCACCTTCAATTAGTTTGGCTAAGAATCTCTTTGGGCATAAAGATAACTATGTGCTAATACTTGGAATAATCCCAGCCTCTGTTCGGTCAGACATGATCTTGTGACATTGTTATTTAAGTTTATTGGGGGGAATCATTTGGAAATGTAATTTGCATTCAGGTCAGCTAAATATCAAACCAATTAGCAGAACAAGGAGCAAGACTGGAAGAAATTTGGTTAGAGAAAAAGACAAAAAGGGAAAGTCTTATGCACCCATAAGACATTTCTTGTGCCAGCAGTGCAACTAATGTTAAATCGTCATCATATGACAAAACAACTCCGTATATGTAAGTTCCCCAGTTTGTGATGATGCTTGAGGTGTTAGACTTCAAGCTGAGTTTCGTTTGGTGTTCCTGTGTCACGCAGAACCAAAGTTACTGTAATTAAAAAAACATGTAATAATAATAACCTCTACTAGGGTTTAAGAAATGGCATTGCATTCAACAAACAGGAGAATTGCATTCAGGAGAACTTTCAGGATGCTTTCCGCACACAAGTGGGTGTGGAAAACCAGCAGACGGAGGGGGTCCAGAGTGCGGGCAAGCAGGGGCAAGCAGAGAGAGAGCAGCTTTTAAGTTGGCTTGGGTATACTCATCCCAAAAGGAAGCGGCGCAGACGCAGATTTCCATGCTTTAAGAATATGCGAAAGCCAATTCTCTTTAAACAGCAAAACACACCAAAGAAAGACACGTACACACCATAAGAATGGTAATGGTGGACTGACACAAAACAAAGCACAGGGGTAACTTAAAATACCAAAACCGACCTTGAACTGAAACACTGAAGATCATATATCATTTATATATAATTTAACTGAAACTCTCTATACATGAAACCCAACTAAGGACACTTTAAACCCTTCGTGCATTTCAAAATAAATGTTCAACAATGTTATACAATGCCGGCCTAAAGCTGCCACTAACGGGACGTGACAGCAGCAAACGGCGAACGAGTAGGTGTCACAGACGACAGGGAGAACCCGCGTCCGTGATTTACCTCGGGGAAACCAGGGACCAGACAGGCAGGCATCCATGGCAGTCAGGTTCTTTTATTAAACGTGAACAGGAAAACAGGAACAAAAGAAAACTGGCTCTGTGGCCGCTACTGAACAGGAACAGAAACACGAGATACAGACAGGGAAAATGAGGCGATGGACAGACAGTGAGGTCCATACAAAACAGAACATAAATACACACAGTAATCACAGACCAAAACACAAGACAGGTGGAAAACTAAACACGTGATACAAAGCAGACAAAGTCAAAATAAAAGTCCCAAAAACAAAACAAAATCTAAACAGTGACCCCTAACGCTCGCTGGCCGAAATGTTTGCTCGGCATTCCACTCGTTCACAGCACATTCACAGTGACTTCTCTAAATTAGACATTTGTTAGAAAACGTGATTGCCAGACCAATATAAAGCCGTGAGCAGCCAGTGAACAGATGTTAAAGTGAGACACTGTCAAAACAGACAAAGAGAGCATGGAATGAACAGGAAATCAGAGCCACTACGGAAATGAAACAGTATTTCATCTTTCAAGTATATTTTCTTCAGAATGGGGCATGAAATCAACACATAAAATGCATTAAAAATGCATTGAAATCAACATTAATGTATTAAACTCTTAATTAAGACACTTTTAAATTAAATACACACTTAAAAATGAAAAGGTTTCAAAATGGCTCTTGGTCTGAACCTTTGATTGGTACATTAGATTTAAACATGCATTTGTGTTAATGCCAATATGGCATTGTTGTCTCAGTGGTCATAACCTGTCATGTGTATGACATTATGTCCGTGTTATTCAGCAGAGTAAAGTGATTTCAACACATATGTAGCCTTTCATTTACTCTCTTTTGCCAGTAATAGTTTTTGTCTAATAGGTTTATCATGTAAAACGTATCAAGTCATTTTAAGCACTCGTACATCAGTATTTTAGATTTAGATATGTAGTAATGCATCATGACATTATAATATGCCTGATGGAGAATGGATGGTCACAAAAGTTTGTGTCAAGTCCCAGAGTGTGAGTCGAGTCTGCGGAAGATTTAGTTTAGTCGCAATATTAGCTTTAGGCATTGCTAGCAAAAAATACATTAATTGAACCCTCTGATGAATTAATTAATTAAGCCTTTAATGACAAGACTTTCACTATCATAAAATCAGCCTTCAGACTGAAAGAACAAAAACCTTTTACAGTTAAAAGTTTAACCCTTTTGTGCAGAAGCGCCCTCTAGCGGGCCCGCGCGCGGGCCTGTTTTGAAATGTAAACTTTGCTAGTTAACCCTTATTTATAATATTTACACAAGGTGAAGCCTCCTTTTAAAACGGTGATCTTTAAACATGTTTAAGATGCAAGTTACGCTCAAAT
>JBBPDH010000130.1:5899245-5910807 GCA_037974565.1 Clupeocharax schoutedeni
TATGTGTGTGTGAGCCCTTTTCATCTGTATGTGTATATGTGTTTCATATGTGTGTGTGCGCGTAAGACCATTTCACCTGTATCTGTATGAGTGTTCAGTAGAATGGATGCATGCGTGACAGTTTCATATGTGAATGTGTATGTGTTTAAAAGTGTTCGTGTAACAAAAGTCTGAAATATTTCCTAAACGGCCCCTCATAAGGGTGCTCTTGAATGGCTGTGACCTCCTTCTTATGTGAATAGAGAAGGAGAGAACTGCAAGGTGTTTTGATGTATTTTTTGTCAGGAGTCTCCCCAATGACTTTAATTGGCAGGCAAGAGGTGTTTAGTTTATAGCACTCTTCACTCTCATGTTTTTTCCTCTTTTCTTGCACTGGTGGCAGCTGTGGGACCGAGAGCACTCCAGCACATTTAATTCCCCACAGGTCTCTCCAGCTCAACGAAATGGAACCTGGCCGGCGCATTTACATTCAGATGAGGTGCCTCTGATTCGTGGCATCAAGACTCCAATATCCAACCTGATGTAAAATTTATTGGCCGTCCTCTCACTAGATCAAATGCGTGTGTAGAGGCATGGAGTGCTCCATCTTTATTGTTTGCCAGACATATCAACAGGGGCTGAATTGCTTCCCCCCCAAACCCCACCCCACCCCTTGCTTTACAGGATCTCTTGTTAGCGTTGTGAAGCAAGTTCAGTTGGAACGCTAATGTGACCGGCCTATCTTGTCACTGATAAGACAGTAGAGCTTGCATGTTTCCAATCCTGCATAAACAGTGACAGGCTGAATGTGTAAATACAGTGTGGAAAGAAGCCACAAATCGCACTTGACATTTTGCACGCAAGGGCGATACAAAGGCATTTTTAAACAACGCATAGGCAAAAAATAAAAAAAATACAGCGGACAAGCCCATTTGCAGCATTAGCATGGTTCATCCTCATGTCTACGGCGCATGGTTCATTAGTTTAATCAGTGCAATACAGATGGT
Source organism: Clupeocharax schoutedeni (assembly GCA_037974565.1). Classification (NCBI taxonomy): domain Eukaryota; kingdom Metazoa; phylum Chordata; class Actinopteri; order Characiformes; family Alestidae; genus Clupeocharax; species Clupeocharax schoutedeni. Next base: position 5,900,232 of record JBBPDH010000130.1, read on the forward strand.
GACTTCACCCCCCGGGGTCAGAGCATGTTCTCATCTCAGCCAGTGACCTGGCTTCATTGACTGAGCTCCGAGCAGTCTTTACTAGAACTGCTATTACGGCCAGTGATTTCAACATACAGCCCCATGTGATCTAATGAATAATATATCACATTAGTCATCACACTTTGAGTGTAAAGGTTATGATTAGATTATGATGAGAGTAGAAAGCTCACCTTCATTACTGAAAATGAGAAAGCAGGGGTATTGTCAGCGTTACTGTAATGAATGAAGACGTGTGCAAATCCTTGTAGGTCTAGGGTTGGAAAAGCAACCCCACTTTTTGATCAATTTGAATATTGACATTCAAACTCTGAATAACCAAAAGTGCACTATAGTATACGTTTAGCACACACATGATTAAATATTATAGCAGAGGGACCGTGCCAAAATATATATTAATTTATATATTAAATGCTTAATTTGGTAACTATTCATGTCCACTCCATTGCTTTTGTTCAAATAATGGGCCTCACTGGAGATATCCTCAAAATATCATTTCAAAGCCTTTGATGGACTCCAAAATGATGATGATGCCAAATCTTCTTTTTATAGTTTCCTACACTCAGCAGGCTGGAGAAGAGACTCTGTTAAAAGAGGATCATTTGGCAGCAACTCACTTTTTTTAGCACCTGAATAACCTCACAGGCTAGTGCATGGGAGTCCTCTATTAACAAATGCTAATTTTGCACACAAAAAAAAGACAAGCTAGAGTTTCTTTATCAGATAGTTCTAACTTTAGTACTTGGCCCAGCAATCGCTGGCAGATGAAAGTAATTTTAACAGAAGTTCATGAAATTTCTACCAGGCATAATGGTATCCCTGGTGTGATCTACACCCAAGGCTTCATGCTGAGACTAGGTAATAGCTTTAGACTGCACTACCACAAATATACTACATCCAATAATTCATGTTTTATCTGGATGGAGTTTTCACCATGACAGAAATGTAATATTTGGCATAAACACATTCCATCCTACCTTCTGAAATAGCAAGTTTGTTGTTATGAGGCCTGGATCACATAATGCACCAACCGAAGCCAAACATATTGGCTAGCACCCTGATATTTCAAAGCTTGTTCATTCCCTTAGGTGCTATTTGGAAGGCATTGTACCCCCCCTCCCCTTTATCTCTAACGCTTAGCTGTTGGCGAAGCACATGCTGTGATGAGTTCCTATCTGAGCTGCTGTTATGGAGAGTTTTCATCACTGATAATGCTTTAGCACTGCAAGTGTTGCTGTCATTCAAACGATGTGATAAAGAACAATGTCTGCAGATAACTCTTTAACAGCTTAGCTTATAAAGTTGAAGAGCCTTTTATTAACAACCCCAGTCAGGCCTCTGGTAAGTGTAAGCATCAATAGACACTGAATTTGGGGAGGCTTAAACTGAATTCCTATGTAGAGGCGGGGAAGAGTAAGGATGAATGGTGACAAGGTGAGGTAGTACCAGGGAAGGAAGAACTAATTATGAATGATTATGTCTTATAACGTTTAATTACCGACATTTTGATCAAGGTTTAATCGTGAACCGAGACACGCGAGGTCACTGGAATCTATAAAACAGCTGAGTAGCGAGAAGCATGAATATTTGATTGGCAGAAATTTTAAGTTTGTGTGCAAAAGACCAAGGACAGGGACTGCCCTCAGGACAGCTAATCAGTAAGCCTAATAACCAAAGACATCAAAAAGTCAAATGAATCATATTGTCAGCCATTAACCGTTAGTTTTGGTCATTGGTCATTAAATAGAGAAGATGATATTTTATACATGTATATGTTCAAAAAGACTTGCATTAATGTCAAGTAAGTTTTATTACTTACAGAACAAAATGACAAACATAAAAGTGTTTCTGTACATGGTTTTACTGGACCCAATCCTAGCAGTGTGGTGGGGTTTTTAATAATACGAGACATAGAAAGACAAAAGATTTGCTTAGGCAGAGATTCAATTTTTCTCTCATGAATACAGTGATTTTGATTAAATATTTTAGATAATGCACTGCATTAATTCCCATTAAACAACTAACAGTGTCCTCTTTCCAAATACACAAATTGAGTTCTTAGAGTACTGATTATAAGAAGAGCATATCACTACATAAAGTGATGAAAAATTTACTATGGTAGTAGAAAATATAATTTTTTGCCTTAAAATAAGTTCCCACATCATTTTTGAGCAGAGATACAGACATCATTTAATTGCAGTAAGGAGATTGTTTACTGTTAAGTAATTGCGTAAACTGCCCAATAACAAATAGCTGCTGGTATGCCCGTTGCTTTTTTGTATTATTTTGCTATTATGTCATCAGGAAACATAACTGTGTTGCATTTCATTGATTCCACACACTGTCTTAACTTTTTGTTCCATTTGTTTAATTTTCTGTTTTAAAATCTCTCTCCCCCTTTTCTTCGGAAAAACATTTGGACTGTCACCACTTGGTCGGCGTGGGCAAGTTTTTTTCTCTTTATCTCCTTAAAAGTTGTGCAAATGATTAAATATGATAACAGCATCCAAAATTCCAAACTAACACTGTGGAAAAACAAAATCAATGTTATATAAGTTAGCCAAACTATGTCTCTAGGACCCTGTCCTAAATAGAAATGTTACCTTCTCCAACTCTATCATAAGGCAGGCGTCGTGCAGCTCCAGCCCTGGAGGACCGGTGTCCAGCAAGGTTTGATAGTAGTTCTCCCTATTCATTAAACCTGACAATTAACTGGCAAGGTGAACCAGGTGTTTCTGAGCAGGGAAATCATCAAAACATGCTGGACCACAGCGCTCCAGGACCGGAGTTGCCCACCCCTGCCATATACAGCCATATACATCCCAAAGCTAGCTGTAGCCCCACCCATTAGACAACTCTAACAAAAGTAGCTAAATAATAACACCATTGTTTACTTACATCGACAAGAAACTAAAGAAGCAAATAACCACACAAACTCATTCTTTCACCCAAATGCCAAAATTAAAACACCCCTGTCAAAATAGTCTAACCCATCAAACCCCTCTATTTCAACCCAAGTGGTGTAGTCTCTCATTTACCCACACGACCCAGGAAGCTACACTGAGGTTCAATGATGGTGAGTAAATATCAAAGTTATTACAGTTTAAACCTGTAAACAAATACGTTTTTAACAGACAGTGTGTTTGTTTGCATTCATTGATACTAGACATAAATTAATACAGACAAGAGATGACAATATTAATGACTATGGAGTAAATATACCAAATGTGACGTCACATAAACTTTCTCTATGTAGACAGGCCTTTCCCAGCACTCAAAATAAAGTTGGGTGCCCTTAAAATCATTTACAGCAACCAGTGATAAATGTATGACTCATGAAACCCACAGAAAAAAGCAAACAGTGCTAACAATAAGACGTCACGAGTGACAGGTCAACTAAGCTATTAAAATTGCCGGCAAATGGCTGCTTAGGCGCTGCGTGCTACAAAAACGTCACAGCTCACTCTGTGACATGGACCTTTAGGACAAGCATTTGTATTTTTGCAATTTGTTTATCTTTTGGTCAGTCTGCCATGCCTTCTTATATTGGATTTTCCCAAAATCCAATACTGTAGCTTTCAAGAGTCTTTACATGGAGTGTTTATTTTCTCCTATTTTAGTGATACATTTGTTTTTTCCACATATGTTCACCAGCCCTCAGAGAAAATTGCATCATTTTGGAATAAGTGTCAAAGTCATATTTCTGGCATATCACCCACCCTCGTGTTTGGGGTGCATGTTTGTGTTTTCCTGCTTCCAGAATGAGGTGAGGGTGACTGTTGTTGTCAAACAGAGAATAATCGCTGTATGCTGTGCTTCTTAAAATACACTGAAGGTGCTGCGGAGTGTTCTGCTCTGCCTACACACACGGTTCACTGAGCCACAGGGCAGGAAGCCCAGCTTGACTGTCTTCTCCCCCTCGTCCCACCAAATGCCCCAAATACCTTCCCCTCATTCCCTCAGAAACCCACAGCTGGAATCCCTAAAGTGAGGCACTCTTGATGTCTCTGGCATGCTGTGTACCAAGCACACAATGAACTCAGAGTGTATTAGTAAAATCTCTTAGGACTCAGTGTGTATTAGTAAAATCTGATTTCAGTAAACAGAACTGGTGTAAAACAATCTAAAACCGGTGTTTGCTCTCCTAAATGCTCGCCATTTGCTGCTCTTTCACTCGATGCACCACCACTCAACAGCTCTCCAGACCCCCTCCCTTTGTGGATTTTCTCTACCCCTTTTTTAAAGATCTTGTATTTTTTCTTGTATTTGTTTCAAAGACCGAAAATAAAAGGATCTTTCACATTTGTCCATGTTTGTCATGTATGTGCATTTGTGTGTGACACTATTTTTTAAATCCCAGTAGTAGTTCTTATTATTCAATTCTTTAAAAAATGACAACAACTTTGGTTCTGTGTGACAGCAAACAAAGTTCAAGGCTTCTCGTGCTGCTCATGTTTTAAGGCTTAATGATGCCAATGAATGGAAAATGCTGTTATACAGTGCACATAACTTGTTTTGTGCTGGGAGAGCAGATTGGAGCGTAGTCGCTGTCCTCTCCCTGGTACACCAGCCCGGTCCAGGCTGACGTCAGGAGGCTGCTGGCAGTAGGTTCCGGGATCATCTGGCGCAAGGTTATCTCAAGTGCGTTTCACTGCTTTCAAGGCTGTGTTCATTAATATATCTGTAATATTTGCCGTGTATGTAGATTAGGACCCTTATATTGTGTTCAGTCATGTGCAAAACATAAATAATGCAAAAGTTATGTTACATATTATGAGTGGAGGCATTCAGTCATTTCCATATACATCCCACCTAGCATAACCATTCCAGATTGTATTGATTGTTGCTTTTTCTGCTCCCAGTTTATCTATATTTACTTTCTTACTGATTGTGAATGTGATGTTTATCCATTTTAATAATAATACACTTTACCGTAACATTTTAATAGATTTTTCTTCTGTTGTATTTATTGCACCATCATTTTCCTTGATGGCCTCCGGTAGCTTTTGAAAGCCAAAACTTTAGTCCTTTTTTAAATTACATTCTTATCAAAAGTAGTTATTTGTGAAGTTAATCTACAGGACACATTCCTTGTAGCTCCAATAAAACCATATTATTTGCCCAATTTTGTGGTTTATGCTTTTATGATCATTAGTGGCAGCAGCTCTGACACAGCAGCATAAATCAAAAATGTGCTTTCGGAAAAGCAAAACAGGATCTGTAGTTAACCCAAACATAATTCCACGCACTACCAGCATGCTTATGAGACAAATGAGAGCACACAACCTTATTTACTTTGAGCAGAACTGCAGGCCTCACATGGGTTTTAACACTTACTACAGTACATGGGGACAGGACCAGCTGTCACTCCCTCTATTGGCAAGGAAATATTCCACACACACACAGAGGAGGGAGTGCCGGCTGTCATCAAAGTTTGGCTTCGTATCTGAGCAGAGCCCTCCGTTTACTAGCCTCGTTATTTCAGAAGAAACTACCGCCGCTTCTGTAATAAAAGGGGGAGGGAAACGGGGGCGGCAATAATGCGTAATTTCCTTTTTTAATTCTGTATTAATTGTTCATTGCGCTGATTTACACTGTGGCGTAAACGCAACGAGCAATGAATATTTTACTATCATGGTATGGTAATAATACAGATATGGCTTGCTCTGAATTATGGGAAGGAGACTGGAATCCCTAAGGGACTGGAGAGAAAATAGAACTCGTCTTCTGCTTTAGTAATGAGGCAAATGTGGTCAGATTTATACTCGGGACAACTGGGGGAAAACACACACAGTGCATAAAACCACCAGGGGTTTAACACTACATTCAGTTCTGATTCCTGATTCGACATATTCACAATATTTCGAATGCTGAAGATAAATGGTGCCTGTATGCATCCCTTAGACTGTATACATGACTGTGCACAAGCCTGTCCTGGTGTGGGTTTAACTGACATTTTGGCGTTCAGTACAATATTGGATGGTAAAATAAGTAGAATACAACTAGTGCTGTTCTTATGTCTTGTCTTATGAATATTGACATTGGTATGATAACACTTTAGCTTTAGTGGTATTTAGTGGTTAAATAAAAGCAAAATAAAAAAAAAATAATGTTAACGTTTACATGCTTAGTGTAAATATGCTGTTGAAAATACCTTCTGTAGCATTGTGGCCTATAAAGAATAAGCATTAGTTGATATTCAAGGTTTAAAAGGTTTAAGAAAAAATGTTTTATGTAAAAAATATATAAGCAACATGGATTTTCATTAATGCAATTTATACCTTTGAAGTCATTGCTGTCCAACGCAGCTGATGTGACCCATCCATGTGATGTGTCACTTTTTTCACTATAATGTACTGGAGCACCTCTTAGAAACCCTAACAAAAATCCACCTAGTGATCAGTATACCGACAGCCCCAAAAGAGCGCTGTGTCAGATATTACATGGCTTCCGAACCTGTCTTTGTCCAGCCACCCTTTAGAGGAGGATGCTAATGGCCTCTCCACATTTAAATCCTTCACCCTGCGAAATGACGGTCTGTGCTGTACGGCGCTGTGATCCAATTACACCCTTGTCCTGTGGGGTAAAAGGTTTGGCTCCACACGCCCAGCTTTATCCAGCCGAGACTCAGGTATTTCTGCAGAGCCCTGGGAGCTCAGGGCCGTTTCATTCTCGTAGAGGGATGGGAAGGAACATTGAAACCCATTCTCCCGTCCACAGCGAGCCCCCACCCCTTGTCCCCCCAAGGGGCTGTGCTCCATTTCAGACCGGCTTTATGGTGCGTTTGGCTACCCAAAAATTAATCACAGCAAAATGTTCCATTGTGGATATTGTGTGGTGTCTGGTATCGCTCCGGAACATGGCCGCCGCCTCCTTTGTTTATGACCCGCCGAGGGGTTTGTGCGGCACACGGTAGACAAATGGGCTTTGAAGGAACACAGCAAAAGTCAAGGATTTTTCTCTGGTTTCTGTATATAGCATGAATGAAGCAGGAGGGGTTCTGCTTAACAAGACAATTGTGCATTTGAGCATTCTGAATACATCTGGAACAACCGGGAGGGCGAACGAGTGTCGGGAGGGTTGCATTTCAGCCACACAGCATTTCAATACCGATTGTTTTGATCTTTCTGAAAAAACACAGAGAGACTGAAGGCTTTTGGGTTGTGCTGGTGCTCCCAGTAAGCCTTTTTATATTTATAGTACTGTAATCCAACATTTATAGTCATTTTTATTTGAACATTTAATTCCATGCTAGGGTGATTAAAGAAATGTCTCATTCAGCAGATTCTGGCAGATATTGTTTTCCCTCTGGGCCCTGAAGTATCACAGAGGAACATTCGTAAATGCTTACATGCTTTCCCTTACTTATTTTTACGTGAATATTTTTGTGCATCTATTTATCTTCTACTCATTACTGACTTGCGGGAGGTCTTGTTTAATGATTCCTCAAGTGATGACCCCTAATGTTCCGTTCATCAGCATTTTGGCTGGCGCCAACAGCATTGCTCAATGCTCCCCTTAAAAACAATTATGTTTACATTTTTGTAAGGACCATGAAATTAATTTAACTTAATATCGACTAATATTTAGGTTGCTCATTTAGGACAGTTTAAATTTTTTATCAAAATGCTCCAAGTAGAAGAGGAGGGCTTTTATCGTGCTTTAAGTCTTGGCTTCTAAGGGTAAAGTGGGTAGGCTGGAGAAGGCGAGAAGATGAGGAAAGCTATGATGTCCCTCAGATGCACACTGCACTGCTGGGGTGCTGAGCAAAATAGCACTCTCTTTCCAAGGCCCAGCTCTCAGAGCAAATAACTGAAATGCATTTGATGTTTACATTATGGATCCGGCACACTGGGCTTTCAAGCTCTTGAAATGAGGAGGGGGTGGTATAGGCTGCACACTGGGGTGGAAGCTCATTACCTTTCTACTTCATTGACTGGGAACCAAGTGAGCACATAAGACACCATAGCACTCCATTTGCATATGTCTTGGATTAATGAAATAGTTCAAGAAATGCATGGCTTCTAGTTGCCATCTTTTGCTGGTTTTATGATAAAATGTTTTATGATGAAAGATTTTGTGTAAGGATTTCACAAGAATGCTCCGCATATTTGTTTCAGGCTGTAGCAGGTTAGCATCATATTGAATGATTATGAATGCTGTTAGTGTGCTACAGCAGTGCGAGCACATTTTGCACCTGGGATTTATGTGATTCCATATTGCAAGAAAGCTATGCAAATTACATCAATAATGACTGAGTCATTAAAGACTCCCTTAAACTCACGATTTGATATAAATGACACAGACGTAATCCTTTTTAGGCAATTATGACATGCGAAATATCAAAATAAACATGCAAACCAGATTATGGGCAAACCAGATTTAAAAGAAATCAGGCGCTTCTCACCCAAAGTTGTCTCCTTTTTATCATCTCAGCTTTGCTCCAGTGCCAGTGAACTGTAGCTAATTATGCTTTCTAATGAGTTCTCACTGTCAAATGCATTTGCATACTCAATTCTGAATATGTAGCAAATATTGGAGTGGCGCTAGCGAAGCTCAGCTAATGACGAATGATTTTTGATGCTGATATTCTCACAACATAACAATGAATCTGAAATGGGCAGCAGGTGCTGGAATTGTCTGAAAATTATATTTCATGCTAGAAATTTGTCACCCCTATTTAAGTGTTGGGTCAATGTAGTGTGCCTTCACATTCAAGAGAGGCTGGGAGCGTAGGTAAACTTTGCTGACCCGCTTGCAGGGCCACTGCGTGCCAGAACACATCAGCACATATCCAGAGGCATTTCAGAAGCCTTATCACAAGGCGTGGGCCCCCGCCATTGTCTGATTCATCCGCTTATTGAGAAAACATTTAATCTGCAGCACACTGCCCTTCAGGGTTGCTGTTAAAACAATGATGGTCCTCTTGGACTTGACGCATGCAGCCCGTCTTAGATTTTCTCTTCGCTGTTGGATCCATGTTGGACAAGCGAATTAAAGATGTTAGCTTAAACAGGATTAGTGCATGCCACCACAATGGACTTTCATGAATAATGTAGTTAGAGTCCTTTCGTTCGGATCATCCTCTGTCACTGAGCTGTAGCAAACTGGGAACACGGTGTTTAACAGTAAAATATTTTAAAAAAGGGAGGAAAAATAGCTGGACTATAACATCTTCTGGGACCAGTCCCTATTATTTAGCCAAAGTATTTTCATTTGAATAATTATTGCCATAATATATCTTATTTCCCCTCTTCTCCTCATCGCTGTTGTTTTATTAAATAGGCCCACACTGTGGAAAATTGAAGTATGAATTGAAAACATGCCACTGTTCTTTTTGTGAGGAATGGGAGAGGCATGAGGGGACAGAATGGGCACTTGTAATGAAATCAGTGATATGCTGCACCTCCTGCCAGCAGGTCAGAATGATTAAAATCCCAGGCAAATGAACTTCTCATCATCGGTGTCCTTCGCATAGTAATTTGATTTCCAGGGCTTGACTCACGTGGAGTTTTCATACCGTGGATTCATTCAGTGCTGAGGCTCAAGCGGACATTATGATTGGGCCCCACATGCACCCTTGAGGCACTCCCTGTAAACCAGATTTTCCCTTGTATTTAAGACAGTATGTCTGCTAAACTTTAGCCATAGAATTTAAATAATATTCATAACTATCTTGGCTATTTCTATAATAAATTAGATGTGCATACAATTCATGTGCTGCATTGCTACCACTTTATCTTGCAATTCCAACTACTTTTTGCAGATTGGCAAAAGTTAGATCTTCTTTCTGATATTTTTCTTTTTTTGTTGAATTACAGGCACATGTGCCTGTAATTTTGAATTTTTATGAATTAAAGGTGGCATATAAACAAGCAACTGAAGCATTTTTAAGATATGCACACCATACGGGTCCTGATTACCCTTCACCTTCTGTGCTGTACGTGCTCTACTTGTTTCATTGGCTCTCTGCCCTGTTTTTTGTTTCCTTTGTCAGGCACATGTGAAGCCTCCCTCATGTAGGCTGTGTTTGGTTCAGGGATCAGCCTGTTCAACAACACCCCTGCTACAGCCTGCTCTTTAATTAATGGGAAGAAAGCAATAGGTTGTGTAATTAGACAAACCTGTGGAAGAGGGAGCTTAGGCTTTCTGTCCCCTACATTCAAAATGGACCCCTCGCATCAGGAACAGCTCTCTTCCGCTCAGCTGATTTCCCTAATTAAGGATCAAGGGAAACTGAGTCTGGGGAAGAAGAGTGCACACCAATTATTGTATGAGCACATGTAGATGATCCCTGACATTACATTAGGCTGTCCATCATATTTTTATTTCTTTTATAACTATGTATTCTTGTGGAATATTGTGTAAAGGCTATCAGCCAAGTAGTACAATAGAGTTAATTTAAATGTATTTGAATTGGATTATGTGCGCTTTTCTTGCACTTTCAAATGGGATCACGTGTTAGTCATTAATTCTGTCTTAAGTGGTGTACTGTCTACCATACATTCAGAGCCTTTGTTTTTGCCCACTTAAACTC
>JBBPDH010000130.1:5918053-5932289 GCA_037974565.1 Clupeocharax schoutedeni
GAATAAAATGTACAAAATTTGCCTACAAACCTTCCTTTTCTCGAGTATAATTAATCTCTCATATAATATTGGTTGGGAATGTTGGTACAAATATCTGTCCAGTGCTGGTTTTGAGTTCTATTTCAGAGACCCATAATTAGCTCAGTTGGTGAGATGTTTACACCCCTAGCACTGACTGCCAAATTCTCTGTATATGAGTGAGTAGATGCCCAAAACTGACCAGTACAGCCCAGATCTAAATCAGACAGAGGATCTAAGTCATCTTTTTTTTGATGTACGGCTAAATGGACCCTCAGCCACAGATGGCTGAGGCATTGTAGTCAATCAAACCCATCTTCCAGTTAAAGTGCACAACCTTATAGCCAGCTGTGCCACTAAGGAGCCAATCGTCGAGTTTTTAATGTAAATGCTAACTCGAGTTAAGGGCAAGGGCAAAGGATCAAGAGTCCTTGCAGTTTTGCTTGGCTGGCTGTATGGAGGGGAATTCGTAATGTCATTCATTTAACTTCGGTTTAATGTTATTTTAAAAAGAGGTAGAAAGATGGTCTGTCAGTGGACCAGAGAAAAAGTAATTTTAGGGACCGCCAGATCTTTGTGCGGTCTTTCACCTGAGTCACCTGACCACTGCTGAGCAACATTAACGATGAATTAAAATGGCTGAAAACCCATTTAATTAAAAAAATTGGTTCTAATCCCATCTGCAAGATGTTTGCAACTGCCTACAGTCTCTTAGGGAGGAGGGCTAGGACTGGAGCAATAATACTGTGTGAAGTGCCAGCCAGCTGGGTGTCTGAAGGGTTGCGAGGCAGTCCAGCACTTAGCATTCTCCTCCAAGTGCAGTGATGCAATCAGCAGTCTTGTGTGACCAGCAGTTTAAAAGAAAAGTCTGGTTGCTGGCCTCATATGCTTCACTGAAGGCTTCCAACCTCCTGAGACCAACACTGCTGATGTATGTTAGACGAGATACCTGCAACATGGCTGTGACTAAAAAAAGTTCTGTTATTGTGTGTTTTGAATGGACCTGTCAAAGTTAATGACTTCCCAAGGGCTAACTATTTCAAGTTCGGCCTTCATAAATATTGCAGGGTCTTCATGTGTAGCCTAATCACTTATTAAAATTGCAGGGGATCATGTTGTGGTTCTGGAGTTTTTCATGGTAACTAGAGCTTGGTGTTCAAAAGACCAAGCTTAAATAGGCTACCCTGCATGCTCAAAATATGTGCAAGGAGGGGAAAAATGAGGGTAATATGCATATTCTATCAGTTGTTTTGGGTAAATAGCTTTGCAATGCTAAAATAACATTTTCTTTATGATCAAATAGCTTTAGTAAGGTTGTCATGTTATCTCCTGGAGCCTAAGGCTCCTACAGCAGCTTTCTGACCCTGTGTTGTGCCAGCAGCTCTGCTTGTTTTAGGCTGATGATGGTCATGCTTTGTTTTTATTCAGTTGCCCTGTATCAGCATCTTATTACATTAATCCCCCAGCTTTACACTGATCAGGAGTTGCAGATTCAGTCACACGCAGATTTTTTTTTCGTGGAGAACCAAACTCAAATAGTTTTGCGTGGAAATCCTCACAATAACGCAGAAACTGCAAACATCCTTCGCCTTTTTTTGCTTAGTCAGCATCGCACCTTCCGAGTTGCATATCATGGAGGGGAATGCAGGTTTACCTTTACCTTTTCTTTAGGGGTATTGCATTAAACTGAATTTGAAAAGCAGGGAATTACCGTATTTCCCTGTTGACTCCACAGAGTCATCATATAGGCTTGGCAGTACAATAAAAAACACATTGTTTATAGTATTCATTGGTTATGCAGAACTCTCAGACAGGGGTAACAGTAGTTGCTGATTTTTGGTGAAAAGAAAAGTCATGAGCTTGAATCCCAAGATTGCTAAGCAATCTTCTGTGGTACCCTGAGCAAGAGGCCGTCCCCACACACAGCTCCCCGGGCACTGTGTTCCTGGCTGCCCACCGCTTCACTTGGTAAATGCATTAATGCAGAGGAAGACTTTAGCGCTGATAGTTACTTTCACTTATTTTATTTTTACTTATGTATCCAATGTATGCCATACCTGCTCAAAATACATTCCTGCAGCACTGAAGGTGTTCAGCTGGTGTTGTTAGTGTTAATTCCAAAATTAATTATTCGCAAAAAAATGATTCATGCCTCCTGGCTTGAGGTGGGTTTGCTTCCTTATCTGGTTTACTTTACACAATTACTTGGTATATAGTATAGATAACGTGGTGAATGCAGAGCTCCGAGTGGGTCAGCACAGTCTTAACTAAGTTTGGTTTGTTAAAGCTGCAGTTAATTCTATAATCGTATTACCAAATAAATAGCGAATGAAATCACTCAGCTCTGAGAAAACATAAAAAACTGTTGTTTGTGTGCTAATGGTAAGGTCTTTCAATACACAAACCCAAAACTGACATTTTGACAAATAGCAGCAGGTAACTTAAAATGCAAAATAAAAAAATATATTTGTAATATATATTATATATAAATAAAAAAAACATATAATGATATATATCATTATCATTAAGCAGACAACCTGCTGTCACTAATGGTATCTATCCAGCAAAAAGGTAATGAAGGTGGGAACAAGGCTGCACTGTTTCCATCAGTTTTCAGTAGGAAAGACATGTTTAGCTTGCTGTGCACAATGGAAACATGATGGAGTGTTGCTAAGTAAGTGGATTCACAACGTGTTCAAATGATAATTAGCCGGCTTCACTAGACGACTTTTTTTTGGATAATTAAAACACAGCTTTCCAATAGGGAGAAGTGAAAAGCTGAGAAAAGTGAGCACCAAATACCACCACCACCCCCTCACTTCAGCTACAGAGCAGAAGGGTTCAGTCATTCCCCCCACTGTGGTTGTCTAAATAATCCAAATAATCCAAGATTTTTTTTTCATGGTGAAAGGCCACTGGCATTGTAATGCAAGGCTCAGATTAATCCATGTCCATGAAATGAGCCCCCCATTGTTTGATAATCATTTGTTAATCATGAATCTAGACATTTAAAGAACTGATAGATATGCAGTGTTTTTGTACGGTGTGCTTTTGACATCTTTACTACAGTTCCAGTTTTAAAGTGTTTATATAGTGCACCAAAAATCAATTATTTTCACTAATAAGTGTCACTCTTTATCCATGTCATGTTACTTGATTGGACTGCCAGTACATTCATATTCAAGAGAGCTGGGGGGTTAAGACTGGCTATGTTGGGCCCTGGGGGTCTGTTTGTGGTTAATTAAGGGGTATTGTGGTTTAAGCGGGAGAACTGTATGGGGGTGATGAGCTGTAGCTATTAGAGAGTGGAGATACGTGGGTTTGAGGCATTTGGGTGATGTTCAGCTTGTGAGCAGGTTGTCTGTGTGTGCTGTGTGCTGTGTGGAAGAAAATAAAGCCTCAGAGAAAGAAGTTTAAGAGTCCTGTCGACCTCTTTCACCGTTCGACGCTGCAATATACACAGCAAAGCAGTCACAATCACTATGTGTCGTAATTTCATTATTGGTACTTTGTTTTTTTGTGCAAATATTTGGAGCTCTCTTGGGTCTAATCTTGTATTCCTTTTTACACATACTGTTTCCTTTTAAGCACCGATATTGAAAAGTTCCAGCAAAACTGTTTCGACTAATAGCTTCTGTAACTGAGGTTTCCGAATCCTTTTTTAGATGTGTCCTCATCATCTGAGTTTTCATTCCATCCACCTTTCTTTTCATTTTAGACCAGCTGGAAGAACAAAGCATTCGCTTGGACCATTTGGATGCATCCCTTGTCTTCTTTCTCTGACTCACTGAAGCCCTTTGAAGTTTTCTGAGAGTGGTTGCAAAATTTCGCAGTATTCAGAACGCCTGGCCTACCTGCTGCAATGTCACCAAGCGACGGTTTAATCATCTCTTAGTATGATTTCATTACAGAGATGAAACACAACAGAGATGTCGGCCGATATAAGGGCCGTCTGTCTGATGTGGATTGGGTCATTTATCAATCAATGCACAAGCCCGACAGTACATTTATAGCATTGTGAAGCAGTCAATCTATCATCATGACAGACTTTTCATTGCACTGGTAAAACTGGTCACATATGGTATCAGTTCACCCTGTAGGAGACAAAAAATGACGGTCCATTATCTCTCGTGAAATTAAGGGAAATTATTTTATTTGCTGTCGCAGATTCTCCCTGTGGAAGATCTATAAGACACATTGATTGTGTTGTATAGGGGATGATGGGCATATTACAGTTTGTGTATGAGATGGAAAGCTGCATTGAACTTATTTACTCATTTATTTTATATATGACTCTGTATGATGGTTCAATGGCCCAAAATGACATAAGATCATTACAGGCCTCATGAAGCAGCAATTATGTAATGGGCCTTAAAGGTTATTTAAAATCAGAATGACATTGTTTTCCATTCTAGCCAGGCACAAATGATGTAGCATACAGGAGAGTGCCATTCAGTCAGCTTTGCAATACTGCAGGACCATTGCATTTGAATATAAAAGCTTCCAATATATTTTTTGGCTTTGTAGCACCTCTAGTTGAAATGTCAAGGAACATATTTCAAATCCTGCAGAACAAATCTTGGCGGCCTGAGCTCTACTTTAATGGTAATGGCTGGATGCTGTCAAAGAGCTTTTGTCCTCAGGTGTTAAACTTAGTAGGCCGTTGCCTACCTCCCTTGAGGGTAGGACCTATCATAACATACTTATGTTTCACAAAGCTCTCTCAGATGTTTGCCATGGCAGAATGAAAGACCTTACCCCCTGCTCCAAGAGAACCTTCTCAAAATTTCACCTTTCATGTAAATAATTAACTGCGGTGCTCCATCACTGCTAGCAACAATAGCCCAGACCACTTCTTCTTCTCCTGGAGACAGATTAAGTGGACTACAATTTGGAAAGTTCACTTCTTCTTATGAATCAATTCCACAATTAGTGTCAGGCTCTCCTCCCTCTGACAGTTACTCTGAATGGAGGGTCGTTGTTTTAATTTCATAGCTCTTTTTCTTCAGATTCCCAGAGAGTCTCCTCAGGCAAAAGCTAAGCTCGGCCTTCTATCATCTCCGGTGTAGCTGCCTGAGTGACGGGGTGAGTGGAGCACCGGCATTTCAGGTTTTATTAGTTTCTGCTCTCCTGCTGTTTATTTTAAATGTAAAAAGACACGAGGCAATAATTGCACGAGCAAAAGTTCAAGAAAAATTACACTTCAATTCCGGATAAAAAGGTTGATTCCGAAACTGAGCCAAGCTTTGGAATACATTAGTCTATAGTGATAGACGGAAACATATAAAGGTGGGTTAAATTAAAGGTGCACTCAAACAAGGTGATGCATACCGTGCCAGAACACATTTGACCCCAGTTTGTTTGGATAGTGTGCTCTTTCTGTACAAAGCCTTGTGCGGTATGTTGACACATGTCTGAGCTCACTTGAGAAGGTAAGCCTGGGCACGGTACAGCAGGCATTGGTCATAGTACACATCTAGTGTAATTGCTAATCATGCCCAAATGGAAATGAGGAATATTCCTTTTAACAAACCTGGCAGAAAGATTTTGGTCCACAGAGGTGCAGTGCTGGAAATGTGGACAGAAGAGACAAGAAACATCACATCTTCATGCTTGTGGCTGAAAGAAACACTGAGCAATGTGGTGAGGAGAAAAAAACACTCTATAAATCTGGCAGCTCACTGGACAAACAGGGTAAAGCCGTGATGGTGAATGCATGCTCAGGTCTGGAGTATTAAGTGTAATGTGAGCACAAGGGACCCAGTGGAGGGAAGTGGAAAGGAGGAAATATGGTACAAGGCATGAGTATGAGTTTGTATGTTTGTTTTGACATTAAAAAGGTTTCACAGTTCAGTACGAGCTCTGACTTCCAGAGAAGTAACGTTTTTTATTTGCCATTTGCACCAAGTCCATGCGCATTGGAATTCTTAGGCAAGTCTCTCCGAGGCAAGTTAGATTTTTATGATAAAAAATACGAAAAAATTAAGCAGAGAACAGAGCAATCTGCTAATGGTAAAGTGACAATCATACGTGAACACACCACAGCACACAGAGTGAACAGCACGAAACATTTCCTCGGCATTTAACCCTTTCACCAAGTGAAGCAGGGGGCAGCCCGGGGAGCAGTGTGTGGGGATGGTACCTCGCTCAGGGTACCTCAGAGGTACCTAGCTTGGGAATCGAACCTGGACTTTCTGATCACATTAACCACTAGGCTACCAACTGCCTCTGGTATATACTATATAAAATACAGTACAAAGAGGGTGGTAACAAGGAGAATTTATTTTGTTATTATTTATTTATAATAAATACAAGTACTCGCCGAAGGGAATCCGGATAAAATTGCATGTAGTGCACACTTACAGCATTGCACGTTTAGAATATTGCACCTGATTTTGCACCTGTTTCACAAATCTAACTGCTTCATTTAACATATTGCACCATAAACAGACAGTGATTTATCACACTGTACAGTAAAAGTGAGGCGAGGTAGTGTGGTGTTGGTTTAAGTGTTCGGTGCTTTTGTTTTGCCATCAGTCTGACTGGCAGGGAAGAAGCAGTTGAAGAACCTTGTTCTGTATGTGATGATGCTGTCCGCCCTATTGATTCTCAGACTGTGTGTGCAGTTTTTGTGTCTGAGCAGAGAGTGAGCTGGATGGAGTGAATCCAGACACAAAACCTGCACATAAAAATTTGGCTATAAATAGAATAATACAGAAAAAAATTAACATAAGAAGTAACAAATCAGTAGACTTGAATTATTTAATTGCTATAGCCTACTAGTTTTATTTCATTGTTTCAGTATGGCAGTTGCTATAAAAGTTGAGATACCTGAGACCTGTTGAGATACCTGAGACCTGCAGATACTGTATATGTCCAGTATTAGCCAGTGATCACGGTGAGAGATGAACGTGAGAGATGAATGCCCTCTTAAAGGATTACCCTTTGCTTCAGTCTGGGTTGTATCATGCTGTATTATGTTCTAATCATGTACATTCATCTCTGACATTTCCACAGATCTTAAGGAACTATGCTTAGACATGACATTTGAAGGGTCCTTGACAAACTCTTACTTACTGCTTGCGTTCATGGTACTGACAGGAAATTCTGACTTGCAACTGGATGTTTCCTTATAGATTCAGGCTAGTGTCCCATAAAGCAGTAGATCAAAGAAATATGGGGGCGGATGGTTATTAGTGACTCGCTCACGTAGCCATGACTCGAGCTCAGGTAACAATTTAGTGCCCTGTGGAGCCCAGTGCCGAATGGGGAAAGCTGTTATTAAGTTGTCTACCCCCTTGGTTCCTCTCCGGCAGCCTAGCACAGCGCCAACATATCAGCCGAGGGCAAAGCCTCCTGCTGATACATTATTCATCTCCCTTTATAACCTTCTCCCCTCGTCATCAGTGCTGGTGTCACCGACGTGGTACACACCGGGAATTTGGTGCTACTTTGCCCTATTAAGAGAGCTAATAGGTCGCCATCTGTGACTTTCCCTTCAGAGATTTTGTGTGGATCCCGCTTGCCTGAGAGGCGGCGGCCTCTAATCTTTAAAAAAGGAGTGGGTAATGACAGCCTAATGAGACGTGAGCCAACCTTTGCCAAAAATGTTATCTGAGCTCCACCCCGATCAATAGGCGTTTGTGTTAGGAGTCCCTTTAGCAGCTGTAGTTGAAAAAGGTGATAAAAAAAAACAAGACGATCTCAATGTTACCGAAGCATTGTTGCACTTTGTGCTTGTAAATGCAGAAAAGCAGCTGAATGACTTGAATGATTTATCCCACCACAAAGCGCCGCCTACTGAGTTTGCTCGAATGACTTGTGATTTTATGGACAATTGCCTTTAATATTTTGATTATTGTTTTTTATTTGTATGATTAATTATAGCTCTGCCACATTATTAAATACTTCAGTAAGCTCCATGCAGGATAATTATTGTTCATTTTTTCATAACACAGGTATTTGGTTACTGTCCTGGGAATGCCGCTGTACATTTTGTGAGTTCATTCTGCCAATTAAATAATTGTCTGTTTAAATGTGGGGCATTTTTCACTGTATAATCAAGAACTGACTCAAGCTAGAACCTATAGAACTCATAGTTTTCATTCTAAATCATTTTCCATGAACTTTTCCTGGGGTACCAGTTGCCTGTTCCACGGTTCGGTCTGATCCTTAGCTTCTGAGGTCAGTTTGACTTTTTGGTGAGTTTTAGGTCTTTTGGTTAAATTAATAAAACTAACATAATTAATGGTGATAAGTGCAATATACACAAAGGGAAGTATGCTCTACTTCCTGGTCATGACACTAGAGCTGATATTCAGTTATTCTCAGATCACTGAAAGCGTTAATGGCGTTGAAAGAGTTGAAAGAGTTGAAGGTCATGAATCACTGAGAGCCCCTATTTGTTTGCATTCAGCATTCAGAATGGACTGCTGTCATTATTTCATCATATCATATTTTGATATCCTATTGTTTGGATCCTTAAATAAACACTCTCACTCGGATCCACAAACAGCACAAAGCTTTCAGTATTCAGATCACATTTTCCTAATGTTTCCCTAATGTTTAAATGGTCTCCACATTTCATGCGTGTCAAGTTTCTCCAGGTTGTAAGATGCTGCAGAGAACCAATGAGAACTAGTACCCCACCCCCCCACCCCACCCCCCAAAAAAAAAAAAAAAAGTGAAGAAATAAAACAGCAGGAGAGGCGGGCGGACAAGCTTGACGTGATCTGTCCTTTGAGAGCCATACTTCTCTGGATGAAATGCTGGCAGATTTATTGCTTTTCTTGGCCTCTGTTCGTTTTAGGTCGGGGAGTTTTCAGGTCTGGGTGGCTGGGAACTGGCCACGGAGAGCTGATAAAGATACACAGGGCCTTCTGCAATGGAAAGCCCTGCAGGCACAGTGTTGCCTGCTACTGCTGCTGCTGCTGCTGCAAAAAAAAATCTCCTCTGCTTCTCTCCAGTGTGTTCCTCAATAATTCAGCTCTTCTTGCATAATCAGTCTGTGTGGCGGGCTGAGAAGCTACGGTTGAAGGCAACAGCTCTGACACAAGTCAGCCATGCTATGATGCTGAAGCTGTCAAAGCTGCTTGCTCGCCGGGGGTTGATTGGGTGTTTGTTTTTTGCTCTCTTTTTAACCGAGTCTTAAAGAAAGCAAAATTTCATTTTGTCTAACCCTGACAACTGCAGCAGCTAGCGAGAGAATGCATTCAACAGTAACGTTTAGATTTGGGACAGTTCCACTGCAGCACTAATTGGTGGGAATCAGATTGCCCCAGTGTCTGTAGTAGGAAATTATTCAGTGTTTGAAATACATTCCTTTTCTACCAAATATGGCAGACTGACACCTTTGTTGTTGTGTTACCAGATGAAACTCCATAAACACAATCAAGGTTAGGGCTGTCTTGGGCTCTAACTCATTATTTGGTTTCTATTTCCATTGCTTTCTTTGCCAAACTTGTCCAAAATGTCCTTTATTTTTAGCCTTTGTTGATTAGCAACATTCTCCTCATTTCGGGCCATTTTGTTTGGTTCATTTTTTCACAGCACACTCACAAATGGACGATGAGAGCTGGCAGCTTTAAATGATGTAGAAAATCAAACCAGATCATGATTTTGATTAGAATTTTTATTCAAAGCTTTTTTAAGCAAATTTTAGAAAACCTAGCAAAAGTGAATACAAATGAATCATATGAACAACCATCAACACATTTCTGAAGATGAATTTGAACATCTTTTAATAAGAATGTCACATGAACGGGATTGCTCCTTCGTTAGCTCTTGGTAGAGAGCGTCCCCCTGTCAGCTGTATGTGGCTGCAGCACTAACAGTTCACAGACACCAGATGGAGCAGACAGTGGGTATTTAATGAGGCCTGAAGTTGCTGTCTGACTTCACCTCTGAACCCTTGGGTAAGACACCATAGCTTCAGTCCACATGCAAGTGCTCAGTCACTTTCAGTGAGAAGTCAGTTCATGAAAGTTCTGCTTTGCTGGCTCTGCCCCAGTCAACTGTAAGTGAAATGAAAGCACCTGGGAGCAGCAAGGACTTCAAAATCAGTAAAAACAGCACAAGAGCTGTGCCTTTGAAGCCTCAAAAAATAATTATGGTTAAACAATTTGAACCATTTTTATCTATCAGGGTGTGTGTGTTTATGTGTGTATTATTAAATATATTGAATGTAGCATATTTCGATACATTTTCAAGGCGACATCTCATGTGAGGCAAGCTGAGGGTTCACAACAAGCTATATCCCCTCTGTAATTCCAATCACACCCCACTAAACCCCCCACATAGTGTCTGCTAGCATGGAGCGCAGTGAGCAGGTGCTTGCATGCAGGCTGGAATACCTGCGGCCTGGGGAAGTGCTCTAAACTGCAGGGTACAGCACACAGGCATGGCTCTTCTCCCTGACTTTGAAAGTGAGAGACACCGCTGGAACAGAGAAGCCTCAAATCCGACTTTAATACCACATGCTGAGGCCCAGAGACAAGCTTCTCACTGGCTGACTCGACTCAAACAGAATTCTTAAGATGTGCGATAAACCATGGGAGGATTCCAAACAGCCAGTCATCTTTTTTTCCCCCCTTCCCCCCAGAACACACTCATTCCCCCCTGCTGTTTCATTATTTGGCTGATAACGAGCTCAGGAGAGGTTTGTATTCTCACACTGTACATTTTTGCTTCTTTTGTCTTAAATGTCTGTGTTAGACAGTTCCAGCCACAGAATGCTTACGACACTGTACAAAAAAATCGTATCGGCTTCAAACAAACCCTGATTTCACCACATCCAAGACTTTTAAATGAACGCAGTAAGGTCTTGTAAGTATATCAGCCATATAAAAATGCAGTGTTTCATGAGGTCAAGTGTAATTGTAAGCAGTTAACCACTTTTATTTTCATCTCATATGAATTTGATCTATTTATATCGCTCCACACAACGCTGATGGAAAGTGACTAAATGGTTCCTCAGCATCGGAAATTTGGGATCTAAACTCTTCAGCTTAAATCTCTGACGAGACAGAGCGAAATAGTGGGTTTATTTCAAATACAATCATTGCTAAGAAGCCAACAATGTCTCAGGAAAGGGGAATCTTCCTGAAGGTTTTTGGAAAAGCATCACAGGTGGCTCCGCTTACACTGGTTGAGAGAATGCCAAGAGAGTGCATGGGTGCATCGAGGCAGAGGGGGCTTCTTTAGTAAACCTGGAATGGAAGATAGCTTTGGTTTGTTTTTTGTGTCACTGCATAGCCATGCTTCTTATTGCATAGTGTTGGTGGTTTCAATAACCTTGCGAATTACATGCTTTACATGCTTGCATCTGTTTGTATAGAAGGCTCTTCTGCTAGGTAGGAGAAAAAGTGTTGTTTGGAGGTAGCTGTTTTTCCTCTGTTTCTGACAGCAATATGTCTATGTTCAGTTAGCGATTCGTTATTTTTAACAAGAGGGGTGGTCCACTGGGAACACCCGCCCTTCTCCCACACCCCCAACCAACACACACACTATGTGTGGGCAGGATAACAAGGGGGGAAGGTTTTTGGCTGTCTTGTTAACAAGTGGAATGGCCCCCGCATCCCCCTCTCAAATCATCCACTACCTCTGTTTTACCTTTTTTTCTGCTGCGTTGAAAGTCTGACTTTTCAGGAACTCCTGAGTGGTGCAACCATCTAATCGTTGCCCGGTTGTCGCAAGAGACCATGAGTTCAATCCCTGGTAGTACCACAGCCATTTGTGGCTGGGAGTCCAAGACACTATAATTGGCTTTTCTCTCTCTGGGTGGGTTCAATTCCCTGAAATGTTGTTAGCAATTGACTTTTCCTTTTTTTGCATATTGACTCTCCCTCCCATCACTCAGTATAGTACAAGCCTTCACAAGTTTCTGTTAGCTGATGTAACTGAGCTGCAGTTAGCGTTCACCTCCAAGCATGTGGAACTGTTCAGTGTGAAAGCAACAGTTCGAAAATCGGAGACAGGGCTTTATGACTCATATCTCAGGGAAAGTCTGTCCCAGCCTTTACCCTCCCAGTGTTGCATGGTGTTATGGTCAATACCTCGCTAGTGGGTAGTTATGGCCATAACTAAACTGGGGAGACAATTAAGCAAAAATAATAATAATTATTATTATTATAATTATAATAATTCCAGTACATTTTTAAAATACTATGAACAATGTCTAAATTTGTTATGATTTATATATTTTATATATATTTTTACAATTATTTTGACACGAAGAAAAAAAATGTCATAATATTTTGAAATTTTGAGAGGTCCAGTATTATCCTGTTACTCATAGGCATTAGCCAGCTTATATTATTTTGATATTTTAGATTTTAGATTTTATTATATTCTACTATAAGCTTATCCCAGTGCTTTGTTCCTTTGGCCACTAAGGGGAGTCCCTTTAGTCCTCCAAGGTTTGCCAGGGTACAAAATTGTTTTTGTGGCAAACATTTCTCAACACTGTTCACAATAAATGGGTGCTAACAGCCAACAATTACACATAATTATTTTTGATCAATGACTTCTGCTGTTTTTAATCGGTCTGGTTGCTGTCTTCAAGTAATTTGGCCTAGTTTAATGGAGCTGTTCCCCTTTACTGTCAACGTCCCTGCAAAGTACAGGAGCAGTTGATGATAGATGGTACTTGGATTATTTAGAGACAGTTAAAAAGAACAGATTTTGTTTCTCCAGTTCTTCATGGATTCATCAGTCTGAACTGTTGTGAACTAGACAGTTTGATTCCACAATACTTTTATTTACAAACTGTAATTACAAATATGCCCCGTTCATCATTCATAAATCTCATAGGATGGCAATTGATAATATATAAATTGTAAACAAATATCAGCCCTGCAGTGGCACCTAAGTGATGGTGGTATAGTAATGTGCAGTGATGGTGGTACAAGTGTATCAGGACCAGCGTTGTCGCTGGGGGGTTTAATACGTCACTGTCACTGGTAGAAACAAGCAGTGGGAGAGATGTGGCTAAAACATATGATGGTCACTGAACTGAATGATACATTCTCAGTGGTGCCACTGGCAGTCCTTGGATTCAAACCCTAGGCTTTCACAAGGGCAGCACCATAACCTCCAGACCACCAGCTGCCCTAAAGGGTAAATACACTCCCCAACAGGGAGCTTGTGCTCTACATACTGAGCTAGGTGGGAACATCCCAGTTTCCCAATTAGTATAATCATCTTTGCCTACTCCTTGGGCAGCTGGTAGCCTAGTGGTTAGGGCTTTCGATCAGGAAATCAAGGATTCGATTGCCAAGACTACTAAGCATTTCTGAGATACTGTCCATACGCTCCTCCCCAGGCTGTTCCTGGCTGCCTACTCCTTTACTTGGTGAATGGGTGAAATTCAGAGGATTAATTCCATGCTGTTCACACTGTGTGCTGTGGCGTGTTCACGTATGACAGAATGGTCATTCGCATTTCAAAGGTCATCCATCACTGAAAACAGCCAAACTGACCATGGATAAACTGTACACAAACACCACTTTGGACTATAATTGGGGGTTCAAATCCCAACAATGCTAGTCTCACCACTGAGGTACTCTTGAGAAAGGAACTATTCCCACACTGCTCCCTGGGCTACTCCATTAGTAGCAGCCCACTGCTATTGTGTTAACTGCAGAGAAAGTGTTTCACTTTGTTCACACTGTGTGCTGTGCTGTGGTGTGTTCACACATGACTATGACTTTACTTCTTAAGTGAATGAATGAATTAATTAATTATTGAATTCATTCATTTGCCAAGGTCACAAGGTGTGGCCATTTTAGCACATAACATGCAGCAAAACACCCTTGGACAGGTCACCAGCAGTGATGGGAATAACAGCGTTAAAGTAATTTTTCAGTAACGGGTAATCTAACCAATTACTGTTTCTATCGTTACAACGCCGTTACGGTTACTGTTAATAACGTGCGGCGCGTTACTGTAATTAAGCTGTTCATCCGACCAGGCTCTCAGTCACAGCAAAGTCTTTTTCTTTTCTTTGGTGAGGGCGAGACAACCGCATAAGGGATGCTGTTTGGCTAAGGTGGAGTAAAATTTCATGGTAAGCCAGTCAGAGGCAGAGGTGGGCGGGTGTTTACATAAACACACACGCAGTTGCAGACAGAGACGGGGGTGGTGTAGTGGGTAGGATACTTGCCTCTAGACCAAGAGGTCATGGGTTCGAATCCTACCTTCAGCACACCACAACTGGGTC
>JBBPDH010000130.1:6022231-6036488 GCA_037974565.1 Clupeocharax schoutedeni
TGAGTGTCCATAACTGTTCACTGCTTAACTTTACTTGTTTCCTTAAGTGAAAGGAAAGGTTTTGGTGAAAAGTTTTCCTTCTTACAGCCCTGGGGGCTAAGTCCCCCTTGTCTTTCCGTCCTAGTGACGTCCCTGTTTCACAATAGGCAGCTAGCGTAGTATAGACCCAGCTCCCAACCCAACTTTGTGAATAGATCAACAGTGATATTTTTTTTTAATTGCCCGATAAGAGTCTCATATTAATGCAGCATGTTAACGCTGATAACGGCCCACCACTAATTTTTATGTAATGTAATAATGTATTATGTATCTACTTTCAAACTGCCTCAAAATATTACTGCAGTGTAAGATATTTTGTATATATTCACAATGTATTGATCTCAGAGGAAATTACTTGAGTCCTCTGCATTTAACTCGAGTGAAACATTAGGCAGCTGACAACGGCACATGGGGAGCAATGTGTGGGGACAGTACCTTGCTGAAGGGATTCCTGGGAGTTGGAGGGGCCACTTAGCTGGTAAAACACAGTTCATTCTGCAGTGAGATTCGGGACATTTCCTTGATATGCAAGCAGTTGAGATCAGTGCCTATAGCCCCGTTGCTGTAACTCCTCAAATTTTACCCATTCTCATCTGATCACCCTGGTTTGCAGCGGTACTCACTCAATCATTTCGATGAGGGGAAAGGCAGATGTCCTGGCTGCCATAACACTAACAGCAGCACGGTTCTCCAAATAACAAAGAAGTACAACACTCAAGTTAGTGTGTGTATTAATGCAAAATTCATACACATACCTGATGGTTTCTACCTTTATATTTGCAACAGTATCCCACAGAGCTAATGTTACAGCCACATTCTAAGGGTGAAAAGCTAGGTAACCATACAGCAAAGCATCAGAATTATATAGCGTTAAGTTGACTTATTAGCTGAGCCATGCAGATTTGGAACTGATCCAGACTTTTTTAGCCGTTCAGAAAGACCAGCTCTGTATTGCACCAAGCTGAGGAAACGAAATGTTGGGCACAGACATACAGAACTTTAAGAAGTTGTGTTGGCGCATTTCAAGAAAAAATAAAATTAAGCCACTGGCTTGCATGAAGAAACTAAAAAAAACATTTGTGCTAATTTGTAAATCTAAGCACCGAGCAAAGTGGTCTTTTGCACCATCACACTGACAGTATGTGGACCCCTCTATTTAGGGGAGGGGTGACATTCTCTTGCCGGGCAAAGCATGAGAAAGAGGAGGTAACCTTTCTCCATATGACAACATACAGGGCCGAATTCCAGAACAGGCCATTTCAACAGCAGAGCAGAATGACCAAAGCACTCTTTACTCCTATCACCATTTCTAGCCATTGCAGAACCACAGACAGGCTATGGGAACTCATATAATGCTAAAAAATCTAATAAAGTGAAATGTCATGGGTCCTTTAAATGTAATACTGAAGGAAACAGATGCCATACAAAGAAGAGATCCAACAGCTTACAGACGGGTGCAACGACAATAATCTGTGTTTCCCAGTCAGCATCAATGGTGCCATGGTGGTACAAGAGAAAACATAATTTTCCTTGGTCTTTACATCTTTGAGGCCCTGCACAGCAAGCACCATTTCCCTATTCAAAGGATGGCTGAAAATGTAAACCTTTCACATGGACTTCACCAAGAATGTCCTCCAAGCACAGAGCTGTTCAGAGAAGTGGAACAGATCTTCAGTACCAATGCCTTCAACATTGAAACCAAATCTAACCACCTCTCCCACAAACTATTCCTCTCACTTTTGAGACCTCACCACTGTTAGAGCAAAGACAACACTAAACTCTGTCTTTTAATCTTGCAGGTCTAGAGGTCAAGGGTGCTACCTTGTTTTGTAAATCAATGTTGTTTTCACTGTATTGTCTGTCATTCTGAAATAGTCGATAAGCTTTTAATCCGGGCATGCTTTCCACTAGATGTGGGAACATTGCTATGAGGATTTGATTAGATTCAGTCACAAGAGCATGAGTGAGGGCAGGTACCGATGTTTGATGTTTCTTTTTTAATCACAAAGGCCACACCAACACTTTACTCCAGTCAAACTCTTTCATTTTTAAAATTAAAGGAAGGTCAAGCGGCCATTTTTAAAGGTCAAGTTGTTTTTCTCATTATGAGGGAACTTTTGAGGGTGGGGCCATTTAAGGGTAGTGGAAAGCATTTTAAATAAGCCCCATATTATTATTGTGTATGCACAATTGTATCCAAGACACCCAGTCAAAATACATAATCAAAGCAAATACATGACCTCTGGGGAACATTATGTACACAGACTATGTAAAAGTATGTTCACTGTAGAGCATGTCACTTACAGTATTTCCTATTAGAAAATCAAGAGAGACGTGTTTTGATCAGGGGTGCTAAAACTTTTGCACATGACTATGCGGAAATCATTATGCCTATTGAAAAAGGATGGAACTGGAGCTCTTTAACTGGTCGCACAAAGCACCTGATTCATTTATGAACACAGTTATCAGCTGTTTATGAAACAGAGAGAGGAGGAATGTCACTCCTGTGTCCTGTAATGCAATTAGCATCTGACTTGGCGACGAACCCTCAGAAGATGAATGGATGCATGTTTGATTACATTATGAAGGCAGATGTATTACACTAGAGGACCCTCGAAATAAAGAGGGTCATTAGGTGAAATCAACTAGAGGTGAAATAGCTTAAACAAATTTACATGACTTGCATATGTGAGTCATGCTGTTTTGGGTCAAAGGACCCCCATGGAGTGTTTGCAACATGACCTGATAAGACTCTTCACATGCTCTGATACATAAGAGCTGAGCCAGGAAACACGTTTCACGTCTATAACAATGCAACAAGGAGTCTAACCAATATAATGAATGCTGTAGCAGTTGCTTTGCAATAAAGCAGGGAGTTTATTCGTTCTTCTGGATACCAAAGGGACATGCTTTTCTATTAGCTTTTATCAAAAGACCTAAACTAAGTTCAAATGTCTATTTTTTTCCTTCATTTATTACACAGTCCATTCATGTGGAGGTTCATGGAAGAACGAATAAAGTGGTAAAGATTGGGAGGTTCTTTTAAAAACCTCCACACAATATAGAACGGTTCTTGGAAGAAACCTTTAAATTGAGAAATAACCTTTATACCATAAGGGTACTTCACATTCACATACAGATACTGACATTTCTTCTGAAAGGTTCTCAAACTTCTACCCAACTTTGCTCATCCAAAGGAATTGGATGGAGCTCCCTTATTCCAGAAATCACAGCTCCACTGTTCCACAGCCCAGTGCTGAGGGTTGGGATAGAGCAATTAACGGAACAAATACTATTTTAGATTAAATTAATTAAAAACATTCAAGTCATACTGATCCACTTAGGGGCCCGCAGAAAGAGGATTTAGAACTAGTTTGTAAATATATTTCTATTTGCCCCCTAAAGTTTTTCAGGTTATGGTAGTCACCACATATGACATTTCGAGTTTACAACATTCACTCCCATAATTACTTGGGTTGTGCACATCAGAAGAATACGTAGTGTCAGAGTAACAGGGCATATGAGTGAGGGAATTGGCGTCTCCTGGTATGCCTATTTATGTCCTTTTCCTTTTTCTGTGGCTTAGTTGTGTTTTTATGTTCTACAACTGTGTTAGGATAGGTGAGTGACTTAGGCTAACACCAAAAGTTCGTAACTTGAGGACCTTTTGGGATTGGCTGAAGATATTCCTGAAAATGAATGAAAAAAAAACACTTAGGAAACTTTGGGATATATGAGGTCACATCAGTGCACCTTTCCAAAAACAAGGTCTTTGGTGCAAAAAGTGATGGTATGCCTCCACAGCCATAATGGCACCTTTGCTGCACTTTGATTGAAGTTTTCGTCACTGGCACCCCCTCCAATTTCTCGTTTGAGTGATATAGATTCCCTGGCTTGACAGGTGTGCATCTGCTGAAATATCCCCCTGGACCAAGAGTGGGCTGACAGCTAAGCATCGAAGCCTCTGATTTGTTGCTCAACTCACCAGAGTTCAGTGTCATTTAACTCATGTCCAAATCAATCTGCTATCGCTTTCCTGAGAAGCGCTCTGTCATGTCAGCCTCGTAGATGTCTGCCGTCTTTTCTCTAGTCTGGGATGCTTTCATTTCATTTCACTTTTTTTGCTCCATCTGTCTCCCAACAACCTGGGACAGGATTAATTTGCAAAAAAATGTTGGGCGCATTTGATGTGACAACAAAACTTAAGAAAGACCTGCATTGGATTGACAAACATTATTTGATGTGGAATTTAAGAGGGGTCATGCATCAGTTGGGTTTGTGAGGACTGTCAAACATCGGTTTTAGAGGGGGGCAAGCTGCACTGCTATGTGAAACTGAGGCTGGACCACTGATGTACAGATGTCTACCACCGCATGTAAATCTAGCCCAATAGGGGGAAAATGAACACAGATATATACATAGAGCTAATGACCGGAAAAAGTATTCAGTAAAAAAAAAAGGTAATACAATCAATAATAATAGTAAATCAATCGCTACAATTACATCTTCAAGACATTGACAGTAACAAGAATTAATTTTTGCAGCAGTGTGAATAAATTTTGTCCCATTTATCTTCAGCATGTTCTCAAGTTTATGAGTTTCCTTTTCTTGGATTTGATGCCCTTGACTTGTTAAAACATTCATCTTCTCTAGAGTTCCATTTCTGAGG
The DNA here is from genome assembly GCA_037974565.1 of Clupeocharax schoutedeni. Taxonomy (NCBI): domain Eukaryota; kingdom Metazoa; phylum Chordata; class Actinopteri; order Characiformes; family Alestidae; genus Clupeocharax; species Clupeocharax schoutedeni. Next base: position 6,026,940 of record JBBPDH010000130.1, read on the forward strand.
TGTTAAATTTTCCTTTTTATATATTCTGTTACCTCACTCACCTTCGTGATTTCCCTGATGGTGTGCAAAGCCCCTGTGCGGTTTGAAGATATGTAGCTCCATGCCATGATGCTCCCACCACCATACTTCACTGTGAGTGGGGTGTTTTTGGGATCTTACATGCGAGCTATCTTTTTCCTAACTTGACAAGACGAATTATTTTGAGAGTGATATGTTTGTGTTGCCAGAGTACATTGTTCTAAAAGAGAATGTTCACATACAAATTTTACACATTTGTTGTGCTTCATTTCAGAGTTTGCATAGAGAGTTGAAAAGGAGAAATTCACGGTATAACTCATTTTTTTCATGTAGCTTTCAGGTTATCTCAACCCCTTTCAAGGGACTGCTGGTTCCTCTCTTGCCTCTCTTGTCTCAATAGACTCTTGCACTGTGCACCTGTCCTGGGACATAAACGGTTCACATTTTATTACTTAACTAATTGTATAGACAGGGTCCGAAATCTATTTTATCTCCTTGTAGCTGTAAAATAAAAATACATAACTTTAACAAAACTGTCAGAATACTTGTTAACCCTCACTGAAGTGACCAAGTTAGCTAATCAGTTTTCTATAACTATGTTAGCTTGCTAGACTGCACTTTGAATTTGTCATGAGAGTCATAGTATATTATGGTATATTATGGTATACTATGGTGTACTATATTAAGGAACCTTTATTTTCTACACAAAAAATGCATTACATTTAAGAGTCCATCCTCCACCCAATATCTGAGCTGCTGATCCTTAACCAGATCCTTAACACAGTCAGACACATGTACACACACACCTAGGGGGAATTCAGCATCACCAGTCCACCTGATGTGCATGTGTTTGGACTGACACAGGGAAAACATGCAAACTGGTAAAAACCTTTTACCACTCCTGGAATCTAACCCAAGAGCTTCTGGCTGGTAGGAGGCAGTGCTACCTATTAAAGGTTTTCATTAGTTAGATATTATTAGTTTTCATTAGTTAGATATTAATTCTCTCACATATCATAAAAAAGACATTGGCTGCATCTGAAATCGCATACTACATACTATATAGTATGCGAAAAGCAGTATGCGAGGCGAGTAGTATGTCCAAATTTGTAGTATGGTGAAAAACAGTAGGCGAGAAGTTCCCAGATGACCTACTGCTTCCGGCCGAATTCTGTAGTAGACATTCAACGGGCACTGCACTATTCCATAAGGCAACGGGAGAGGCGAAGGCATATTCAAAAAATGGCGGTAAACGGAGACGCGGCTCTTTTCAAGTGTAAGTACCTTAAAGAAAACGTTAAATTACACGATCATTGTGGTTAAATTACACTTGTGAGAAAATGCCCTCTGTAAAGGTAAACAATAACGCGCTGTTGTGACGACACACAACACGTGACATCATCAACACAGCGGATGTAGTACGTCCAAATTCCATTCATACTACCCTCATTCATACTGTATAGAACGTACTGTTTTAACATCAGAGCAGTACGTTCTAATTCAAATGTAGTACCTAGTATGTAGTATGCGATTTCAGACACAGCCATTCAAAACCATCAATCAGTGCGAGTCTATGGGGGACACTCAGGGAGTAGGGAGTAGGCACCACTGAAAAACCTGCGTTCTCTGCCAGATTTAATGTATACAGCATATCTCTGGAAATCAAATGCCGCAGGTGTTGATGGATCTCACACAATCAGTTTGTCTCCCATATTATTTTCCGACACATGTTAACATTGATCATTGGCTTATCTCAGATTTTTTCTCTATATTCCTTTAAAACCTGCCCTAATGGTGTCATAACCACACAAGGTTATGCCTCATGGGGTTAATAGCATACTCACACACATATTTCCTATTACTGATAATGGATCAAACTGACACACACTTGATGTATCATTTGTGGACTCTTCTATCGCTCTGATATAAAGATGCCCAGCATCTCACAAAATTTGCAGAAGAATTGCACCATCCATGCTCCACACTTTTGCTTAGCTACTGTTAATAGATTCTGAAGAAAGCCTCAGTGAGTGTAGGACCTAAATGGCACCTACTATCAGTAGTAGATTTAGGTATGGATGAAATAGGCAGGAGCCCAGTGTGGTATCTTGTCATGGCCGGCATGGGAGCCAAAGCAAGTGTTTGCCCAGGGCATCACATAGGCTAGAGCCAGTACTGCCTATCATGTTTATACGTCTAATTTAACTATATATTTCCAGATTTCAGTTTTTGCACTTCTTTCTTTGTTTCCTCACATGTTTGTAAGCAGTCCAAGCAGTCTATGGTTTGTATATACATCTACAGGAAGACATAAAGGACATGACATTTTGCTGCCAAAGTTTGACATAGTACCCCTGTGTGGGTTCCTACTTCCATCCAAAAAATCTGATTACATGTCACTATTGGTCTATTATACCTATTTTTGATTTAGAAACCATGTTATATTTATCCATTGCTGGGAATCATAACTGACAGAATATCTCAGTTTACTTTTTTTCATTTCTTGTTTTACCCAATTGTTCCTTGTTCCTTGGTGAATAATTGTTTTTCACGACAGGACCACATTTACATACAACTGTTTAGTTTATTTAAAAAATGCTTCATGTTAGTCTTGTGTGTTAATCAGAGCTTGGATGGGCAGTAGAAAATGTTCAGACTTCAAATTGACACATGGCCTGTTTAAGTTTGGCAGTGGCTGATGTTGCATATTAGAATCAGATCAGTTGAGACAGCTGTGGATACTAAGAGTTAAGGTAAAGATCCACTTCGTAGTTTTTTGTTCTTCTCACTGGTTCTTGCTTTTTCTGAGAACTTTTGCCTCCTGCTCTGTTTTACCTTTTTGGGTCTTTTTCAGAGCATTTCTTTCTCGTGATCTTACAGAATTTTAAAACCTTGGCTCTTCAGAGTGTTACTTCCTCTTAATGAGTTTTGTTCTTTTGGGTTTTGTTTTTTTCTCCCTGACTTTTCCCCTTGCCCTTTGACAGTTTTACTTTTCAAGTCTTCTGAATATTTCTTCCTCATGATTTTACATTCTTTTTTTTCCTTTTGAGTCAAAGCTCCACTCAGTCTTTCTTGTTCATGCTTGACTCTCAAAGTTTACCTTCTGGATCTTGGTTTCTCATTTTTTGCTGATAAAGTTGTCCCGAATTATACTCATAAGAGAGTTGGGCCCACACTTCTGAAAAGCTGCATTGTCATAACAAGCCATAGAAGTTGATCTAAAAGATCTGAATGGTGGATCTGATCAGTGCTTATGCTGAATTCAAAAGACAAAGATTTCGCAAAGTTAACTTCATGTTTAAAATTGCATGATTACATCCATCTTGGTAGAAGTTCTGTGAAATATTTTGGAAGCTGCAAAGTGCACCTTAGGTAATGCTCATGAGACTTCAGAACATGCTGTTCGACTGACTTCTCAACACTAACTTGTGGGAAGTGAAACTCCAGCACAACCGCTGACACCGGATATGACTTTGATCTTATTTAAATTCAACCACCAATGTGTATTCAGCATTTGTGCTGATATGTGCTTCAAAAATGTTATTTTTAAACAGATTTCACAGCATTCTTCTCCAAGAAGCACACCGTTAGGCCCTTACCTATGACACCCCATACCTCAGACATAAATAAGGACAAAGGAAATTCTGTTCCTGCTGCCATGGATTGCAGTGTGGGAGTCGGAAGCACACTATATTATCCTGAGTGGGAGCAAATCTTATAAAGAGTGACAGTTGCAGAAACCATGAAGAGAACCACATCACCATTCCATAAAGAGCCTGGCATTCATGATAATGAGCTTATATTCAAATCTGTTACATAAATGTGCCTTAAATTTGAAAAAAAAAAAAAAACACCTTCAAACATATGCACATATGCCAATGAGGAGTTGCTGCATCTGGTAGAAAATACCCTCAAAATACTCAATTCATGACATTTGTTGTTTCAGGAAAGAGCACAAAGCAATCAAAATGACAAACTTACTTGCACACATCCTGCAAAAATAGGTCTAACCTTAAGAACAAAAATGATGATGATAATCGAAGTGGAATACTGAAGCTTACCATCCAACCCCCCCCACCCAATAAAAAGATGCCAAGTTTCACAGAGATGCTTGCTCTGGTTTAGTTGTCATGGAAACTGCAGCTTTTTTCCAGCTAAAGGAGGGTAGGCCATAAATGGAAAAGGAGACACTGTAAAGTTTTGCTATTTATGACCTTTATGTATGTATGAATTTGTGCTGTCTCGGTGACGGCTGCGCTTACGGTTTCTGCACATCGATCAGCATTGCAACGCGTATTCTGGCACATTTCAGCATTTCTGGAACATGTTTACCTGGCACAGTCTCTAAAATCCTTCAGCCTCATTTATTTATTTATTCCAAAAACCGTATTCATTTTTTATACTATGTGAACCTTTTTGAAGTTTCAGGAATCTCTAAATCGTTCTTCAAAGATTCATCAAAGAGGGAAAAGTGGTTCTTTTGTGGTGTCACTCTGAACAGCTTTCATGTTTAAGACTATGTTCTTAATAGTGGAAGGTCCTGGGTTTGACACCTAGCTTGGGTGGCCAGAGTCCTTTTCGTATGTAGTTTGAATGTTCTCCCCATGTTTGGGGCAGCTGGAGGTCTGACGGTTAGGGAGCTACCTCTTTGTATGGATTAAAATCCCATTGCTTCACTTGGTGATTGGGTTAAATGCAAGGAAAGATTTTCCTCTGTTCACACTGGGTGCTGTGCAGTGGTGTGTTCATGCATGGCTATAAGGGTCACTTTACTTAATGTCTGTATGGGTTTTCCGGCAGGAGCAACAGTTTCCTCCCAAAACCCAAAGACAAGCAGGTCAGGTGAAATCAGGCCAGTATCTTACATCCAGGGTGTTCAATAGGCTCCAGCATACCCTGCCACCCAGGTTAAGGACACACAGCTTATTAACAAATGAATAAATGAATGTTCTGAGGATTCTTCTCTCTTTCTACATTTTTTTACCAACCTCATAAGATGAAAGGTGTGTATTTGAAGGACAGCATAGTTGAATACCTCAGCCTGCTTAGAAAAAAAGAAATGCTTGAAAGCCAAGCATAGTACATAAAGCCAATAAATAGACTAACCCATTTAAGACTCGGAAATGTGCCCAAATGGGTTTTCCCTGCCAAGGACACTTTGCATTATGCAGTGTGTAATCATTTTGCAAGTGCACCACCCTAGAGGCCAACATGTGTCCATATCTGTTATTTACAGTAGTAAGGTAGAGGAGTGTGTGTGCTGTAGCCTATCCATTGATGCACCTACAACATCAATATATTATTATTACTATTATTGTTATTACTATTTTGTACAATCATCTTACCATGTATATATCAATACTTATATCAACTTATACTGAAAATACTGCTTATCTCTATTACATAATCCGAACCATCATTTGAGTTATTCGTACTTCATTTAACTGTGTTACTTATCTACATTATTTTTACCCAGCATGTGCGTATATAGCATACTATTTTATATTGATTTTCTGAATTTTTTAGACCGTACCATAATCCCCCACTTTTCGCGGGGGTTACGTTCCGAAAGCACCGGTGTATTGTGTTTTGGTCAAAAATGTCTATTTTTATAGTGTAAACCCAAAATATAATAATAATAATAATACCTTTAACAACACTCAAGATCACTTTACAGAAGTTATTCAGAAATGAAAATTGAAGAATAGTGTTCATAATCCTTGTGTTCTCCTCAGATGGTCATTGAGGGAGTTTCAGCGCAGCTAGTTTACGTTGCTCTCCGCAGATATGGCAGGCCAGCTGAATATATGTAGGTATAATGATGACTTTCTTGCCGTAGATGGCACACAGGTTCGTGTCCATAAACAGACCCACCAAGTCTGTCATAGCAAAATCAAATGGCGTTTTGCAAATAGCGAAAATAATAGTAACATGTATAGATTATACAATACTATGTATTGTTCTGATGAATATATACATGAAATAATAAAACTTCAAAAAATATCAAACAAAAACATGCCAGGCCGAGCGGCATCCGTCTCGTCTGCGTTCCCGTAATTGTGTAACTCAGTTTAATGCATTAGCAACTCCAATAGGCACAAAAATATGCTCCCAGAACACTTTACATTTTCTTTAAGGGTAATGCATTAAACTGAGTTTAAAATGAAATTAAAGGTAAATGTATTCGCCTCCTTTATTTAAATTCCCCATTGATATATACAACTCAGAAGGTCGCTGAACAAATGTTTCGTGACACCACAGAAGATCATCAGTTTTCAGGGAATAACCCCTGATCTATTCAGCCCGCCTACCCTGTCTCCCCTTGTGTGAAAACATCCAGAAAAAATATATTTATTGCCACAAAAAAGCAAAAAACGTTTTTTCTGCGTTATTGTCAGGATTTCCATGTAAAACTATGAGTTTAGTTCTCAAAAAAAATCAGTGTGACTGTATCTGCGACTCCTGATCTGCGTAAAACTGTACATGTATTTGATACTGTTATTGTTGAAACATATGCTACTTCCTCCAGGATCAGTAAAGTTTTTCTTCTTCAGCAGTGGATATTTTCTGACTACTGAATCACTCTCTACTGGACACTTTCAGGTGGTGGAAAGCCCTCTTGTGTACAACCTCAGCAACCCCACTGTACCTTTTCCACTCCAGCACCTCCGCTACAGTATCAGTGTCACCTCTGTGCCGGGAATGGTCTAGCACCCAAATTCCAGATAATACCTGGTCGACAGTGGTCCTATGGTCAAATCTGGTCAAAGATAAATGGGTTTGAATGTGGCTGATTAAATCGTGCAGCAACAGAGATGAGCCACAGTCTACTTGCACACCTGTCCACTCTACTCTCCATACGCCTTAGGCTGCTCTGTCACCGTCAGCAGGCAGAAGCTTGCTCTGTGGGGTCCCTCATTCATCACCTGCAGGCACAGGCACTTCAGCGACAGTGTTTATGCAACTTAAAGAGCTTCTCACTCGCCAGCAGCAGTGATGAATGGCCCACTGCTGCAAAAACAGATGATGTGTGCACTCAGAGCCACCAAAGAAATGGATGGGGGCAGAGGAACCGACCGCAAGCTCAGATAAGAGACCGTCACAGGGCTGGAAGAAATTGAAGTTTATACTTCAGGGTCTTTTCAGGGTGTACTCACATTTAGGCTGTCTCATAATTACAGCTGGCATAAGATAGCTTTAGGTATCTGGACATACCAAATGACCCGCAATCTGCATTCAGGGTATTGTAGCTTACCTGAAAGATATTTAGCTGCAGGTGACCTCATTCAAGACAGAATCCCTTCTGTAGACCACTAAACTGCCTTGAAGTCACTGCCAGTGGGCTCCCTTTTAGGCTTATTTCAAACAAGTTTGTTTGAAAAGGATTGTATGTGAATACACACCCAGTCACTAACCCCCATGAGATGTTTGTAAAAGCGTTTCTAGTAGTTCTAGCAGGATGCTTGGAGAGGAGCTGGAGAACGCCTCCCCACCTTATTTATAAACTTGACATGAAATATTCATGCAAATTTGCATATTACAGTATGTAATTTCCTGTGAGTGTGCATGAAAAGAAAAAAACAAAAAACAAAAACACACCCCACCAAACTGCTGGAGCAAAGGCACGCTAGAGCGGCCCTGTCATTCAGGCCAATTTGGAAATCTGACACGCTTCACTGAGCTAGGCATCAGTGAGTGCTTTGCCTAAACAGAAACTAATTATACAGGTGCCGGGCAAGTAGTGACAATGCATGTCAACCGTGGTGTTTGTGTGACGTTCAAAATGGCTGAGATATCCTTTGCAATGACTTTTGAAAAATGTCATTATGTGTAAACATGTAATAGAAAATAGAGGAAAAGATTTGTTCATCTTCACTTATTCTTAATCAGGGTCGGGGGTCTGTGTGATGGAGCCTATCCCAGCAGTCACAAGGTGAACACTGTCTTTACCTGTCAAAATACTGTGTTTATCCTCACTGTAGCTGTTGTCAGTTGCACTGAACATTGTCTTGTCTCGTCTCGTCTAGTTGTATTGTTACTCTTCTGTTCTTTTTCAGGCTCTCTGTCCTGTCTGCACTTGTGGTCTTGTGATCTGTTCTGTTCTGTTCTGCTCTGCTCTTGTGTTGCACCATGGTCCTGGAGGCACATTGTTTTGTTTCACTATGTACTGTGTGTATATGGTAGAAGTGACAACAAAACCTACAACAGTTCTTGCTGGGTATTCTAATAAGAGAACATTAATGAAGTCCAGACTGGGACTGAATGAGCTGCCAATGTCGCCTGGAGCAGCAGAATTCTGAATCACAAAACTCCTGAAGACTCATCTGTTCAGAGAGCATCTCCTCTCCTAATGCTCTATCTATCTTCTTGCACTCTCCCTACATACATTTTAGGATTTTTCTTTGGTACTCACACTTTCCTGAAACTTTGATTAAATTGCAAGCTGCTTTGGATAAAAGCATCCGTCAAATGTATGTAATATAATGAAATGCAGAGAAACACGCTGGACAGGCCACTAGTCCATCACAGGACAGATGCACCGACAAACACACTCACATCTAAGAATGATTTATAATCTCCATTCATCTGAACTGCATGCCTTGGACTGTGGGAGGAAACTGGAGAACCCTGCAGAAACGCTCACAAACAGTGGAGAACACTGAAACTCCACACAGACGGGACAAAATCAGCATGGTTTAGAAAAGAGCACAGTTAATTCTTTATATTATTCTGACTGTGGAAACAGCCTATTGTTTCTTAAATAACTAAAATAAACACCAAGTAATAATAATCATTTTGACAGTCAGTTTCATACACAGCTTTACCCAGATCTGAAATTTTCATTCCATTACAGGCAAGGCCTGCTCCCTGACCCACAGCACACGATTCAGGGGAGTTTCTTGGCAACCTATAATTGCTGGTGTTGAGTTGTAGAATACTGCTCCTCTCCTGGTTGACAAAAATGTTCCCTCAAGGTCACAGTCAATATTTCGCCAAGAGTGCCAGACTGGCCAGAAATGGTACTGACAACAAGTGGTAAATCTGAACCTACTCAACTCAACCCAAACCTGAAAACTAAATTAACTCTACATAATAATATCGTCAGCAAATGACCATAATCACAATGTTAAAGATGGATCCAGTCCTAGAACTAGTATTGGTACAGATTTATTTATTTGCTTGTTTGTTTGGTGTGTGTTATGGAATATTCTAATCATAGACAGAAATCGTAGTTTTATGTCTTCTTTCACTTTTCAACAATTTACTCTTATTAGAATACCCAGCAAGCTTTGTTTATTTTGCAAACACATTGTACAGCCCATCTAAGAAATAGTGTGTCCTTCACTTGAGTTCTGTATTTCCTCCTCTCTATAGACCAGTTACTATTGTATTACAGTTGGGATAATATATTGGGCTTTTTTTCTGCATTTACCAGCAAATACAAAATATTATCACTAGGGCTGGGAAGTTAACGCGTTAATTAGATTAATTAATCACAGAAAAAAATAACGCGTTAATATTTTTAACGCA